>JZKD02S1660478.1:544342-621296 GCA_000966675.3 Picea glauca | reverse complement strand
GAAGGGTGGGTGTATGTAACAACCCTGGTTAAATAGATGCATAGGGATTATTAAGTAAAATTAATTAGATAATTAATTGTCCTAATATGGTTTTAGTTAAACAATGATTAGTACTGGATTGACAGAGGTGAATTTTCAGAGACAGTAAAATCAGCATGGGCCAAGACTTTCTCGGGATCGCCAAGCTATATCTGGGAACAAAAGCTGAAAGCCACAAAACAAGCGTTGAAGGATTGGATAAAGAAACCAACCCCCACGCCTACTGAACAAAGAAGAGAAGTAGTGCAGTCACTGCAAACTTTGCAATCAGATATGGAACACAAAGATATCACAACTAAGCTACTGGAAAAAGAAGTAAAAGAGTAGCGATCTACATTTCAATCCTTCCGAAGGGAGGAAGAATACTGGAGACTTAAATCCAGAAGTCTCTGGCTGAAGGCTGGGGATAGGAACACCTCCTATTTCCACCGGCAATACAGAGCAAGGCTGTCCAGGAATCACATAGCAGAAATAAAAACAGGGGATGGCCAAGTCTACAAAGGGTTTAATCAAGTCAAAGCCGCGGCAGAATCCCATTTCAAAAACTTATATAGAGAAGACACTTTAAGTAGCGAAGAGGAAACAACAGATCTACTCTCTAATATCCAGCACCTTATTAGTCCAGAAAATAATGATCCTCTCTGCCAGCCACCTACTAAGGAAGAAATCTCCAAGGTAATCTGGTCCATGGAGGCAGACAAGGCTCCTGGGCCTGATGGTTTTTCAATTCACTTTTACAAGGCCTGCTGGCATATCATAAAAGATGATCTTCTTAAAATGATCAGGGGGAGCATGAAAAAAGCGAAGGTTGGTGGAGGAACCAACTCTACATATCTGGCATTAATTCCCAAAGACACCAACCCTGAATCATTTGCAAGATTCAGACCAATATTGTTGTGCAACACATCTTACAAAATCTTGGCAAAGCTTCTTGCAAATAGGATTAAACCTCTGCTAAAAAGAATGATTACCAGTTTTCAAGGCGGATTTGTGGAAGGCAGGCATATACAGGATAATGTAATACAAGTTCAGGAGATTGTACACTCCAGCATACATCGAAACAAGAAAGGAATGCTGATAAAGCTGGATATGGCAAACGCATTCGACAGAGTCAACCGTTCGTTCTTATACAGAGTTCTTCTCTCCTTCGGCTTTTCGTCCCAGTTTGTTCAGATGATCAAGGCATGCATTGACAAACCATGGGTCGCACCCTTAGTCAATGGTCGTCCCACTAGCTTCTTTCAGACACAGAGGGGCATCAGGCAGGGATGCCCTCTGTCTCCCTTCCTGTATATAATCATGGCGGACACTCTCAGTAGAAAATTCATTGCTGAAAGGACAACTGGAAATATTCCGGGTCTTAAATCCTCCATTGGGGCAGAACCCATAAACCACGCGCTTTTTGCAGATGACTCACTCTTAATCGGAGGAGCCTCCTTTAGAATAGCTCAAGCCATCGATTTAGTTCTCAAAACTTACTGCAGAGCCTCAAGAGCTGTAATCAATGACAGTAAAAGAGAAATATACAGTTG
Organism: Picea glauca; assembly: GCA_000966675.3. Taxonomy (NCBI): domain Eukaryota; kingdom Viridiplantae; phylum Streptophyta; class Pinopsida; order Pinales; family Pinaceae; genus Picea; species Picea glauca. The sequence goes on along the minus strand of JZKD02S1660478.1, from coordinate 619,725 downwards.
GAATCTAAGCCACCAGGAACTCATAGGCATCTCTGCCATCCTCGGATTTAAAGGTCACGAAAATTGGGAAAGAATTCAGTATCTCGGGCTCCTGATTACCTCTGGTGGCAACAAAAGATCGGTTTGGACGAGCATCATTTCCAAAATTAAAAACAGAATAGCAGGGTGGGGAGGCTTTTGGATAACAAGGAGCGGCAAAGTCACGCTCATTAAGTCTGTGCTATCTGCGATTCCTCTTTACCAGGCTGCGTTTCTCTTAGCCCCCAAAACGGTGAACGAGCAGATCTCCAAGCTCATCCGAGACTTTCTGTGGCAGGGGGGAAAGGGAAATGAAAACAAATTGCATCTGGTGAACTGGGAGACTATCAGAAGACCCAAGGCAGAGGGAGGTTTACAAATTCGGGACCCGTCACTTGCCAATTTAGCGCTTGGAGGTAAAATATTGTGGATGCTGATTGATGATCCCATGCACCCGGTGAGCACCACTCTGAGAGAAAAATATGGAGTAAACAGTTCACTCAACAACCTCCAGGTTGATAGCACTGCAAATCGCACGCATATGTGGAAGCTGTGCTGCAAAAGCATCAAATTTTTCAAAAAACTGGTGTACAGAATTCCTGGCAATGGAAAAAGAACGTCAATCTGGAAGGAAAGCATTATGGGGAGAGAACCACTGGCTGAAAATGATGAAATTGCAGACCTCAAAGATTGGCTGGAGAGAGCAGGAGTAATCAGACTTTATGACCTCTCGAAATGGGATCACCGAGGGGACTGGGCAGGATGGGACTTCCACGGCGTACCTCCTCGTTTATCACAGCAACAAACCATTCTTGTTGACCTGCTGGAGGATGCTGCCCCAGCCAATAGAACCACCAAAGACAGATGGGGATGGGGCCAGACAAAAATTTACACTTCAGCGGCAGGATATAGAGCTTTGCAGGCATCAAGAAATACCAGCCATACACCGGCTTTTTGGAAAAGAGTCTGGGACCAATTATCCATCCCAAAAGTGAACTTCTTTTTCTGGACCCTTATGCACAACAAAATCCTTACGGGAGAAAACATGGAGAAAAGGAACATAGTGGGGCCTCACAGATGCACGCTTTGTAACAATAACTTCGAAACATCTCAGCATCTGTTCATGGACTGCACCTTTGCCAAAGAGATACGGGGGCTCTTTCTTCAGGATTTCCAGATTATTATTCCACCTCAGAATTCGGTTGCAGAACTTTTCGCCTCTTGGAATTTAATCTACCCCCAACGCATTTCGTCTAAATATTTCTGGACCAAAATATGGACAGCGATGCCCAAGTATGTATGCTGGCAGCTTTGGTTGACCCGTAATCAGATGATATTCAAAGAGGAGCGGCACACTCCAATGCAAGTGGCGGCAAAATCCAAGTCATTCCTCCTGGAAGCGGCCCATCAACAATATGTCATAGAGGACCCTTTGTTACTTCCGGAGGAAAAGAGGTGGTTAAGCCTGCTGGACCCACTTCCGAGTAAGCATTTCCCTTCACCAAAAACAACCAATCTAGAATGGCGAATAAGAGTTGATGATGTCAAATTCCAGCCATGGTGGAGGTCTAAAAACTTAACCACAATCTTCTTTGACGGGGTGTCTAAAGGAAACCCAGGTGCAGCCGGAGCCGGGGGGGTCTTATACTCTCCGGATGGGACTACAAAAGAGTGCTTCTGCTGGGGACTAGGACATAAATCTAACAATCAAGCTGAAATGTTAGGGCTTACCAAAGCTTTCCTCCTCGCCAGAGAAAAAGGAGTCAAAGATTTACAAGTTTTCGGAGACTCAGAGGTAATAATAAGAAATCTAAACATGAATATCCGGTTCAACAATGCCGGCCTAAACAAAATCCTAGAAAGACTGAAGAGAGTCTTATTAGACTTCAATTCGTGCAAGTTTTACCACAACTTAAGAAAGTTGAACAACGAAGCTGATATGATGGCGAACAAAGGCAGCTCTCTTGTGAAAGGACTCCTAATTGTAAACAACGAAAGTTATTACCAAAACCACTGAAAATGCTGCCCTTCAAAAGCAGTTGTAGCTAGAAATCATCCTTGTAATAAGGGTCGCTTCGGCAAAGACCCACTTTTCTTTCAGTTAATAAATCCTACAACCGTTTCAGTTAAAAATAAAATAAAATGATTAGTATTAATAATATTAATTAATTACTTATTTATTAATCAATTGACTCATTAAAGGTTGTGTAATGAATTAAAGGGGCTTAATAATTTTAATTTATTTAATTAAATACTTTACGTATGCAGGGGGGGAAATGAAGCATTAAATTAAGGATACAATACTAAAGGAGGGGATAAGATAATAAACAAGGGGATAAGGTAATAAAGGAGGAGATAAGGAAATTAATGAGGGGGAGGAGAGTTGGTGAAGGGGGGATATGATGGAAGAGTCCTACAGGAAATGGGGGAGATGATTATTTTGGGGAAAGGAAGCATTTTGGAGGAGAACTGTATTTTTTGTGGCATGTATTTCTGTGGCATATAGTTCTGTGGCATATTGTCTGGTTGGAGGAGTTTGATTTTGGGGGTTTTTGGTGAACCATTGCAAGGGGCACCGGGTTGCTGGGGGTTTTGGGAACGGGGGCCAGGATTCCTTTCGGTATCCCAGAGCTAGGGAGCCGGACATGCTGCTCCTAGCTGGCTGGGAGGTTAGTCGGTTTGGGCAAGGTTTGGTCAGTGCATCAGGCTAGGCAAGGAAGCAAGGAAAGGACAACTAGATCAATGGGAATTAGCATTAGAAGGAGGTATTTTAATTATGAATTTGTTGAGTTATTTTCATGTTGTGGATACATTTTAATTTTTGTTGAATATTTATGATTATATGATGCTAAATGAATTATTTACACACTGAAAGAAAATCTATGTTTGAAATTGAAATTCTTAGTTTGAAATTTTATGTCTAGTTGTATGAATTTTATTAGGCTTATTAATTTCTGGTCCCTACACTGTAGGTGAAGATTCTGATATCTCTTTTGACAAATGGAAATGGGGAAGACATGAGAACTTCTCAAGCCATTGTGCGAATATCAGAGCTTCCAAGTGGGTTGGATAAGATATTAGAGAAAACCATATTTATGATCGCAATTTAGATTTAGGCATATTTCTCGTTGATTTGGAGGATAAGGTTGCGCCAGAGAAAAGACTTCCCGTACTTGATATTTCCTTAAATTCATGTCCAGCTAATTTTTGGGCCACCCATAAGGGTACTTTATCTTCCTGGGATGAAGCCAAGTGTGCCATCTAATATCAATTTATTCTCCCATCACAGGTTACTCAGTCGAATAACGATAAGGAACCAAACAACCATACCTCAACTTTGGTAGCATAAGATATATCTTCTGATTCAAAGAAGCATGTTGCGTATTGTATTCAGGTATGAGAAGTTGCAAAATTTCCTTCTCCATTTTGGGTGCATCATTTTATTCATTCTTTGGGTAAAATTCCAACCACTTGGTATGTGCATGAGGAGGCTCGACGACAAACTGCATGTTGGAAAGTACTTCAAAAATAGTTCCATTGATTCTTCTCATTCTTGGGTAAGTCTCTTCAAATCACCTTAGCTTTGCAATAGATTAAAAAAATGCTACTTATAGATGAATTTAAAAATCTACATCTCCCCATAGTCTGTTCCAAACATGAATACCTACTTCATCATAGCCTTTACCCATACTCTGTATGAATACCTTTGACTTGTTGTAAAATTGATGATGACCCAAGAGACCTCAAATGCCTCGATGATGTTAGGCATTTGACATTTAAAGAATCAAAAGGAACTAGAGTTTTTCACGACACTAAGACAAATTATGTTAATAGTTCTTATCTCAACCCCTGAAGTTGTGGAAAATAAACATAGGGAGTGAGGAACACCCTAAGATAGCTTCCATAGGGGATTATTGGGACGAACAGACCGTGAAAGAGATACAATATCTACTGCAATAATATGAGGATCTATTCCCTACAAGATTTCTAGAACTAAAAGGTATTAAGGGAGACTTATGGTAGATGAAGATAGAGTTAAATATTGACTCAACACTAGTTAAACATAAGCCATACTGTCTAAAACTCAGAGTTAAAGAGAAAGTGAAGAAGGATATTGATAGGATGATAGAAATTGAGATGATTTTCCATGTCAATAAGGATAAATGGATCAGTCCTATCATCATACAAATCAATAAAGTTACAAAGGATATACGAGTTATTGTGGACTATAGAATCCTAAATGTTGCCTATGTATATGGCCCCTTTCCTACCCCTTTTAGTGATGAGGTACTAGATCAAGTAGCAGGAAATGAAGCGTATTACTTTATAGATGGTTTTTATGGATACCACCAGGTTCGAATTACTGAAGAAGACAAGAAAAATACTACCTTATTTACCGAGTGGGGATCATTTTCATATAATGATATGCATTTTGGGCTCAATAATTCCCCAACAATGTTCTCTCGGATAGTGATTGCAACATTCCATGACTTCATTCATACATTTCTTGAGGTATACCTGGATTATTAGACTATGTACAAGATACTCAAGGATCACATCAGATAATTATGGTTGATGTTGGAACACTGCAGACAATTACAAATTTCCCTTAATATGAGGAAATGTGTTTTTTTGTACCCTTTGGGAATCCACTCAGACATATAGTTTGTAGGGAAGGAGAGATAGTCAATCCTGCAAAAGTTGTAGTAATTATTAATATGCTTCCTCCTACCACTGTCAAACAATTGCAAACTACTTTGGGCCATATTGGATACTATTGTAGTTTTATTAGGAATTACACAAGTATAACAACACCTTTGGAGCAACTAATAAATAAATCCAAAGAATTTCGTTGGACTCGAGACTGTGATAAAGCATTAGAACTACTAAAATAAAAATTAAGTAATGCACCTTTTTTAACTTATCCTGATAGGAAAATTGAGTTTCATGTGCACATTGATGCCTCTATGATTGTGTTAGGAATTATTCTGGCACAACCAGGGGAAGGACATATCGATCATCTTTTCTACTTTTCCAGTAGAAATATTTCACAGGCTAAGCGCAACTACACTAGAACTGAAAGGAAAGTTTGGCAATGGTTTATGCTTTACAAAAGTTTAGAAATTATTTGTTAGGAATTTGTTTTAAGTTTTTTACTAATCCCTGTTCTTTGAAGTATCTGGTTAATAAACCTATGTTAGAAGGTCAAATTTGCAGATGGTTGTTATTATTTCAGGAATTTTATTTTGAGGTCATTGTCAAGCCTAGTAAACTAAATGTGGGATTGGATTGTTTGTCTAGACTAGAGTCAGGAGAAAGTGGCGGAGCTATAGATGATTATCTCTTGGATATAGATATTTTCCGTATTGAGGCTATTAATGATTATCTGTCGAACATTGCATTATTTTTAACCATTGGAACTATGTCGAAGGGCTATTCCACAACTCAGAAAAGGCACCTAATGGTTCGTGCAATAGACTATCAACTAATTGTGGGCCAAATGTACAAATTAGGATTGAATATCATATTGAGGCAAGGCGTACTAGACCATGAAAGACCTGATATTATATGGGAATGTCATATTAGAGTTGAGGGAGGACATGTTGGCAGAAAGGAAACTGCCCGAAAGATATTACAAGAAGGGTTATGTTGGCCTACAATGTTTAAATATTTTAAGGAATATTCTTGGGCCTATGATGTATGTCAGAGAGTGGGGAAGTCATCTCATCATGATGAGTTAACTTTACACCCTATATGAGAACTGCAAGCCTTTGAAAAATGGGATGTCAATTTCATCGGTCTGATAAATCCCCCTACCAAGCATTCAAAGGCAAGATACATAATTACCACAAATGATTACCTGACTCGACGGGATGAATCGAATTTTTTTTGGGATTTCTCTATAGTCACAACAACACGATTTGTTTTTCAGAATATCATTAACCGATTTGGTTGTCCTTAGAGCTTGACCAATGATCAAAGAGCCCATTTTATCACTGAGACTATCACGACCCTAAGGAAATAATTTTTTATTTAGCATCATAAGAGCAGTCCCTACCATCCACAAGATGATGGAACAGTGGAAGAATTTAATAAAATATCGAATATGGGGATGACTAAAGTCTATTTCTCAAATCAGGACGATTGGGATGAACGAGTTCCAACGGTTCTATGGGATTATAGGATTTCCATGAAGATATTACATAGGTATACTCCATTCCAAATAGTATATGTCCAAGAAGCAGTAGTGCGATATGATTTTCTGACCCAAAAGAAAAATACCCTACAAACGGAGTTAGTCACGTTCAAATTGAAGGAAAAGGAGCAACCCAAAGAACTTATCCAAAATATTACACTTGCAGTTGAGGAGAGAAACACCATCAAGTCATCTCTTCATGACCAGATGAAGGAATGTCTCCATCTCTTTGAAGTGATCAATGACTAGATTGGATTCATAGAAAGTTGAATAAAAACTATTGAAGAATTGTACACTCAACTGAAAAAAAATGAATTCGGAAGCCCAAGAACTCACCGATCGATTTGAGTAGGTAGCCAAGTATGCAACAATCCATATTGAGGATGAAATACTCAATGCCCTCGGTGAATCTACTTGCATCGCCAGGAAAGAGCTCCGTAATTTTTGACCTACCGTTTAGGCTGAGTACATCCAACTAAAACAAATTGATAATATTGCTAACACTGAATGGATGACTCTGTTTTCTACTAAGATGGAGGAACCTAGTGTGACCGATGCATAAGATTTTGTTGCGGGATCCATGATCTTATCAAGGAAATGGAAGGATCGTGTGGAACACTTTAACATTTCAACAAGTAGGCCCTTGCCATTTTACTAGAGTTTGGCCCTTTGTTTGAAGGATACCACAACAAAACAACAAAATATTGACTTGGGACAAGTCAAAGATTGTGGTCGGGGCCTATTGATCCATTAGTTTTGGATGATTTTCAGTTTTGAAGAAGTATTAGAGTTTTTCAAAAAAGTGTAGCAAGGCAATAGAAGGATAGAACCAGTGGAAATTAGCTAGGATGAACGAAAAGCTAACTACAATCATGCTAGCAGTATAAAAAGTTCATGTGCCAGTTGGACCAACAAGTAGAAAGATATAGAAGACTAGAGCGCATGCAGAGTGGAAGTAGAATAAAGAAAATATAATAGCAGACTCAAGAAATCAAGAAGCACCTGAGGAAAATCCATAAATGTGGGTATATGTAATGGGAAAGGGCTTCCTAGTTGTCAAGTCGACAAGTTAATTATGATATATTGTGCTATTATCGATACTTGCATATGGTTATTTCTAGATTCCTTGTCATTCTTCTTTGGTCATCAAGATATCATCATTACTATCATTGAGTCTGTTGGGATAAGATATTGTAATGAACTACATGGGGAATTAAATGTGCTTGCGTAGAATTCTAAGAGTCCATGGTGGGTATCTAATTTTTTATTCTGTTGTATAATTCACAATTTGGAAGAGACACTCTACGTATGCTAGGTTGTGATCTGATAATAACATGAAGGATTATGCGGGCATCGAAAATTTTCATTATGTGTATGAATATTTGATCTCTTTGATGTGCAATATTTATTACTTTATGTAATTGGTAGTTGTGATATTGTCTACAAGATCCTGTGATGTATGCACTTATCTTTATGTTGCGGAAGATGGATTATCAAATGAGCATACAATTTTATACTTCTAATGATATAATATTTTCACATTCAAGTATGAATATGTATTTTATTGTGTTAGATCTGGTGAGGCATCCTCACTGACTCACTTTATTACACACAAGTCTCGGCTATGCTTCGGGTGAGACCTCCTTCCCTTGCGGAAGTTTGAATATGCTAGCACTACTAGACTACAATGATATCTTTTTTGGTAACCTTCAAGAACCTTGGTCTCCAATTGTGAAAAAACAACACCAAATCGCTGATAATTTCACCTTCCAAGTCAGAACTTCTCAGGCCTTGTTGTCTCAATCTTCACAAAACAAATGGGTAGTCGACTGTGGGTGCACTCATCACATGTTTACGGATGCCTCCTTGTTCATGTGGTTCAATGAAGCTACGAAGAGGAAATTTTATGTTGTTGATGATTTTTCTCTAGATGTTATTGGTCAAGGTGATGTTTCTTGTTGACATGAGAATATTGTCAACATCTATCATGTGCCAAACCTTAGCGTTAATTTGTTGTCTATTTCTCAGTTAACATATACAGGTAAGATTGTAGAATTTTTACCATATCAGTTCTATGTTTGTGATTTGAAAAAAGGGAATTCAATTGTTTCTAGCGGGCTTCTCAACCCAACGGACAAATTGTATAATTTCTATGACATGAATTGACCTCACACTGAACCGACTACACTTGTTTATCACACCAATGAGTGAATTCTATTTGGAGTGAGAGACTTAGACATATGATTTTTCAAAGTTTGTAGGCACTAGCAACTCAGAACACGGTTGTTTCTTTTTCAAAGGTGTTTCCCCTTGAAGGAGTATGTAAGGGCTATGTGCTTGGGAAGAATCATCAGGAACCATTTGAATCTGGAAACACATGGCCATAATAGAACCTACTGGATATGGTTCATAGTGATGTCTTTTGCATCAATATACCTTCACTGGTAGGTGTAAGGTAAATTTTGACTTTCATTGATGATTTCTCTCGCTTTAGATGGGTTTACTTTCTGAATAATAAGAACCTTGTATTTAAAAAATTCAAAGAGTTTAGAGACTTTGATGAAAAGCAATGTGGCCAACCCATCAAATGCTTGAGATTAGACAATGGTGGTGAGTATGTAAATCAAACTTTTGAAGAATACCTACTTCAATCTAGTATTGATTTCCAGTGGTTGATTCCTCACACACCTCAAGAGAATGGTGTCTCAGAATGAAACAATTGAACATTAGTCAAAATGGCTAGATGTGTTTTTCATGATAAATATCCACCTCCTCGCTTCTAGGATAAATTGGTGTATTGTGCAAATTATCTACTCAAACGCATCATGACTCAAGTTGTTCCTTCCATAACTTCATTTGAACGATGATAAGGTAAGAATCCTTCAGTAAGAAACCTCTATGTGTTTGGATGTGTTTCATGGGCTTGCATTCCTAATGATTGCATAAAAAATTTGGATAAAAATATCCATGATTGCATAATTATGGGCTACTCTAAAGAGTCGGAAACCTATAGATTGTTTGACCCTGTCAAATGGAAAATAATTATCAGACACAATGTATGGTTTTATGAGAATTATTATGGAATTAAGTTATTGGATGCCTCTTTTGCACTGCTACAAGATGATCCCTTTGATGTTGCCTTTGACACTAGTGCTCATGTCCAATCATTCAATCCATCAAGTGGATAGTTGAACATTCTCCATGTTTCGACTAGATCGTCGACCTCTGAGTGGAATAGTTTTATCGTCCTCTATTTCGACTGGTCTACCAGCTAAATAATGTCTGACTTCTGATTGACCTACTAAAGTGAACCGTAGTTCACTTATTTATTTTCTACCCAGATGATTTTCCAATACAATTGAAGCTGTTGGAGATGATGCTGGAGATTCATCCTCCATATGAGAAACTTAAAGTCAAAAGAAACATTCTAGTTTTACCTTGATGACTCGTGTACTTGAAACTTTTGATCTTGTTACCTACTAAGATGTTGAAGGATGACCTGAATGGGAGCAGACCATGCAGATATAATTTGATTCTTTGTTGAAGAATCACACTTGGGACTTAGTTCCCCGACCGTAAGGAAAGAACATTGTGAAGTAGCAATGGGTCTACCGGACCAAATTTACCTATGAATGTGTTTTTGATCGACATAAAGCATACCTCATTACCAAAGTATTTTCTCAACAAGAAGGCATAAACTACACTGAAACCTTTTTCCTGTCTCAAATATGAACTCTATTTCTATTTATTCATTCCCTTGTTACTCATTTTAGATGGAAAATCCATCATATGGATGTGAAGAGGGATTTTATTCACGAAGACTATTGGTCACCATTAATTTTTTATTGTGTGAAATCAGGATTTCAGGATCTAGTGAGATGGTAAATAGGTTTGGAAGCCTGATAAACTAGGAAAGGGATAAATCTGGCAGGAGTGTTGAGTTGATCAGGCCCGACACATCGCATATCATAAGTTCTCAATATAAACGACCAATAATGATTTCGGGGGAAGAAGTTGTGCGGGGGTTAATTTTGGAGAGTGGTCCCGAAATTTAAACCACGATTTTCTCTCAAGGTTACATGGCATTACTAGGTGCATGTCAGGGTGAAAAGCAGGTTACCTCAAACCACTTTCTCATGCCCGCAAAATTTGGAAAATTATAAAAGGGAATTTTGTCATTTATTTTATTATTATTTCGAACACTAGACCCTTAAAACCTTCGCGTGACCACCATCTTTCACATGTAGCTCAACAATACACCAACTACTCGCCATTGCCGCTCATTTCCAGATATTTTTCATCACAACCATGGATCCCATCATAACCTCAGTAGCAAAAGAAGATCCTGTGAAAAATGAAGAAGCCCTAATCGATTGAGATTCAAATGTTTTTTATACCGAAATCACTATTTCTCCTATCTCTGTGTCTATAAGTAACCTATCCGATAAGGTAGGAAGATGTATACCATTCCTTGAAGTAGTCTAGGCCACCGCAGTCCCTTATGCTATCAATTTTCTTTCCTATTTCCCAAATTTATAGGTTGGTGCACCGAACAATATTCCCATGAGGAAAGAGTCATTGTAAATAAACAAGTGTCTGGGGTCTTGTGTAGAGTAGAGAGTCTATCAACTCAATATTCCCTCAGTATACTAGAGTCTTTCTCCACAACTTCTGAACCTTTCAATGAAGAAAAGATGATTAGGGTATATAGAGAATATCCATCAGATGTCCGAGATATGTTTTTACAGACAATTGTCAAACTTGGACATTTTTCAAAAGGTCTTTCTTTGTCGATGAATGTGAATATAATGGTCATTGAAGTCCAATGGGTCTACTCCCTATTGAGTCAAGTTTTAGGTCTAGACAATGACAAATATGTTGTTGAAGTCATGCTCGGTTTCCTTTTAACCTTTTTTAAGTCAGATTATAGTATGTCGGTTTGTATCGGTTTTGATCAATTCATAACTGATAATATCCATAAACAACTAGTGAATTTTTGGTCTATAAGACATTTCAGATACTACACCTATCTGTTGAGAATTTTCCTAGAAACCAACAAGAGAGAATTTCCTGAAGAAACATTTGTGTCAACTGAATGTAAAAGGATTAAATTACTTATCTTCATAAACAAATTCATGTCCAGAGTTTACAGTTTGATATTCAATACCAACCTACCCAAAGTTTTGGATTACATGAGGAGCTATCTACAACCAAATACAGAGAATAGGGTGGAGGATTGGGTACTATTCATGCACTCAACAATAATCTAGGTTTATGGTTGTCATAAATCCCATTACCTATTGCCCATTTTTCTGACTCCTAGGATCTTTTCCCTTGAATTCATCAGACAAAGAATTGTATATGAGACAGAGCACTTCCTTAAATTTCACAAAGCCTCCAACCTTAAGTTCCCTTTTATCATTGATCCCTTTATTGTCAAATACAGATCACGTTTATCTCAAATTCAAGAAAAGCTCAAAGAATTTGTTTTTTCACAGCTACATGGAAGAAGATATGATCCACACCAAATCATATCCAAGAGAAGATTGATGAACAAACAGGCCCCTTATGAGCATGAACAGGTTGAGGGTTTTGATAAGATGGCAAATCTAGAAGTCTGTGTTGATATGGAAGCAATCTTACAACCAATTCAAACACAACAAGTGGAGGAAACCCTGCAACAAAGTCAAACACAACAAGCTTCTTAGAATATGGCAATCAAAGTTCCTATGATAAGTGTTTACATCAAGAGAAGTAGTTTAGAGGCCATGGGAATGATTGATCAACAGAGTTCTCCTAAGAAAATGAAAGTTTCACATCCATCACAGATTGTGGATTTAGAAGAAGAAGAACCTAGAGAATAAGTAAATCTAGATATGGTGGAAAGTGGTACTCACACTGTAGAGGTTAAAAAGGAAAGTAAACTCCAAAGTGAAGGCATCTCAAGAAAATTTAGTAGAAAGAAATATATCTTTGATAAAAACATCTGAGGTAGTTTATCAATCTAAAGAACATTTGGAGAAACAGTATGCTGAGAAGGGAAACATAGCTCTGGGTGAGATGAGGGATTTAGTCCTTGAAGTGGAAAAGATTTCTCAGCAAAAATATTCTCTGTTCACAGTAAGGGATGTTGAAAAGAGGACCTTTAACATTGAAGTTGCAGATGAATACAAAGTCTCTGAGATAAAGATAAGATATGAAAACATAAGTTCTCCAGACAAGGTCAAATTCCATAAGCATACCAGTGATATGTTGTAATATGATTACTTGAGTTTAAGCCTGAAGAATTCAAAGCTATCATCTTATGCAATGAAATTGGAAGGACAGTTGAGGTAGGAAAAGGCATATAGCAAAGCTTGCCAGAATCAGGTTAAGAGGTTCGAATCTGAAGGCCCCCAAGGGTTGAAATCCTCATTGGATGAGAAAGAAAAATTAATTCAAAGTTTGAAGAAGAAATTGAAAATGTCTACTACAGAGCATCCACAAACAACATAATTGGTTTCTCTAGAATAGGAAAAGGAAACACTTCGTCAAGACACATTAGACTACAAGTCTATGGTATTGCAGCTAGAACAGGAAAGGGTGAAATGGTCACAAGACGAGACACAATTTCTAAACAATTTTGTGGTTGTAGCTCTTGCTGCATAAGTTGGGTCAAACACTGAAGGACTTGTCTAGGCCATGTCACAAGTCAGCTTGAAAGAAGGATAAATCAAAGGGTTGAAAGGAAGCATAGATAAATTGAAGCATGAATTGTAGTGAAAGGCTAAAAATATAGCTCAACTTCAAAAAGAGAATGAAGTCTTGCAAGAAAGAATAGACAAATTGAAGATGAGGTTAAGAGGCAAAGGTCTGTTGCATGGGGACAAGCATATCATATGGGACTCTATAGCTGTTGAAGCTACCAGTTTTAGAGTATATTTAAATTTTATTAATGATAAAGACAGTATATCCATCGCGGCCAGAAGCAGGTGCACTATTGTGAATGGAACTTTAGAAAAGAAACCATCAAAATGGGTCCAAAATGCCATAAATCTACTCAACATTGTTCCTACTGTAGACCTTTAGACTATTGGGGTTAAATACATAAATACATTGATTATCTGGGCCAGGAGGGTTGTTTCTAAACATAACATGTTGAAATCAGTCCAAACCAAGCCAACACAGATGGATCAGAGTGTACATGAGTTCAAGGATTTGTTCGAAGAATTGTTTATCAAAGGACTTCCACCATTTTGGGATGGAAAGGGAAAATTGTATGATCAAGAAGAATACAATGCTCGTTTGAATCAGTGCGGAATGGATTATTCCAAGTTAGAAACCATGGAGGAAAATCTAAAAGGAGATACATTAGTTGAGCATCTGATTACAGACTTTGAAATTTTGAATCAGGTCAAAGTAGTCAAGCTTGGATTGCCAGTCATGTCGTATGCTTCTTTCATTGACTTGGAAATTCTGATAAAGGAAATGACAGGTTATGATATTCCTTCTGACTTGCAATGGAAGGAAATAACTAGGTTGGGTAAGACAAAATGCAGTTTTACAAGGCCCAATAGATGATTTCCAGATGTCACAAAAGGTGGCAGATCACGTAGAAGACTAGAGCAGAGAAAGTGGCGAGGAAAGGAACTGAAATGCCAGAGAAGCCATAATCCTTATCAAGAAACGTTGATTGTTGATCATTGTAATTGGTTCCCAAACCAAAACATTTTATTTTAATCATTGTAATCGGTTTCAAAACCGAAACGTTTCTCTGTAATCATTATAATTGGTTTCAAAATAGGGACGTTTCATTTTAATCATTGTAATCGGTTTCAAACCAAATGAACTTAGCTTGTATAAATATTAGGAGTTTCAATGTATTAGGGGGTTGGAAGAAGTGAAAGCACAAGATTTTAGCTATCTGGAACTTAAATGTAATTTTCTGAAGCTGAATAGAATACACATGCAGATGTCCTGAATTTTCCATGAAAATATTCTAATGGTGGTGGTCTGAGTTTTGTCTTCTTTCTTCGTATGTATTTCATGTGTACTTAAATATTGTTTTCACTATCTTCTGTTTAAATTGGATAGTTAAAGGCCCATAATTCATCTTGTGATGCTCTCAGCTGAATAAATTTAAATTGTGTTAAGTTCTTCCTAACTAAGTCAGAATTCATTTTATTTAATGCACTGATACAATTATATGTTTTTCCTTTCTTCTTACACTCTGCAAATTACAATTTATAACTCATATTTATCACCTCATTTATCCTTTATCATTTGGAGATTTCTACCGACCATTCAGTGCTTCTATTCATTTTCATAAGTTTGAATCCATATCCCTAAGTGTCCCTCCCCTTCCTTGCCAACAAAAATTATAAAAAAACTCTTCAAAGTAACAAAACCTAGCCAGTGATTTGTTAAAGAAAACTCATCTATTAAAGACCAAGTTACAAGAGAGAGACCTCTCTGAGCTGACAAAAAAAGTACCCAGCTCTAAAGTTAGGTTGTAGTTTACCTCTATCCTTTGTTTTATCAGTTGAACAAATTTACATAGTGATAACATTTTGGTGTCATTGTCGGGGATCGAACATGAAAACGTCACTGGGAAAAGAACAACTTAAAGCTTCATATTTGATTCCTGAGGGTGACAATGAATAAAATACATTATTGGATGAAACTAAATTTACCTTGGTGACTCCATTATAAAGTGACCAGTAGCATAAAGTAGTTTGAGCAAGAAATCATGGCTCCCAAGAGAACTCATACCAGAAGAAATCTAGACCCGAAAGCAATAATCCATGTGTCTAACCCTGAGAAACTTATACACAAAAGAAAAGAAAATTCAATAAGCCTAGTTTTTTGTCTAGACATAAATCTATCTTTTCCTAAATACTAAGTAAAAATCATTGAAGACCTTGATTTTGATTTGAAATTTGAGAAAACTCTATTTAGAACTAGATCTAAATCCAGTTTGAATGAAATCATCTTTGATGAGAAGAGGTTCCAAGATTTAATTTTCGCTTCCTCTATTAGGCCCATTTTGATTCCTACTCATAAAAATTAGCCACTTTAAGTTCTTACTACAGCCATGACAACTAGGTTTCCCCCCCTTGTCCTACCTTCTCAGTTACATGATTTACCCCGAGACTATAATCAGAGGATTAAGTTGTATGATGTTGAAGGCAATGTGTCAGCCCAAAATCACATAGACTGGTTCAAATATTTTGTGGACCTAGAAGAAGTAGATTATGAATATGCAAAAATGAGGCTATTTGCACAAAGTCTCACAGGTGAAGTCAAAAAATGGTTTAGAGCTCTCCCAGCAGCAAGTATACCATATTTTGAAGCCTTTGAAACAAGTTTTCTTGCAAAGTGGAGTGAAAATAAGAACCCCCTTTAGTTGATAACCAAGTACAACAACATGATAAGGTCACCTCATGAAACAATACAAGATTTTTTAGCTAGATTTATGAAACTTTACAACTCAGTTCCTACTGAAGTAAAACCTCCTCCTAGAGCTGCTCAACTTAGATATGTTGATTCCTTCGAAAGTGATTTTTATTTGTTGTTAAGAGAAAGAAGGTCCAATTCACTAGATGATATGATGAGTGATGCAATAGAAGTTGAAGTAAATCTAATGGCTTCAAGAAATATCAAATATAATTCTTACAGAGACATAAACAAGGTCCAAGATAAGGCACAACCTTCAACCTCACAATCATTAGAAGAGAGGTTTGAGTTGATGATGAAGACCATGGATAAATTCATGGAAAATATGTCTTTAGATAATAAGCCTAACACTAGAGAGCAGGCCAATTTTCCACCCAGAAATCAAAGGAGACCATCAGTTCCACAAATTAGACAAAGAGATCAGAGAAACCAGGGTGATCAACAAATAAGACCTCCTTTTCAAAACAATTATGTAAATACAAATTTTGATGAAACTTTTGAAGACAATATGCATTGTTGTGATGACGGTGAAACATAGGTATTTTTAACTAAAGAAGAACATGATTAGTTCATGGATGCAAATGATGTATTCATGCAGGAGAATGATGAAATGTTATCATCGGAAAAGGAAAATTAGCAGAAACGACTGCATAATGCCATCATGCAATTCTAGAAAAAATATAATCTTTGAAGCAAAAAGGTGCCTGCAAATCCTCCAAAGGGAAATCCCACCAAAGAATCTCAAAATAATATACCTTCTTCGAGTCAACATAAGAAGGAATTTGTTGCAAAGGATGTTTTGGAGAAAGGAAAGTAGAAGGAAGAACCTCCAAAGAAAGTACCTAAAGTAAGAAAGGAGATAGTCATCAAAGAGGTAGAAAAAACCTCATCTTCCCTTAACTTTGAAAGTGAGATGGCCAAAAATAAATTTTATGTTCCATTCAATGAGATGATAAAGAATAGTGAATATAGAAATCAGATCATTAAGATGCTCAAGATGGAAGAAAATTATGATACTTTAAATATACAAGATGATCATCCTACCATCTTGTTTGGCCCACATGTAGAAGAGAGTAGTGATGCTAATGAGGTCCCTCCTTTCTATGTTAGTCTGAAGATTCATGATATGACCTTGCACAATGCTATGGTAGATTCAGGAGCATCCCATAATCTGATGCCCAAGGTGGTCATGGACCAATTGGGTCTAGACATTACAAGGCCTTACAAGGATATTTTCTCCTTTGATTCAAGGAAGGTGAAGTGATTGGGCCTAATCAAAGATCTGCTAGTATCTTTTTTCCCAAATTCC
Organism: Picea glauca; assembly: GCA_000966675.3. NCBI lineage: Eukaryota > Viridiplantae > Streptophyta > Pinopsida > Pinales > Pinaceae > Picea > Picea glauca. The sequence goes on along the minus strand of JZKD02S1660478.1, from coordinate 602,767 downwards.
AGCAAAAAATATGGTCATGAATGTGGTGGTTGCTGATATCCATCCTAAATTTGGCATGTTGTTATCTAGATCATGGGCTGCAAAGTTGAAAGGGAATTTGCAAATGGATATGTCATATGCCACTATCCTTGTTTTTGGCCAAGATAGGAGGTTGTACATAGAAGTATTACTCATACACATGGTCAGTAAAAAATCCCAACCAAACAACCATCCCATTTACTCTGTGGAGACTGATATTGGTTCTTCCATTTTATTTAATGATTTGAGTTTTGAAGAGGAGGTTCCAAAGACTGCTATGACTATCAAAGACAAACATGAACAACGAATAGAGGAAAATTCAGATAAAATAAACAGTTCAAAAAATGAAATGTGGAATATGAGATTTGATGGAGCTGTCAGCAGAGAAGGAGTAGAAGTGGATTAACCCCCCCATATTGGCCAAAAAAAATTGTTCTTACAATCTTTATTTTGATTGCACAAATAACATGGTTGAATATGAGGAATTAGTGTTAGGATTCAATACTTTGAAATAAATGGGTGCTAGGAGGATATTTGTACATGGAGATTCTGAGTTGATTATAAATGGGGTAAAGGGTATATATCAAGCAAAGCATCCTAGATTAAGAAAATATAGGAATATAGTGCTTGATCTTCTTGAAGAATTTTTGGAATATAGTCTCTCAGTGATTCCAAGGGGTCAGAATCAGATTGCTAATGCTCTAGCTACTTCAGCCTTAGTCTTCAAAATTCCAGTTTTTCCTAACAGAGGATATGAGATTGAGGTTAAGCACAGGCCAACAGTACCTAATAATATTAAGTACTAGCAAGTTTTCGAAGATGACAAACAAGTAGAAAGTTTCCTTAAGATGGATGGTGAATTTTCAAATTTGAATATTGATGAGGAATATTGTTGTGAAGTAGAAGATGCAGTTGTGTTCGCAAATGGTGATTATTTCAAGAATCAGATTGCTGGTAAGGATATAATGCAGCTAAAAAATAACATCATTACCAAAGGCCTGGTCCCATTAGAAAAACTCTTTGATAACAGTGATGTAGCCAGGAGTTCTAAAATTACTGCAAATGATGGAGATGTTGAAGATTGCAACATTGGGACTCAGGAAGACCCCAAGATCATCAAGATATCCAAGACACTTAGCCCAGAGGTCAAGCAAAGGTATATCAGTTTAATGAAAGAATTTATTGATGTTTTTGCATGGAGTTATGACGATCTAAAGGTTTATGATACTGAGGTGATTCAACATGTGATTCCAATCAAAGAGGATCATAAACCTTTCAAGTAGAAATTAAGAAGAATTAATCCTTTACAACTTCCCTTTATTGAAAAGGAGACAAAAAAGTTGTTTGAATCCAAGATCATAGTGTCTCTGAGATTTTCTAAGTGGGTGGCTGATCCAGATTTTATGATCAGAACAAAATGAATACAAATTATTAAAATATTCTTCACAAATAATAACAGAGATACAATAAAATTGGTTTTATATTCAATAAGGAAATAAGCTAAAACTGTAAAATGCAGCGGAAAAAAAGCTTGTTGGAATGGTGGTGGCTTATCTCTGAGAAGAGATGTGACGGTTGTGATGATTCACAAGAAGGTGATTACAATGAGGCATTGAAGACCTTTTTACAATAAACAAGAATTTCAAAAACCCAAAACATCCAAAAACCTAACCCTAGGAGATGAAGCGCCAAAAGTCATGTGGGCCACGTTTGGGTAAGTTAGTACATCAACTTCCTGAGGTCATAACTTTTGCATACAATCTCCATTTGAAGCGCACAATATCCCATTGGAAAGGTATCATTGAGGATATTAATTTTGGGGGATCAGTCAGATCCTTTGGCTATCATTGAGAAGATCGATCCCAAAAAACATTCATTTAGGCTCTCAAAATGGCCCCATAAGTTAAAAACTGCTAAAAATAGTAAATTGCCAAAATTGCCAGAAAAATATTTTGAGCGAGTTGGAAAAGGTGGGTGGCTACCAATATCCACCTAGATCAGTGGAAAATCTGGTACCTGTCAGAAATAAAAGTGGAGAGATCATATTATGTGTGGACTTTCGAAATCTGAACAGGGTATCTCTCAAGGACAATTACCCGTTACATAAGATGGATCAAATTCTATAGAAGGTGGTTGGTTCTAAAAAAATATCAATGTTGGATGGTTTCTCTGGGTACAACCAAATCATGGTACACCCTGAATATCAGGGATGATTTTAGGGGCTAAATTTCACTCATGGGCTAATTTTCCATGGTTTTTCCCCCAAAAATATTCGCTATTCTAAAAATGATTCGCCCAAATTCTAAAGGACAAAATTATTTTACCTTAAAAATCGCCAAAATTTTATATAAACTATATAAAATCCTTAGAAATTTGAATATTTTTACAAAAAATTCGCCAAACATTTATAGTTGGCATATGAAGGATTAGTAAGATTCGCCAAGGTCTTTACATTTTAAAATAAATTTCCATCCTTAAAATCATCCTTGACCCTGATGATCAGGAAAAGATAGCCTTCACAACACCATGGGGCACCTTCATGTATGCCAAAATGCCTTTTGGGCTCATGAATGTAGGAGAAACTTTCCAAAGGGCTATGGATACAGCCTTTGGTGATGAGAAAGATAAATTTATTGTTATTTACTTAGATGACATCACCATATATTTAGTTTCTAATGGAGAACATCTTAAACATATAAGGAAAACTTTTCAGAAATGTAGGAAGTTTGGCATCTCATTGAACCCCAAGAAGTCTAATTTTCGCATGGAAGAGGGAAAGTTGCTTGGTCACATTATTTTCAAAGGAGGGAATAAAGATAGATCCCAATATAGATGAAGGAATCCTAAAAGTCGACACACCCATAAGAAAGAATGAAGTGCAATCTTTCCTAGGGAAAGAAAATTTTCTGAGAAGGTTCATCCCTAATTTGGTTGAAATCATAAAGCATATCACTAACATGCTCAAGAAAGGAAGTGAGATAAAGTGGACTCCTAAAGCTAGAAAGAATTTTGAATATATTAAAGTGGCATTGACCAAAGCCCCAATGTTGGCCAGTCCAATTTTTTGCAAAATACTTTGTATTGTTTTCTTTTGCCTCATAACACACCATTGGTTGTGTTTTATTACAAAAATATGAACATAATTTTGAGAGGCCTATAGCCTACTATAGTAGGACCCTGATAGATTCCCCACTAAAGTATGATATCATGGAAAAGTAATCATATGCATTAGTCAATGCCCTAAAGGAGTTTAGAGTTTATATCTTGCAATATCATACCGTTTCTTATGTGCCCAACAATTCTGTGAAGGACATTTTGACTCAGCCGGATCTTGAGGGTAAAAGGGACAAGTGGATAGTTGTGTTGTTGGACTATGACCTCGAGTTCAAACCTACAAAGTTGATCAAGGGGAAAGGACTTGCAAAGATGATGGAAAAGTCAAATTGTGAACTGTTGGGAATTAATTTCATTATTGATTTATCAGCAGTTTCAGAAGAAGAAAAGGTCCCTTGGGTATCTCAAAAATAGCTTGACTCCCCATGGTATGCTGGTATTATTTATGGGTTGAGAAATTTATAGGCTCCTCCTGAATTCAGTAAAACCAAAGCCATGTTTTTGAAATTAAAAGCATAAAAATTTTGCATTCTAAACCAATCTTTGTAATGGAAGGATCCAAGTGGGATCTTGCTGAGTTGTTTGTTGGAGGAAGAAGTGGAAAAATCCATCAGGGAGTTTCATAAAGGTTATTGTAGATTACACCATTATTGGAAAAATACTATGCACAATATATTGAGGGCTAGGTCCTATTGTACTAGCATTTAATCTGATGTTTACAAAGAAGTTTCAAGCTGTCATGAATGCCAACTTTTTTATGGGAAGAGAAAACTGCAACCTTTTCCTTTGAAGCCTATCTTTGTTGAAGCACCGTTTAGGAAATGGAGCCTTGATTTCATAGGAGAAATTCATCCACAGTCCTCAAATTAGCATAAGTGGATACTGACAACCACAAATTACTTCACTAACTGGATTGAAGCAGTCCCCACTAGGAAAGCCATAGATATTGGAAAACAATATTTTTTCTAGATTTGGTTGTCCAATTAAAATCATTATAGACAATGCAACAAAATTTAATTCCAAAAAGATGAAAATGTTTTGCAATGATTACAATATAACTCTTGGCCATTCAAAAAATTATTACCCCTAAGTTAATGGGTTGGCTAAGTCATCCAATAAAAGTTTGACCAGAATTATCAAAAATGTGTTGCAAGATAACAAAAAGGCTTGACACAAGAAGATTACCCATGCACTATGGGATGACAAAATCACTACTAAAAAGTCTATTGCTACTTCACCCTTCCAGATTGTGTATGGCACAAAAGCCATTTTTCCTACTTCAATAGGATTTCCAGTGATGAGATTGCTACAAAAGAAATATGTTGAACCAGATGCCACTCAAAGGAGGACAAATAACTAGTCAATGTTCAACAAACAAGAGAGAAAGCCTTCAACAACTCTCAATTACACCAAGACAGGATTAAAAAGGATTTTGACAGGCATACTAAGGAAGATGATTTCAAAGTGGGAGATTTGGTGTTGAAATGAGATAGCAGGAATGAAGACAGAGGAAAGCATGGACAATTCGGCCATCTGTGGCTGGGACCTTTCAAAATTGTGGCGTACCATGGGAATAATGCATATCTTCTACAGGAAAATAATGGAGATCTCGTTGGTGGGGGACCTGTGAAAGTCAGGTTTCTCAAGCATTATCTCGCTTAAAGAAATTTTCATCCTTTCCATTTCATTTTATATAACCATTTTTGTTTTTCAATTTGAAACGATTGAAGTCAAATCAACAAAAAATGAATCCTGAGGCAAAGGCCCTAAGTTTATGCTGAGTATAACTGGAGTTACGTAAACAAATTTTCGTGAATAATTTGTTGATCGATTTATTCGCATGAGTGAAATCAATCCCAATGGGCGGACACTTTTTCTATCGTTCTTTACTACCTCGCTGGGAGGATAGCATCCCCAATTGGAGCCCTTGTTGGTCACCATTAATTTTTTATTGTGTGAAATCAAAATTTCAGGGATCTAGCGAGACGCTCAATAGGTTTGGAATCCTGATAAACTAGGGAAGGGATAAATCTACCAGGGGCATTGAGTTGATTGGGCCCAACACATCACATATCATAATTTCTCAATATCAAATTATCGAGAATGATTTCGGGGGAAGAAGTTGCGCGGGAGTTAATTTTGGAGAGTGGTCCCAAAATTTAAACCATGGTTTTCTCTCGGGGTTATGTGGTATCACCAGGTGCATTTTAGGGTGAAAAGAGAGTTGCCTCAAACCCTTTTCTCAAGCCCCTGAAATTTGGAAAAGTATAAAAGGGAATTTTGTCATTTATTTTATTATTATTTCGAACATTGGATCGTTAAAACCTTGGCGCAACCACCATATTTCACCTGCAGCTACACAATACACCAATTTATCGCCATTGTCGCTCGTTTCCAGGTATTTTTCATCACAACCATGGATCCCATCATAACCTCAGTAAAAAAACAAGATCCCATGGCAAATGAAGAAGCCCTAATCGATTGAGATTCATATGTTTTTTATACCAAAATCACTATTGATCCTATCTCTGTGTCCAGAAGTAATCGATCTGATAAGGTAGGAAGATGTATATCATTCCTTGAAGCAGTCGAGGCCACCGTAGTCCCTTATGCTGTCGAAATTGCTTTCTCATTTCCTGAATTTATAGGTTGGTGCGCTGAACAATATTCCCATGAAGAAAGAGTCATTGTAAATAAATGAGGGTCTGAGGTCTTGTGTAGAGTAGAGAGTCTGTCAATTCAAGAGTCCCTCGGTATACCAGAGTATTTATCTGCAATTTATGAACCTTTCAATGAAGAAATGTTAATTAGGGTATATAGAGAATGTCCATCAGAGGTTTGAGATCTATTTTTATAGACAATTTTCAAACTTGAACATTTTTCAAAAGGTCTGGCTTTTATGATGAATTTGAATATAATGGTCATTGAAGTCCAATGGATCTACTCCCTCTTGAGTCAAGTTTTAGGTCTAGACAATGAAAAATATGTGGTTTAAGTCATGCTCGGTTTCCTTTTAACCCTTTTTAACTAAGAGTCTGTTCTGTCAGTTCGTATCGGTTTTGATCAATTCCTAGCTGGTAATATCCATAAACAACTAGTGAATTTTCAGTCTCTAAGACATTTAAGATACTACACCTATATGTTGAGAATTTTCCTAGAAACCAACAAGAGAGAATTTTTTGAAGCAACATTTGTGTCAACTGAATGTAAAAGGATTAGATTACTTATCTTCATCAACAAAGTCATGTCCAGAGTTTATAGTTTGATCCTCAATACCAGCCTACCCGTAGTTTTGGATGACATGAGGAGCTATCTACAACCAAATCTAGAGAATGGGGTGGGAGATTGGGTACTATTCATGCACTCAACAGTAATCTGGGTTTATGGTTGTCATGAATCCCCTTACCTATTGCCCATTTTTCCGACTCCTAGGATCTTTTCCCTTGAATTCATCAGGAAGATAATTGTATTTAAGACAGATCACTTCCTGAAATTGCACAAATCCTCCAACCTTAAGTTCCCTTTTATCATCATCCCCTTTATTGTCAAATCCATATCATGTTTATCTCAAATTCAAGAAAAACACAAAGAGTTTGGTTTTTCACAGCTACAGGGAAGAAGATATGATCCACAACAAATCATATCCAAGAGAATATTGATGGAAAAAAAGGCCCCCTATGAGCATGAACAATTTGTGGGTTTTGATAAGATGGAAAATATAGAAGTCTATGTTGATATGGAAGCAATCTTGCGACCAATTAAAACACAACAAGTGTAGGCAACCCTACAACAAAGTCAAACACAACCAGCTTCTCAGAAGCTGACAATCAAAGTTCCTAAGATAAGTGCTTACAACAGGAGAAGAAGTTTAGAGGCCATGGGCATCAGTGATCAACAGAGTGCTCCTAAGAAAATGAAAGTTTCACAGCAAACACATATTGTGGATTTAGAAGAAAAAGAGCCCAGAGAACAAGTAAATCTAGATATGGTGGAAAGTGGTACTAGCACTGTAGATGTTGAAAAAGAAAGTAAACTCCAAAGTGAAGGAAACTAAAGAACCTTTAGCAACAAGAAATATATCTTTGATAAAAACATGTGAGGCAGTTTATCAATCTAAAGAATATTTGGCGAAACAATATGTTGAGAAGGGAAACATGGCTTTGGGTGAGATGAGGGATTTAGTCCTTGAAGTGGAAAATATTTCTCAGCATAAATCTTCTCTGTTCATAGTAAGGGATGTTGAAAAAAGGACCTTTAACATTGCAGTTTTAGATGAAGACAAAGTCTCTGAGATAAGATAAGATATGACAACATAAGTGCTCCAGACAAGGTCAAATTCCATAAGCATACTAGTGATATGTTGTATTTTGATTACTTGATTTTAAGCCTGAAGAATTCAAAGCTATCAGCTTATGCAACGAAATTGGAAGGACAATTGATGTAGGAAAATACATCTAGCAGAGCTTGGCAGACTCGGGTCAAGAGGTTGGAATTTGAAGGCCCCCAAGGGTTGAAATCCTCATTGGATGAGAAAAACAAATTAATTGAAAGTTTGAAGAATAAATTGAAAATTTATGATATAGAGCATCCACAAATAACATAATTGGTTTCTCTAGAACAGGAAAATGAAACTCTTCATCAAGAGACATTGAACTACAAGGCTAGGGTATTGTATCTAGAACAACAAAAGGTGAAATGGTCATAAGAGCAGACAAAATTTCTAAACAAGGCTGTGGTTGTAGCTCCTACTAAAATTTTTGGCTCAAACATTGAAGGACTTGTCTAAGCTATGTCACAAGTCATCTTGAAAGAAGGAAAAATCAAAGGGATGAAAGGAAGCATAGAGAAATTGAAGCAAGAATTGCAGTCAAAGGATGAAAAGATAGCTCAATTTAAAAAATGGAATGAAGACTTGCAAGAAAGAATAGACAAATTGAAGATGAGGTTAAGAGGAAAAGGTTTGTTGTAGGGGGGAAAGCATATCATCTGGGACTCTATAGTTGTTGAAGCTACTAAGTTCAAAGTATATTTGAATTTCATTAAGAATAAACATATTATAGCCATCACACCCATAAACAGGTGCACTGTTGTGAATGAAACTTTAGCAAAGAAACCATCAGAATGACCCCAAAATGTATAAATCTACTCAATGATGTTCCTACTGCAGACCTTCAGGCTATTGGGGTTAAAGAAAAAACTACATTGACTATCTGGGCTAGGAGGGTTATTGCTAAACATAACCTGTTGAAATCAGTCCAAACCAAGCCAACACAGATGGAGCAAAGTGTACAGGAGTTCAAGGATTTTTTCAAAGAATTGTTTATCAAAGGAATTCCACCATTTTGGGATGGAAAGGGAAAATTGTATGATCGGGAAGAACACAATGCTCGTTTGACTCAGTTCATAATGGATCATTTCAATTTTGAAACCCTGGAGGAAAATCTAAAAGGAGATACATTAGTTGAGAATCTGATCATAGACTTTGAAATTTTGAATCAGTTCAAAGAAGTCAAGCTTGTATTTCCAGTCATGTCATATGCTTCTTGCATTGACTTGGAAATTCTGATAAAGGAAATGACAGATTATGATATTACTTCTGACTTGCAATGGAAGGAAATAATTAGGTTGGGGAAGACAAAATGCAGTTTTCTAGGGCCCAATAGATGATGTCCATATGTCACTAAAGGTGGAAGATCACATAGAAGACCAGAGCAGATAAAGTGGCGAGGAAAGGGACTGGAACACCAGAGAATACAGAATCGTGATCAAGAAAATTTCCTCGTTGATCATTGTAATCGGTTCCCAAACTGAAACATTTTATATTAATCATTGTAATCAGTTTCAAAAATGAAATGTTTCTCTGTAATCATTATAATCAGTTTCAAACCGGGACGTTTCATTTTAATCATTGTAATTGGTTTCAAACCAAAGGAACTCATCTTGTATAAATATTAGGAGTTCCAAATGTATTATGGGTTTGGAAGAAGTGCAAGGGCACAATTTTAGCTATCTGGAACTTGAATGTAATTTTCTGAAGCTGAATAGAATACACATGGAGATGTCCTGAATTTTCCATGAAAAGATTCTAATGGTGGTGGTATGCGTTTCGTCTTCTTTCTTCGTATGTATTTCATATGTACTTAAATTTCATTTTCACTAAGTTATGTTTAAATTAGATAGTTAAAGGCCCATAATTCATCTTTTGATGCTCTCAGCTGAAGCAATTTAAACTGTGTTAAGTTCTTCCTAACCATGTCAGAATTCATTTTATTTAATGCTTTGATACAATTGTATGTTTTTATTTTCTTCTTACAATCTGCAAATTACAATTTATAACTCAAATTTATCGCCTCATTTACCCTTTATCCTCTAGATATTTCTACTGACCAGTCATTGTTTCTATTCATTTCTAGAATTTTGACTCCATAGCTCTAAGTGTCCCTCCCCTTCCTTTCCAACAAAAATTATAAAAAACCCTTCAAAGCAGCAAAACCTATCTAGTGATCTGTTAAAGAAAACTCATCTATTAAAGACCAAGTGACAAGAGAGAGCCCTCACAGAGTTGAGCAAGATAGTACCCAACTCTAAAATTGGTTTGTAGGTTACCTTTGTCATTTGTTTTATCAGCCGAAAAAATTTACAGAGTGCTAACAGAGACCTACCTGAACAAATTTTCATGGAAGAACCATTTGGTTTTGTGACAGATTCAATTTTGGTTTATCGACTCAATAATTCACTTTATGGTTTGAATCAGGCTCCCTGAGCTTGGTATGCTAAGATCAACAATTTCTTTCTTCAACTTGGTTTCAGACAACGTGAATCTCATCACAGCTTGTATGTACTCCATACAAATGGAGACACCTTGATTGTTGTTGTATATGTAGACGACTTACTGATTACTGGAAACAATATTGATCTCATCCTTAGTATTGAATAAAAAACTTGTTGACTCCTTTGATATGACAAATCTTTGTAATCTACATTATTTTTTGGGTCTTCAAGTATTACCACTATGTGATGGATTTTTCATTTGTCAATCTAAATATGTGATGGATCTGTTGACACATTTTAAGATGGTTGATTGCAAACCTTGTCATTATCCTTTTTAGTTTGGAGTAAAGCTTACCAAAACATGTCAAACACCTACAATTGATGCTACTCTCTATTGACAATCAATCGACAGTCTTCTTTATCTTACTCATAGTTGACCCGACATTTCCTTTGTTGTTAGTGTGGTTTTTCGATTTATTTAGGACCCCAAAGAAAGCCACTGGAAAACAATCAAAATATTTTTTTGATATATCAAGTGTACCACTTATTTTGGTATCAAGTATTTTCAAAGTTCAAATTCATTAGTTGGATTCACCGAATTCGACTAGGCTAATGACAATGATGATTAGAAGTCCACTTCTGGCTATATGTTTCACTATAGCACTGTATTGTTGGTGTGGTCATGCAAGAAACATAAGGTAGTCTCTTTGTCTATTATGGAAGCAAAATATCATGGTGATGTTCAAGAAGGTACTAAAGAAGTATGGATTCACTAAATTTTGGGATAAATTTGTCTTCTCGTTCATACCTCGACTACAATCTACTATGATAACCAGTGTGCTATACAGAAGGTTGAAAATCACGTTTCCCACTATAAGATGAAGCATGCTGAGATCCATGCTCTTTATTTGAGATAGTTGGTTCATGCAAACATTGTCTCTCTTGAATATTGTAGAACATAAAATCAGGTAATTGATGTCTTCACCAAACCTTTAGGTAAAGAAAGATTTATCAAGCTCAACATGATTCTTGGGCTTTAGGAAGCTGCAATTATGGGGGGGTTTCATAATGACATAATTTCAGCTCCCAAATATGCATAAATATGTTTTGATACGGGGGTGTTGGAACATCAATAATTGATGGTTAATCACACATCTCCTGGGTTTAGTTGGTCGAGTGATCGACCCACATTTGAAGACATTCGATCGAGTGGTCAACCCACATATGAATACATTCAGTCAAGTGATTTACTAGAACACTTACATGTTGTTTGATTAGTCTATTTTCTTGTCGATCGAACATTCAACCAATAGTCAAAGATAGTTTGGAGGTGGATCGACCATCCCAACAATCGGATATGATTTGGATGCGTAGGAAGTCAGGTTGAGGATCCTTGTCGAGCCAACTTGACAATGTGGATTTGGTGGAGTCAGCTCTAACAACCGATGGTTATATGTGGACAAGATCTTTTTCATTCTATGGAATTTGGTTAGATATTGAAACTATAAATAGAAGAACCCTTGGGTCATTATCAACATGGAGATTGTGAAATAGATCATGCAAATAAAGATGTGAAACATGCACTATGATTTTATTATTAAAGTGTGCTCTTCTTAAGCGTTGTAATGGTGTCTTTAGACACCACCCTTTATCTTCAAAATTGTTGTTCCTCTTTGATTTTCTACAATATTGTGTTCATTATTTCATGTTGTGTTTGACCCTATTCCCCAACACCCAGACCCAAAGAAAATAATGTTATTGCCACCAAATGGGTCTTCAAAACCAAATTGGATGAAGATGGACAAGTAGTAATAAATAAAGCAATATTGGTTTATAAAGGGTATGCTCAAGTTGAGGGTATTGACTTTTGAAGAAACCTTTTCTCTAGTTGTGAGATTAGAGGCAGTTATAATGTTTTGGGCATTTTTATGTTTCAAGAACTTCAAATTTTATCAAATGGATGTGAAGTCAACCTTTCTAAATGGAAATATAGAAGAAGAATTATATATTGAATAGACAGAAGGATTTCAATTTCCAAACAACGAAGATTATGTATACAAATTGAAGAAAACACTATATGGACTAAAGTAAGCTCCCAAAGATTGGTATTCAAGACCTGAAAAATACCTACAACAATAAGGTTTCAAAAGAGGAGTGGTAGATAACAATATTTACATCAAAATAGACAATGAATATATATTAATCATTGTGGTTTATGTGGATGATATCATTTTTGGAAGTAATGCTAATAGAACAAGCCAAACGTTTGCATAAGAAATGCAAAAAGAATTTGAGATGTCCATGCTTGGAGAATTCTCATTATTTCTAGGGTTGCATATTTCTCAATTTAGAAAAGGAATATTCATTTCTCATACCAAATATATCAAGGAAATGTTGAAGAAATTTGGAATGGAAGACTGTGTACCTATTATTACACCCATGATCATAAGATGCAAGTTAAGCAAAGATGTTGAATCTCTAGAAGAAAATCAAACAATGTGCATGTTAATGCTTGACATCCTACTATACGTGACAACATCAAGGACAAACATCATGAAAGAACTGGGATTGGTTGCAATATTTCAATCTTCACCAAAGGAGACACATGTGCAAGAAGTAAAAAGAATATTCAGATATTTCAAAGGAACATTGGACTTTGGCTTGTGGTATTAAAGAAGTAAGGACTTCACTCTAACATCATATACATATGCAGATTGGGAAGGAAGTATTGATGAAAATAAAAGTACCAATGGAGGAGCATTCCTTCTAGGAAACTGTCTAGCATCATGGTTCAACAAGAAGCACACTTCAATCTCTCTATCCACAACAAAAGTCGAATATATTGCAACAAAAACATGTCTCACACAAGTTCTTTTGGATGAAACAAACATTGAAGGATATCAAGCTAGAATATGATCAACCAATCTTAATCATCTATGAAAACACAATTGCAATCAACATTTCAAAGAATATTGTTATGAAATCAAAGAAGAAGCATATTCCAATCAAGTACCACTTCTTAAGAGAATAGGTAGCTGAGCAAAGTGTCAAGATGGAATACATTACCACCAAATAACATGTTACAAATATTTTTACCAAACCCCTTCCGACAGACACATTTGAATATCTTAGATATAATCTAGGAATGATATCCCTCTCATATTTTCAGTAACGAGAATCACAAACTTAAAGGGAGCATCCCTTTTCCATTGATGTCAAATGCAGAGATGTTGCAGACAGAGGAAGAATTGCAAACACAAGGAAAGTTGTAGACATGGGGAGTGTAAGAATTGAATAAGGGTTTCCATCAATGACAAAGGGGGAGATTGTTGGAAATAATTTTGCCGTTAATGTCAAAGACATGGGAGAATACAATTGTTCAATATAAATATTACAAGATGGAGATTGTTGGAAATATCATTTTTGGATTTTTGATGATCAGTTTGGATACCCTATATTTGAAGGAGTGTTTACCATAAATAACTATCTCAAATGGGAGCATATGTTATATTGTTTGAAATATTACTCTGATACCTTTCCATTGGTATATGGAATTTCCTCTAAATCCTTAGGAATGAGGAGATATGAATTTTTGCGCCCGACAACCTAGCCAAAAAATTCAGGTCGACTCAGTTAGTATTTACAGGTCGATCCTGAAAGTGAGGAAAAAATACTATAAATACATGATATATGTGTGCATTTGTAGAGAATCTAAGAAATAGATCAAGTTTGAGGTACGCATAAGAGATATGATATGTGCTAAATGAGCTAGGGTGTCTTTTTACGATATAAAGGTGTGTAATAAAATTTTGAGGGATTTTCTTGGGTTTTTTCTGTTTCTTAAGGTGCACTATGAAGTAATACAGGTTTGTGATGTTACAAAGTGCATTATTTTGAGGTTTTAATGTTGTAGTATGGGATCACATTTTGGGAATGATGTCATGAGGCTTGCTAGAGCATGAAGAATAAATGTGACTAGGGTTTGAAACTATGTATGAAGTATGAAACATGCATGTGAAGTCAGAAGTACTATGTGTATGAAGATATTGGAATGGATTCTATGTAGGTATCACTGAGTTGATCCTTAGATGAGGATATTGGTGTCTTCAATAGGTTGGTGCCTACACAATATCTTGTTGAGTTGGTGCTCAACTAAAGAGATTGGTATCTCTAGTAGGTTGGTGCCTATAGGTGCTACTGTGTTAGTTCTCGACTAAGGGGATTAGTGTCTCCAGCAGGTTGGTACCTGCAAATATTGTAACAATAGGTTGGTTCCTACATGAGTTTATAAATATAAGTTTTATCATTTTCTTCCGATTGGGTTTCCATGTTAAACTTGGTGTATTTTAATTTGAGTTTATATGTGATTTTTTTTTCTCAACTAATGAATGATTGATGCATGGTTAAATAAATTAAAAGTTATATTATATTGATTCACAACCACCCCTCTTAGTATAATCATAATTTCAACACATTTTCATGTCTCAACGAAAGTAAAACAAACAAGAAAGATTCCATTTCCAAACACAACATCATGTCAATGCAACTTGTCCTAAAAACAAGTTAATTATTGGTCCTCAACATATCATAAGCACTATTCAAAAAACAAACACTCCCAAAAAATATGTTTCATGATATATGAGTAGTAATAGACTAGATGAATCTCATTCAAAATCCCACTCTTGGCCAACTAAGCTTTAGATGGAATCCCCTGATAAATTTCCAACCATGCAAAGGATCAAAGCTTATAAGAGGGTCGCATAGATCATACACTGTGAAGCTAAATTACCCATCTTTCCTTCACATCAGCGAAAACCTATTTCAAATTGAGGAACAATGTTAAAGGATGACCCTGATGAAGCAATGCATACAAACAATATGAATCATACTAGGAAAGAATATAGCCAAAAATCCAACCCCAATCTCTCCAAAAAGTCTCTGGCATTGCAATAATCAATTTTTACAATTTAGGCTCTATACTAAGGATCCTCAATTCCATAATAGAAGGATAGTCAAGGGTAATCCATCGATTATCTTGTTAGAGGTGAATCCTCCTGTGGACAAGCGGATTCCCTCTTGGTATCTAGACCCCTAAAACCAAGACAGAAAGGGTGTTATCATTGGTCATTGACATCCTTTTAGATCTAATTAAGCTAATGAATGAAGAGGAATAAGAAAAGTGTACCTTTTTAAAATGGCGTTTGTCCTCGCAAATTCCAAGTTGAGCTTCAATCCCAAGATCCTCGACAGGTCCTATAGAACAAACAAAGATACCACAAGCTTCCTATTCTACTGATATTAGCTCAAATACAGATCTATCTACAAAAGACAAGTTCATGTGGAACAAACATAAACTTGAAAGAAACAGGCCAAGCATGTATGTATATTAATGAGAACAAATGAAGAGTACTTACAATCCTCTGATGAAGGTGCAACAACTTCTTCTAGCTCTCCTTGTCCAACCCCTTTTTGCAATTAATCTACATTGATTATGCTTCAATGGAATCTCACTTATGGGATCATAAGTTTGGTGTAATTCTCAATCTCCATCTCTCCTTTCACCATGAAGAGGCCTCCTTATATGGGCTTGGAGAGACCTAGCCACTTGAGAGATCTTTGGGATAAGTTGAGGATTCCTCTCCTTTATTTTTGGATCTCCCCTAAGATCATGCATTGACCTCAGATTCAAATCCAACCACCTTCAGATATTGAGGGGATGCTTCCCTGATTTCCTCTAACAAACCAAATTTTTCCCAAAAAAGGTCAGCGCTCCCTCAAAAGGGACACAAATCATTGGAACACTCCCTTAGAAGAGGGTACAGAGCGCCAGCACTCCCTGACAGTATGTAGGGGAGCGCTCCCTTCCAAATTTGAATTTTGAGTGGCTTTTTTAGTGGAAAAAGGCTTGTACTCCTTGTCAATTGATTTCTATTCTTCAATACTAGTCTTTGAGGTGTCTTAAGTGTCTTTATGATGTCATTAGAGAGACGGCATAGACAATATAATGTTTGTGACACTTGCGACCAATATGCGAAACTTGCGATATTTGTAACAACGACACTAGCCATCATTGCAATGAGTGATTTTGATGTGTAACAGATTGCCCCCCAAAGTGCGAAGTTAGAAGACGATGATTACTAAAGTACTTTGTAGACTTTTTCGAGAAAGGTTATGGATGCAGAGAGGATGGAAAAATCTTCACACAACCATCAAAAAAATATTGTGA
The DNA here is from genome assembly GCA_000966675.3 of Picea glauca. NCBI lineage: Eukaryota > Viridiplantae > Streptophyta > Pinopsida > Pinales > Pinaceae > Picea > Picea glauca. The sequence continues at coordinate 586,638 of JZKD02S1660478.1, read as the reverse complement.
CATTTTTCAAGCCCAAGGCAGACATACCTATGCTTGAGTGATAAAGACTTTTTAGGTATGGTCGCCATAAAATACATTGCGGATCCATAACTATATTGATAAAAGGTATAGCCACTGAAGATACAATGTGTATCTATACTCCTATGACCTGAACTGATCGAAGCCACGAAGAATAAATAGTGGATCTACAAGACGACAAGACATAGCCACGACCAATACAAAGTGGATCTATGTGACAGTATATGTTTCATAGCTCAAAAAAACTCCTTTGCAACCTGGGAAAAGTATATATATGAGTGATAAATCAACCCAGGGTCTTCTTACCGATCCTGATGTAGTACGAATCTAACCATGTGAATAGAAGTCCTGATGTTGAACATGGTAGAAACCACTTGATTACTGGTCAATGAGGTAAACCGTTAACAAGTGCGAGGGAAATCGCCATTGATGTCAATGATTCCCAAGGTACTCTAGTACATTCCAACGAATGTGAATGGATGAGCTGAATTCGAACATCCATGGAATCATATGATCATAGGTCAATGATGTAAACCTACTATCATATGTGAGGAGGCCTGCCATTGAGGCATGCATGTCCCAAAGTATGGTTTCTATGTCTAGCTCCTGGATATTGTTCTGAAGTCAACAGGAATAGACTCGTCAAAGGAGGGCCTTGATGTGTCCCCCATCAATGAAATGAAATGAACATAGAGATGTAAATGGTGGATCAAACGAACATGGAGTGACATGGGTATCGAAACAATAATATTTGTGATGGCTGACTCTCGAGGCAGATACTTCCCTTGAACACTGAGGCACAACAAAAGAAACATGACATGGACCAAAACATGATGATGTAGTGGATACTGTGACTTTCGTCGGGTGACCCAAAGGAGTAAGAAAACTCAGAGAATTGGTTCAGCAGAGGTTTAGCAGATTGAAATGTGTGCAAAGACAAAATGTCGTGTTCAAGGGCGACCGTAAGAGTTATTGGTAGTGTTCTCAAAAATTGCTTGGCTTGCTTCCTTCAATTTTTCCCCCATCCAGATAGGTAAGTACCTCTTTTTAATTTAACGAGCTCGAGGAGGGTAACACATGCTCAGTGTGACTCACCTTTGGTAAGTCCCTCTTCCTTTATTTAACGAACTGGAAGAAGTAAGGGTTCGGTCTCATATGAGCCCTTCAATGTATGAATGTTTAACGAGTCCAGAGAAGGTAAACTTGATGGTTTTCATATTTAGAGAGTCTAAAAACAACTTAAAGACGACTCCAATGTTGTCCTTTTTCGTAATATTAGTATTGTGAGGCCGAAAAAGAGATAAATTATCACTCGAAAGATGCCCTTTCAATCCTTTTAACAAGTGGGAAAGGAAGCAAGATCACCCGACAATCTTTTCATGTTTAGAGAGTCTAAAAAGAGTTTAAAGAAGACTCCAGGGGGCTCCTTTTTCATTTATCCATGCAGGTCCGAAAAAGAGATAAACATTTACCCGACGCATTCTTATATTTTTTAGCTTAAGAACGAACTAAGACTATGCTCGTAAAAGTGACAAGATAAAAAACAAACAAAACTACTCTGAAACCTGTCAATAATGTCAAAACTGCATTCCAGTGGATTAATAAGGCCTCCAAAATATTTTAAAAAAACCCAAAAACTATATTTTTAGGAAAAAAATGAAATGTATAATAGTAAAATGGGGTAAAAATTGTCATTTACCATTTCATTTGTGCCAAGATTTGTAGCAGTGCAGAATTTGTGCTTTGGGGGTGAATCTTCCATTGCTCGGTGTTGGAGCTACGGTCAACCATTTTCCTCACCGTTTGGACCAGGTTGGTGCTCTTATTCCCTTCTTTAATTTGTATGGTTCACATTTTCTTTTAAGGTAATAATTATTTATAAAAATTGATGCCCTGGGTCAGGCCAAGCGCCCAAAAATCTCGACGCTCCTCTAAAAGTCGTGGGGGAGTGTTGAATGACTTGGAAAATGCCCCTCCTATTCAATGAAGGGTACAAAAATGCTATAATGTAGTGGTTATGAGGGTGCTACCCAAAAAACCACAAGAAAAATTACACAAAAATGGCCAGTGCATGCTCAAAACGTGAAGAGGTTTTTTTTTTTTTTTTTTAAACTTTTGAATGCTTGATGGCTAATGTGAGGGTTTGTTGGCATATTGATGTTCATGCAAAGAGGGAATTGGTCTTTTACAAGAGAAAACAATCATTTTTTAAAGTTTTGAAAATTGCCCAAAAATTGCCGAAAATGTGATTTTTAATGACAATTTTGATTGTTGATGCAGGTGATTTCGACAACAATCATGCTTGAGTGGAAAGAAAGAGAGAATGAGATTGATGATGTGGCCACTTTTCAAAGTCCCCGATCGAGAGCCGCGTTGAGGAATTGCAGTCTCCTCAAATATGTCAAAATGCAAAAAATGAAGAAAGAGGTCCTTCTTCTTGAGAATATGATCGGGCTGTGGAACGTTGCGGAACAAGGATTCCGAATGGGAATGAAACTTCTTACCATCGAGTTGGAAGACATGTAATTCATAACTGGTCTCCCAAAAAGAGGGGCTCCCATAGTTTTAACCGGACAACAGGCACTTCCCGCGCCTGTGGATGAGTATCTGGCAAACCATTGTGTCCCAGGAGCGAGACTAGTGGCTGGCAGAATTGCGATCAAAGATATCAGGGATCTATCTCTTCGATCCATTATGTTTTCCATTACGAGTATAGTGGGAAGTATGAGAGAACACCTAGTTTCAAGATCACAGGTGGCCTATGGTTTACAGTGTCTAGAGCCAACACTGTTTAACTGGAGCACAGGGTTTCTTCACCACGTGAAGGAACATATTACAAAATGTAGATCAGGGCAGCAGAAGCAGTTCATATATGGTTCATTCTTGGTTTCTTTCTTCTTAGAACACATTCCTAGGATGCAACCTTAGATTGAATTAGTAGTACATCCAGTGGGAGAACCATGTATGGAGCGGTGGACCAGCCTGTCTCTGAGACTAGGCCCAGATTCAGAGTTCAGATTCACCGGTGATTTCTTCGCTTGGCTAAGATGCCAATTGATCGTGATAGAAGATTTTCCATATGCCAGAGTAGATTTCCAGGGCAACATGGACTTGGTTCCTCTAGAAGGCGAGGATTGGGATGCGTCAGGTAAAAAACCAAACTAATCTTGTCAAGTTTTTTTTAATTTTTGAATGTTATAATTTTTTTAGGGTACATAGAAGAGTCTTTAACAAACATATCATTTCATCATGAAGATAGAGGAGAAAAATGTCCATCAAAGATACCAACATTGGGACATTGCGAAGATGCTCAGATAGTAGTAGATCAAGGGGTAGAAGCAGGAGGTCTCCAAGAGGTTGAAAGGAACCTCCAAGGTCTCACGATGGGAATCCCTCCTCTTAGGAGGTGGGAAGTGCCACTACATCTACAAACACACACTGTGGGAGTGTCTGAGAGTCTTAACTCTCTACTGAGGCAAATACCCCATGCAATGATATGTTACTCGCAACATAATGTGATGCAGGGAGATTAGGATCTTCCTTATGATTGGATAGTCTGTATGATGGTGTTTATGGGTGTGAGGACCCACATTTTTCCTATCTATGTACCATTTTTTTATGTAATCAAACTTTTTCAGTCACGTCATATATATATACATTTCTGAGTTTTTACAGTGCCAAATGATTTGCAAATAATGATGTCTTTTATGTGATGTAATTAGCTAGCGAATCCAAAATGGTATTGATATCTCTTGGTATGTGTCTGTATTCAACAAAATCAAACATTCGTTTAAGACGATGAACTCGTAAGTGGAGACGTAGTAGGATAGGATTGCAAATAGCGTAGATTCGATTAAGTTGACAGACCATGAGTTGGGAGTCTAGGCTAAAAATCATGCAAGAAACGCCTAGGGAGGAGGCTTCGGTTAAAAGTCCGATGATAGCATGATATTCTTCCATGTTGTTAGTTTCCGATCCTAAGAAAATACCTCTGGAACTCAACAACTTATCAGAGTGGTAAATGACCCAAGCTGCAGAAGCAACGTTCTGGGTATGTCGACTAGCGCCATCCGCAAAACCTACAAAAATGGGAAAGGAAGATGTCATCTGTGTATGAAAACACAAGACACAGTATAAGCGGCTAAGGAAAAAACTCGAGCACCGAAAAGAAAAAGACACACCAAACTAAAAATACAATAGTGTACAAAGCACGTATGCTAGATGTTACAGGTGAATCCTCCTGCAGACAAGCGAATTCCCTCTTGGTATCTAGACCCCTAAAACCAAGACAAAAAGGGTGCTATCATTGGTCACTGACATCCTTTTAGATCTAATTAAGATAATGAATGAAGAGGAAGAAGAAAAGTGTACCTTTTTAAATGGTGTTTTTCCTTGCAAATTCCAATTTGAGCTTTAATCCCAAGCTCCTCGATAGGTCCTGTAGAACAAATAAAGATACACCAAACTTCCTATTCTACTGAGATTAGCTCAAATACAAATCTATCTACTAGAGACAAGTTTATGTGGAACAAACAGAAACTTGAAAGAAACATGACAAACGTATATGTATATTAATGAGAACAAATGAAGAGTACTTACAATCCTCTGATGAAGGTGCAACAACTTCTTCTAGCTCTCTTTGTCCAACCCCTTTTCTCAAGTAATCTACATTGATTATGCTTCAATGACATCTCACTTATGGGATCATAAGTTTGGTGTAATTATCAATCTCCATCTCTCCTTTCACCATGAAGAGGCCTCCTTATATAGGATTGGAGAGACCTAACCACTTGAGAGATATTTGGGATAAGTTGAGGATTCCTCTCCTTCAGTTGTGGATATCCCCTAAGATCATGCCTTAACCTCGGATTTGAATCCAACCACCTTTAGATATTGAGGGGATTCTTCCCTGATTTCCTCCAACAAACCAAATTTCATCCAAAAAAGGCTAGCGCTCCCTCAAAAGGGACACAAAGCATTGGAACACTCCCCTAGAAGAGGGTACAGAGCACCAATTCTCCCTAATAGAGAATAGGGGAGCACTCCTTTCAAAATTTGACTTTTAAGTGGATTTTTAGTGGCAAAAGGCTTGTACACCTGGTCAATTGATTTCTCTTCTTCAAGACTATTCTTTGAGGTGTCTTAAGTGTCCTTATGATGTCATTAGAGGCATGACATAGGAAATATGGAAGTATGATGTTTGCGACACTTGTGGTCAAGATGTGACACTTGCGGACAAGATGCGACACTTACAACACTTGTAATGATGACACTTGTGACACTATTGAAGTGAGTAATTTTGATGTGTAATAGATTGCCCCCCAAGGTGTGAAGTCAAAAGATGATGATGACTGAAGTACTTTGTATACTTTTTCGAGAAATGGTATGGATGTAGAGAACCTGGCAGAAGATGCACACAACCATCAAACAAATATTATGACATGTTTCAAACCCAAGGCAGGCATATCTATGCTTGAGTGATAAAGACTTTTTCATGTGTGGCTGCCATAGAATACACCGCAAATCCATAATTATATTGACAAAAAGGTATAGCCACTAAACATACAATGTGGATCTATACTTCCATGACATGAACTGATCATAGCCATGAAAAATACACTGTGGATATACGAGATGACAAGACATAGCCACTGACCAATACAAAGTGGATCTATGTGACAATATATGTTTCAATATTCAAGAGAAACTCCGTTGCAACCTGGGTAAAGTATATATCAGAGTGAATGACTCAACCTAGGGTCTTCTTACCAATCCCAATGTAGTACGAATATAACCATGTGAATATATTTCTTGATGTCGAACATGGTAGAAACCACTTGATTACCGGTCAATGACGTAAACTGTTAACAAGCGCGAGGGAAATCACCATTGATGTCAATGATTCCCAATGTACCCTAGTACATTCCAGCGAATGTGAATAGATGAGCTTAATTTGAACATCCATGGAATCATCCAATCAGAGGTCAATGATGTAAACCTACTATCGGACGTGAGGAGGCCTGCCATTGAGGCATGTAGGTCCCAAAGTACTAACTGGTTTCTAAGTCTAGTTCCTGGATAATGTGCTGAAGTCGACAAGAATAGACCCATTGTAGGAGGGCCTTGATGTATCCCCCATCAATGACAGGAAACTGACACAGAGATGTAAATTGGTAGATAAAATGAACATGGATTGACACAGGTATTGAAACAAGATATTTGTGATGGCTGAATCTCGAGGCAGATACTTCCCTTGAACACTGAGGCACAACAGCAAAAACATGACATGGACCAAAACATGATGATGTAGTGGACACTGTGACTTTCATCGAGTGACCCAAAGGAGTAAGAAAAATCATAGGATTAGTCCAATGTAGAGGTTCAACGGATTGAAATGTGTGCAAAGACAAAGTGTCGTGTTCAAGGGCGACCATAAGAGTTACTGGTAGTGTTCTCAAAAACTACTTGGCTTGCTTCCTTCAATTTTCCCCCCATCCAGATAGATGATTACCTCTTTTTAATTTAATGAGCTTGAGGAGGGTAACACATGCTCGATATAACTCACCTTCGGTAAGTCCCTCTTCCTTTGTTTAACGAACTGGAAGAAGTAAGGGTTGGGTCCCGTATGGGCCCTTCAATGTATGATTTTTTAATGAGTCCAGAGAAGGTAGACTCGGTGATTTTTCAGGTTTAGAGAATTTGAAAAGAACTTAAAGATGAATCCAGCATGGTCCTTTTTTGTAATATTAGTCTCGCGAGGCCGAAAAAGAGATAAATTATCACTCTAAATATGCCCTTTTAAACCTTTTAACGAGTGGGAAAGGAACCAAGATCAATCGACAATCTTTTCATGTTTAGAGATTCTGAAAAGAGCTTAAAGACAACTCTAGGGGGCTCCTTTTTTGTTTTTCCATGCGGGTCCAAAAAAGAGATAAAATTTTAGCCGGTTATATTCTCATGTATTTACGAGCATGAGAAGGAACAAAGACTAATCTCGGTATGCCCCCAAATTGAAAATTTGGTGGCTTAACTCTAGAATGATCATCAAAGGCTGGAGACATGCCCCCCAAGCTTCAATTCATTCATTGACTTTGAGGTTGTCACCAATTTCTGTACTAGATGGAGAAAAAGGATACAGGTGGATGAAAAGAAGGTTCAAATACGAGAGCTAACGAAAGACTCGACTCAATATCTACGAGATCTAGCGAAAGACTCAAATTGATAGGAGAGGTGACTGTTTCATTTTTTAACGAGATTGACACAAGAAAAGAACTATGCTCAAGGTTTTGGGTTCAATCCCCAGATATTTGTTTCATTTGTTAACGAGATTTCTATAGAGAGAAAAACTAGGCTCATGACCTCTGTTTCATTTTTTAACGAGCTTTCCACAGAGAGGAAAAATATGCTCGTAACGTCTTCTTGATCATGTCTTCCAAGAGGATAATTCTCTATAAGGAAAACATGTCGAGGGACAAAAATCGGTCATGGCTTCCAAGAGATCTTCACTGGATGGAAGAAGAATTCTCTGGAAGGAACACATGTCAAGGGTCTTGTCAGGGGTAAGGAGATCCAACTCCAATATCCTTACCGAAGAGATCACCATGTCAACTACCGGATCCAAATCATCATAAGTTGAAGTCATGGGAGACAACGCCACATAATTGACCTGTGGCAGGGGTGATACCGACTTCATATAAGACCTGTTTAGGGAAGTCATTAGGTTGATGGTCAAGTAAGGGCCAACAAACGAAAGTTAATCAATAGTCACCATTCTTCCATTGTGCGGGAAAGATATCACACAAAAAGAGTGGACACAATAGATTTCATGGCATAGACATAATATCGCCCAAGGAGTAAATTGAAATCCAAGGGGTCTTGGACTACCATAACATCAATAAAGATAGTTTTCCCTCCCAATGTTACTGGAAACTGAGGAAGGATCCCTAAAGGGTGACTGGTTCTTCTGTTGAAAGCAAACAGAGTCTGGGTAATTGACACAAGCTTAGGATAACCCAAAGCTTTCCAAGCAATAGAGGACAAAATACTAACGAATGGACCTTCATCTATCAGTGCATAAGGAATGTCCCGACCACAAGCTTTTACTGTAATATTGAAAGGCATGTGAGAGGGAAGACGAGGTCCATTTAGCACACCCCAATCAAAAAGGATGGCCTCATTACTTGGAAGGGTTTTTGCAGGAGAAGGAGGAATTCCCCCCGACACAATAGATCCTATTTCAACAAGAAAAACTTGGGCATAATCGGGTTTAATCTCTAGCAGGAGAGTAGGATCGATCGATGATGTGATCGAATCAACCACCTTGGCACTCTTCAAAGGAAGAGTGGGATTGAACGATGATGTAACCGAAGAAACCACTTTGGCACTCGTCAGAGGAGGAGTGGGATTGACTGATGAAGTAACTGGAGAAACCACTTTGGAACTCATCAAAGGAGGAGTGGGATTGACCGATGAAGTCACTGGAGCAACCACTTTGGCACTCATCAGAGGAGGAGTGGGATTGATCGATGGTGGAATTGGATCAACCACTTTAACACTCTTCAGAGGAGGAGTGGGATTGATCAATGGTGGAATCGTATCGGCCATTTGACACTCTTCAGATGAAGGGTGGACCGACCAATGAAGGGAATGGATCAGTCACTTGGGTTTCACATTCCATATGAAAAGTGGGACTGATCGATGACGGAACTGAATCAACTACTTTGGTGAGTGGTTCAAATGAGGATGAAACTATATTGACCACCTAATCAACCGGATTGACAGGGGATGGAACCGGATTGACCAGTCCATCAACTAACGATGGGCTTGGAGAAATCTTACGATAACCTTTTGGAAGTTGAAGTTTTTCCAAAAGAGAAGAAGACTCGTCCATATGAGGACAAATGTGAGAATAATGATCACCTTTTCATAACATGAATGGAAATTTGACAGTTGTCTTCTTCTTACCAACCTTAACGTCACTAGTTGACGGGGCATTGCCAACAACTTGATCTATCTACTAGAGACAAGTTTATGTGGAACAAACACAAACTTGAAATAAACAGGCCAAGCGTATATGTATATTAATGAGAAAAAATGAAGAGTACTTACAATCCTTTGATGAAGGTGCAACAACTTCTTCCAACTCTCCTTGTCCAACCCCTTTTCTCAAGTAATCAACATTGATTATGCTTCAATGGCATCTCACTTATGGGATCATAAGTTTTGTGTAATTCTCAATCTCCATCTCTCCTTTCACCATGAAGAGGCCTCCTTATATAGGCTTGGAGAGACCTAACCACTTGAGAGATATTTGGGATAATTTGAGGATTCCTCTCCTTCAGTTGTGGATCTCCCCTAATATCATGCCTTGACCTCAGATTCAAATCCAACCATCTTCAGATATTGAGGGGATTCTTCCCTGATTCCTCCAACAAACAAAATTTCACCCAAAAAAGGCCTGCACTCCCTCAAAAGGGACATAGAGAATTGGAATGCTCCCCTAGAAGAGGGTATAGAGCACCAACGCTCCCTAACAAAGCATAGAGGAGCGCTCCCTTCGAAATTTGACTTTTGAGTTGCTTTTCAGTGGAAAAATGCTTGTACTCCTTGTCAATTGATTTCTCTTCTTCAATACTAGTCTTTGAGGTGTCTTAAGTGTCCTTGTGATGTCGTTAGAGGCACGACATAGACAAGATGGAAGTATGACACTTGCGACACTTGTGGTCAAGATGCGAAACTTACAACACTAGTAATGACAACACTTGCAACACTATTGAAGTGAGTAATTTTGATGTGTAACAATAATAGGTCACTACTTCTTCCACCTATGTGTAGACGAATCATGAAAATATCTCCAAAAGAATGTAATTTTCTTGCTCAATATTTGAGATTGACATTGAGGCATCTACACAACACATGTCTTCTGAACACACCAACTCCAAACGTGCTAATAAACTAGAACCCACTGAAATTACCTCCCAATTCCAATATACCAAGCTTGCAATATCCCTCCATGTGGAAAAACTTCTTTGAAAAATGAGGGATCCACAAACCTAAAACAAGTGGGAAGTAGAAATGTTATGACATAACCCAAAAACTCTTCTTACTCAACTTTAATGCTGGGTAGACATAACCCAATGTTGAAACAAAAATTTCCAATTAGTAGAACCCTATAAATATCTCACCATCCACTTTGACTCAATAATATTTCCATGGGTCGCAACATTAGTCATACCAAGACACCCCTCATCCTTGGGCATAGTGACAACATCCCAAGGAACCAATGGAAGACCCATCTAGACACTATACTTTGACCATAAGTAAGAATACAAAATCTAGTCTAACTATTGAAAATGGGTCCTATTAGGGAACCAACAATATGCACAATAAAGACGAGAGGCATGAAGAATGATCCAACAATAGTTAGATTCCCAACAAAAGGGAGTTTTTTATGATTCCAGAGGTGAATGTTTCTATAGAGTGTTTGAATAAAAAAATCACACATGGCTACACGAGATCAAAGGAACTGAAAGGGAATACCTAGGTACCTCACAATAACCCCAATCTAGATATGTGTCCAAGAAAAAGGAATCCAATCTAGTGGTGCATCCAAGTCAACCAACCAATAGTCAGTGTTGTGGTTGTTGACCATAGATCCTAAAGTAGCACAAAACATTTCCAAGAAAGCATAGACTCAATCAACTAATCCCTACTCAACACTCAGTGAGAGAATATAATCATCAACAAAGTGGTTATTATCCATCTCAAAACAAATTGGAATTCGAATGACTCAAATATGACCTAAAATTTGAGCAAACTCCAACAAATAACCTCGAACATTTTTCGTCATTACATATAGATAAGGAGATATGGTGAAGCCCCAATGAATGGAATGATGTAACATAGTGCATGGTGATAAGGAAATACTGACTGAGGAAAAGTAAGAGGCATTGGTGAAAAGAGTATTCACCATTTCCACACCATGTGGGACAAAACCTAAACAAATCAACATCTATGAAATGAATGATTAGTCTGCTTGATAATAAGCCTTGTCAAATTCAATTTTGAGGACAATGGACTATTCACTAGTCTCTTATTCCCACTCAATAGCTAGTTTCTTGGGCCCACTCTATAACCTCCCAAGATGAAACCATAGCGTTAAAACAAATCTCCCCTACACAAAACTAGTTTTCTCTTGATACATTACAATAGTGAAACTAATTTTATTCGTAAAGATAATGCTTTAGTTTTTATTTTATAAAAAACTATGAGAAAATTAATAGGCCACCATCCCCCAATAGAGTCTATCACAACATTCTTCAGAATGAGCTTGATCAAACCCTGATTAAGAAACTCAAAAAGTATTCCTAAAGCAAAGGTTTCATAGGTTAAGAAATAAAAGTCATCACCAATAACCAATAGTATTCGACATGGACTTGTAAAAATCATAAGGAAGGTCATGCATACCCAAAAAAATGTCATTCTACATGGAATTAAAAGTTGCATACAACTCCTCTCATGAGAAACCTTTATCCAACCTATCTCAATCAACACTGGAGACTTTGTGGAGAATTGTCCTACAACATGCATATATAGTGGCCACCACACCATCTATCAAAGAATATGGAGGAAAAATATTTTGAAAATGGAAATTAAACATTCCTTTGAACTCAAAAGGACCCCCTACAAGAGATCCATTTGACTTGTGAAGACCAAGTTGTTAGAAAAAAAAGTGTGCTCGTTTCACCATAGACAATATAGCAATATTGTCACCCAACCATAGGTCGAAGCCACCCCCAAGAACCTTAACCTTGACAGAGAGAATAATTACGGAAGAAGACCCTAGAAACAATAACTAGTCAATGTAGTGTACCTCTATCCAAAGCTAGTGCACAAGAAATAAAGTCCAAACCACAACCAAGAGAAAGTCCAAGCCTAAAACTGAAAATACGAGTTGCAGTAGATGCAACTGAAGCTACTCTCCAAACTTGTGAACTTACTAAATTTCTATAGTTGAGAGTTGTGAATGTCCTAATGAGCTCTAGCATCCTGTATTTATATTTCTCTTTCTTAGCTGTCTGGGCCGACTTCTCTTTCTGGAGACTAGAAACTCAATATTAATTATTCTCTTTAGCTAATTCTAGGGTTATGTCCAAGGATTTTAAAATTTCTCTTGCTTCCTAGAATATTATAGTATTTTCAAGGTTACATGTGGAGGTTAATACCTCCCGCAACTACCAAAATATCAAAACTCCCTCCTAGATAGAGAGGTATTAAAGGAAATGATCTTGAGCAAAAACAAATCATTCAACTGGTAGCATCATCATAGCCACACTGTCTATCTCATGATCAAATCACGAGAACCATCATCAGTATTAGTATCATTTGATAGCATCAGATGCATCATCTCTCAAAGCCATAATCCATTTGAGTAATCAGGCATGATGTTGAATAAGTCACTTACTCCACAGAGTGATATAAGAACCATTATTCCAATCCAGACATATGTCCTAGAAGAATAGTTGTTCCAACAGATGTTGGAAGCCACGCCATGGGACACAAGGACTATTCTTCTAAAGCATAGAAGAATAAATGTCCCTGATTTCTGAGCCTGGACCATTCACCTAACTGGGCCATTCCTCTAGCACTAATCATAGTGAAACCTGGAGAGAATGAGTCTTCCCTAGGGAAAGTATGTCCATGATTGATGAACTTGGACCATTCACCTAACAGGGCCATTCCTCCAGCACTAATCATAGTGAAAACTGGAGAGAATGAGTCTGACCTAGGGAATCACTGTCTGGACCATTTCCTACGGAAATGACGGTCCCGCACCAACCTCCAAAATGGACAATTCTTTGAAACTTCTCACAGCTATAAACTTTGAAAGAATGACTACCCGACAAGGCAAACCATTCTACTTGGCCACTAATCAAAGTGTTTTCCAAGAATAATGACTGTCCTATACCATTCCCCCACACTGGCCACAAGGGGAATCAATTTCTTTGGTACATTAGAAATCTATCGGACCATTTTCATTACGAAAATGATTCTCTGATCTGGACCATTTTCCTAACTGCAAAATGCCTATCCGTCAGAAATATCAAACCACTTTCCAAACTGGAAAATAAATTCTCGTCCTGGACCATTTTCCAAACTGAAAAATGATTGTCCATAAATCAATAACATATCAGTTCTCCCTCTTGACTTGAGAGTAATATCTTGTTTTTTCAATAATGAATTTATCTCCACAACCCCTAGATTGTTTCTTAAGTACACAATTTGTTTATTTGGATAGAGGATTTACCAAAATATTTGTTATCTGCTCATCGGTGGATATATACTGGAGAACCACTTCTATCTTGTATACTTTATCACAAAGAATATAATCCTTTATCTCAATGTACTTCGGTCTATTATGGAACATTGTTTTTCTCTGAAAGCTTCACATAGCTCTAATCATTACAATATATCGTGGTTGTATTTAATACTTTTGTTTCCTGCTAGCTCATGACATCATGGAAAATCTCAAACTAAAACATATCCAATTAGCACTTCTTCTATCATCATGAGATTTTGGCATGGATTTAGCAATCCATCATCCCAGACTTCTGAGTAACCATTTTGATACACTATTTTTTTCATAGAAGGTTTTCACAATGCTTATGTTGTATATAAGATACTTTGCATCAAGTTGTTTGAATCCATACAAGGTTTTCTTATATCTACATACATGGGTCTCTTTCTGGTATAAGCTTCTTTCTCAATTTTCTTTATTTGGGAAGAACATTATTTTATATGTAAATTCCAATCCATGGATACTACAAGAGGTATATCTGGTTTACTGGAATGAGTTGTCGTCATAGTCTTTTCCCTTCTTCTGGAAGAACTTCTAAATCTCCCAATTCTTCCATTCATAAGTATTTTTCACATTTTATTACATACATTTTTCTTTATCATAACTTCCATTTATTTTGTTGGATTGCTTCTAGTGGGTTCAAATCAAGCTGGTAGTCTTCATGATTCTCGGTATAAGAACTAGTTGTTCTTTCTTTCTTGGAATCTTCATGTTCTTCCTCATGATTCTCTTTAGCTCTTGAGTCCATGAAGTTTTCTATAGATTCCATGCCCTGAAGATTCCAACTTCTTCCTTTCATCATAGGATCATGGATGTACATGGACAACCAAGGATACTTTAAGGCTTCTTTTCGAAGAAGACTTCTTCTAGAGTCAAACTGAACACGTGTTGTTTATCATGGTTATTATTTTCAAAGGAAACATGGACACATACTTCATAATCCTTAATCGATCATATCATTTAGGATTATCTCCCTCCTAATCCTTGCATCATGCATGAATGCATGTTCTTATTTTGGAATTATTTAATCAACTCCCTTCATCTAAGAGAGTCCACGCTTTCGTCTGCATCCTTATTGCCTTCTGCAAAGTGTCACAAGTATTTTTCTAATTTCCTCTTGATTGCTGACTTCTTTCTATTTTGACTTCTTTTGGGTCTCTTCAAGTTTGATTCTGATTTCAGATTATCTAGAAGTTGTTACTTATATAATAGCTTCCACATGAATTGTTACCAAGGATTGTCGACGTACTTCATCTTTTCATGTGTATTGCTTGACTTGTAGTCATCATTATAGAAATCCTTATCTTGTTATTCTTCCATAGGTATTGTTTCATTTGAACATCTTATCTTCTAAGAAATAGATATGCATGATATGTACAGAAACTATGTAAACATGGTAGATACAAGAAATTTGAAGAATATTGTTACCTTGACTTAGAAGAAGATGTTTTATCTTGCTTGGCCTTATTTGAGGGTTCCCTTTCTTCAGAAACCAATGCTTCATATGTTTCATTCCTTTTCTTTAACTCAGAACAGTTATTCCTATAGTGACCATATTTTTGACAGTTGAAGCATTGTATCTTTGACATATCCTTTTCTTGATTTGGTTTCTTCCTCAAGCCAAACTTCTTCTTATCCCTGAAAATTCTTGAATTTTTTTGTGAAGTCTTGATATTTGTATTTATTTTTGGATTTCTCTTTTGTGCTAATCCTTGATTATTCTTATGCAGTGTGCACAACAAGTCCAAAGTTCTTCAAATGTGGGATACTCCTTTCTTGTGTTCATGCTTGCGGAAAATGTATCCCATGTCTTGGGAAGGCCATTGAGTACTATATTTACCATTTCCTTTTCTGAAATGATTTCTTTAATAGCTTGTAGTTGATATCTTAACTAAGCAATTATTACAAAGTAAAATGTTATGTTGTCATCATCATTCATTTTCATGTCACAGAGCTCATTCATCAGACTCATTACTTGTCCAATGTTTCCGACTGAGAAGAGGTTTGTTAGGGCATCGTACATCTTATTAGATGAGTCAATATGAGAGATGTAGGGTATCAAGTGGTATTTTAAAGAGTCCACTATGATACTCATGGAATTGATGTCATTGTCCTTGAACTTATCCATAATTGCAACGTTCTAAGGTTCCTTGTCTTTTCCTTCTTCAAATTGTGGTTCCACGATCCTTCCTTTCATGATATCTAACACTTTATTCTTGTCAAGGATGAGGTAAATCCTTGTATTCCATGCTATGAAGTTAGAAGACCCTTATAACTTGTTTTCTGACTTCATAGAGTAAGTTATGACTTATTTGACCTGGTCAACATTTGAATTTGACTTGGTCAACCTTTGAATTTGACTTGGTCAACCATTGAATTTGACCAAAAATTCAAACTTGACATCTTAGCTTGCTGAGAGTACCAGGAGGTGTGCTAGGTTAGGGTGCACTAGGATATCCATAAACTAGGTCAATCTCTTCACTTAAGGTGCCTCAACAAGAGGGTTAGGGTTTCGTTGTTGCAACAAAAACTTTGACTACAACTGCAACTATAACTGAGAAAATCCTCCCAATCTATATTCCAGTGATTATACTATCTGAAGATAGTGTGGGCTCATAACCTGTTAGAAAAATAGGTGTTCTTGTTTCACCATAGATAATATAGCTATATTGTCACCCAACCATAGGCCGAAGCCATCCCCGAGCACCTTAACCTTGACAGAGAGAATAATTCTGGAAGCAAACCCTAGAACCAATAGCCAATCAATGTAGCGCACCTCTCTCCAGAGATAGCACACAAGGCAAAAATTCCAAACCATAACCAAGAGAAAGTCCAAGCCTAAAACCGAAAATACAAGTTGTAGTAGCTGCAGCTGCAACTACTCTCCAAACTTGCGCACTTACTAAATTTATGTAGTTTCAAGTTGTGTATGTCCAAATGAGCTCTAGAATCCTGTATTTATACTGCTCTTTCTTAGCTGTCTGGGCTGACTTCTCTTTCTGGAGGCTAGAAACTCAATATTAATTATTATCTTTAGTTGAATTGTCTTCTAGGGTTATGTCCAAGGATTTTAGTGTTTCTCTTACTTCCCAGAATATTCTAGTCTTGTCAAGGTTACACGTGGAGGTTAATACCTCTCGCATATACCAAAATATCAACAAAAAAAACCCATGGTGGCCACTTTGTGTTTGAGGAAGTCAAAAAAATTATTTGACCCCTCATACCCCTCTTGAATATATTAAACACAAGTGTACACCTAAGTTCCCTAGGAAACATAGTCCTCACCTATATGCACCACCATCTCCATCTGTTTAGCCTCCTCCTAAAGAAAAACATTATGAAGATCCTCCTATAGGAAGATACAACCCTCCTCAAGTCTAAGTCGAGTTTCATGTAACTATTTTATATATATGTAAGCAATCATATAACCCTAACCATGCACAAACTTAACAAAATTATAAAAAATATTCTCCCACCAAAGAGTCCATCCCTAAGCTCCCACTAGCATAGGGGAAAGAGACCAAAATCTTTGAACTAAGGCATGGAAATATAGTGAATCCAAATGAGATACATTTGAATTGAACAGAGAAGGAGGTGAGTCAAAAACATGACCCAAATATATCATAGTATAAATCATAAGATGATATAAAGCTATCACATCCATCGACGCATCTACTAGACTGGAAAAAGACACATCATCTCAAGGTCCATAGAAACTATTGAATATATCCTATAATTGATCATTCCCTTGTCTATAATTGATCCAACTGAACCAATTTCCATAATCAAGCCCCTTGTGTTTCTAACTGAGGTCAAATATCTAAAGAGAGTCATTGAACTAACACCACACTTGATTCTACACACCATTGACCATTGAAATTGAACCACCACATATGTCTCCTTCCCACTCCACTATGTTGAATTACTCCCTGCCAACAATTCAGTTCACAACTAGAGGTGATCCAAAAAGAATCCATAGAAGGCTTAGAACAACTCAGAACTCACGGAGGAAACTTAGAATGCTCAAAATCGCTCCAGCAAACAGAGAAAGGGAAAAAATTAAAATTTCCCAAAAATTAGTGAAAATGGCTTGATCATGAAGAGAGTGTCGCAATATTTCTAACGACGCAAATGGCTCGTCAAACAGAGTTACGGATTGAAAGATATTCGTGGTCAAATTTTGGTCAACCTATCCCAGTCAGCAGGGGATGAGTCAACATACATACTTGATGCAGGAGCATCATAAGTAGCCAGCCAAGCAAGCAACGTAGAAGGCGGAAGACAGCTGGAAAAGCACCAACGCACATTTTTGAAATGTTTTGAAAAATTAATCAAGCGGATATTAATGTGATAGCTGGGGAAGTGTACTTACATTTATGTCTTAGATGTTGTAAACAGATCTTAAGAATTTCTCTCATCTGTAGTATGTAAAAGCATTTATATGTAATTAATTAAAGTAGGTAGATTTGGATTCATAGATTAGACAATTTAGAGAGTAGGAGGGAAAACGAATATAGACACCCTCACCCTTGTATTATTGTATCATTAGAGAAAGAACATTATCATCATTGAGAGCTGTAGCAGAGAGCTAGAGAGAAGAACCCATGTACAGGAGCACTTGAGTTAATATATGAAGATTTGACTCAATTTTCATGGTGTTATGATGCTTACTGTTTACCTTTGTTGAATGGTATGCTTACAGTTGTTTTATTCTCTCTGTTATACATTTGTCTCAATGCTATGTTATGTGTGATTTCATTTTAAGCATATGAAGTCTGAGAGAGGAGAAGAATGAGTTTCAATTGTTTCTCTTCCTGAGAGAGTTCCTGCAAAGAGTGCAATGAAACGTCCGCAAGGTGTGCATTGACAAGGGTTCTGGTTTTTATCTTAGAAAGCTCAGGAAGGATATTGTTGTTCTCATTCCAGCAGAAGTGCAAGTGAAGCACATAAGTCGTGCAAGGTGTGCGCAGGCTAGTTGAAGCCTTAGAATTTATCAACTAAGGTTGAAGAGTGAAGGACTATTGTTGCCGAGGGTGCACAGAGTCGAAGAATCAAATACACAGAAGTATTTGAAAGATTGCCGCAAAGAGTGTGTGCAGGACTCCTTTCGAGACTTGAGGTTGCAATAGAAATCTCAGGAGGATCAGAGTCTTTGAAGTATTCAAAGGAAGACGGGGAGCTAAATCATCATGCCAAAGGTTAAGTTCCGGTGAAAGAACATTGGTTTGTTTCACAGAGATTCATTGAGGAGTGAATCAGACGGTCGAAATTCTCCACAGAGAACTTGCAAAGTCACGAGGACCGTAGGATATAGAGGAGTTGCAGGGTGGATAAGGGTTGGACAAAACCATTACGTTGGTTTCAAGATTCAACATCGACCATTGATCATGACTGTCGAGCTGTCAAGATCATTTCGGAAAATCAGGGTTTGTAAGTCCAGAGTGCAAGCCAAATCCCTTGGTCACTCGAACTTCCAAATCATGAAATGGGTTATCGTGTGTGAAGACGAGGCATAGAATTTTCAGCGCTTCAAAATTTCAGAGTTTGGCATTTTGGGGTTCCTGACGAAAAGGAGTCGGGGCATAGTGGAGAGAAAATCCTAAAGTCGCGAGTCGTGACAGGATTTTGGTGCAAAATTTTGGGATTTCATCACTTCGAGTGTCAGGAAGCAGAGGAGGCAGTGTTTTGCGATCGAGAGTTTCGAACTCTTGGTACCTGAAATCCCAAAATAACGTGGGTCATGGGATCGAACAAAGGCTTATAGCCGTTGATCCCGTGGAAGGCACCATTTCGGAGTTTGGGGTTTTGAAGTGATAGAGGAACGGTTGTTGAAGGATTGTTCAAGTCCCAAAAGCCGGAGAGATTGAGTGGACAAGTGGCAAGAATCCACGTGGGAAACAGAGTACAGTGGAAGAGATAGGTGGCGTGTACTCGTCGCCAAGTGAAGTCAATCTTCGTTGACTATTTAGGGTGTCGAAGGTTGGAGAACCGGGAGACTTGTATCTGGATTCGCGAAATCGTGAAGTCCGAAACTCTGAACTGACAAAAAGTTTCGTTGGGGAGCCAGCCTTTGCTGAATGCATCGAGGTTCAGCATTTCGGGAGTTTCGAAGACAAGAGGTCAACGTTCTTTACTCCAGAATTCCCAAAGTCGTGAAATGCGACACAACTGTGGAGGAGGACGTCGCCAAATATTTTAGCAATTCAACATTTCGGGTTTTGGAGGTTGAAGAGACAAGAAACTCGACAACAGGAATCATGATATCACGAAACCCGAAATCTCTATTCAGCAAAGGGTGCGATCATATTTTTGGTTAGGAGATTTGGGTTGATTCCTTGTGTTTGATCACGGAGCATACCTATAAGGACCTATGGAAAACATTGTTGTGTGTGTGTGAGATTCCCTGTGGAGGAATCGAAAAGTCAATCAGAATTATGGGTAGATTTAGAACGATCTTGTGTGGATCTTGACCCGAGGGTCGGGGTATGCATCATTTGATATTAGAGCATCATTGTGTCTATATATTTTAGGTAGAAGGAGCTAGAGGAAAAGGAGTAGTCTGATACGCACCATTTGGTATCAGAGCTCAGAACAAGTTCTTTGCTTTATGTAGCAGAGAGAACAGGGGAACATTTTACATCCATGCCACCGAGAAGAAGAGATAGGCCAATACCTGATCCAGCAGTGGAAAGAGAAATGTGTGAGTTACATTCCAGGCTTGATGCCATGGAGACAACACAGAGGCACACAGTTGATGATGGGGATATCAGCGAAGATGAAAGTGAAAATGAAGCTGGAAACAAAGGAGAAGAAGTAGCAGTCAAAGATGTTGCAGATGAACGCCTATTCAGGGTTGTTGCAAGGATAGGTGCCAGAGAAAAAATGGACATTCCAGTGTATGAGGGAAACCTGGATGTTGAAGATCTTCTAGAATGGATTAGATCTCTAGACAAGTACTTCGACTATAAGGATGTCGAGGAAGACAAGAAGGTCAAACATGCCATTACTAGACTTAAAGGGCATGCGACACTATGGTGGGATGAACTGCAGGCTGACAGACGCTGTAAGGGCAAGCAGAAAATCAAAAGCTGGGATAGAATGGTTGCAAAGATGAAAGCCAAATTTATACCCAAGGATTATCAAATCTCTTTGTTTTGGAGGATGCAGAATTTGAGACAGAAGTTGATGTCAGTGAAGGAATACACTGAAGAGTTCTACAAGATAAACATCAGAGCAGGTCACCAGGAAAGCGATGATGAAAAAGTTGTCAGATACATGAATGGTCTGCGGTATGACATTCAAGATGAGATGAGCATGATGACCATTCGAAATGTGGAAGATGCTTATCAGATAGCTCTGAAAGCCAAAGAGAAGTTGAGCCAGAAGCAAGGTCAAAGAGGTCGAGGTAGAAGTCAAGCCAAAGGAAAAACAATTACCCAAGACAGAACTCAGAAATCTAAAGAAGAGGGGAAGAAACCTCAAACTCAAAATGAGAAAGGAGGAAGCTCACAGAGAGGGTAGTATGCTGATAGAAATACTTTTCCTCGAGCTAGAGGAAGAGGAAGAGGTAGAGGTGGTGAAGTAAAATGCTTTCTCTGTGGAAAGATCGGACATAAATCCTGTGAGTGTCCAGATAGGAAGAAATATGGTGGTGAAACTCACATTGCCGAAGCACAAGGATGGAATGTTGAGGAAGAAGACACTGAGGGAAAAGTATCTTTGATGATGAGGAAAGTTCTCTTGAAGCCAGAGAAGGAGGCAGAGAACCCAGCCCAAAGAAACAGTTTGTTTCAGACAGCTTGCAAAACTAAAGACAAAGTATGCAAAGTCATAGTGGACAGCAGTAGCACAGGCAATCTCGTATCTACAGAGATGGTAGAAAATATGGAGCTAGAGACTATTGAACATCCAAACCCATATAGAGTTTCGTGGCTACAAAAAGGACATCAGGTAAATGTCACTAAACAGTGTTTAGTTGAATTTAAAATAGGAGGATATAATGATGAAATATTATGTGATTTCACTCCCATGGATGTTTGTCATCTATTGCTGGGTAGACCATGGAAATATGACAGAAACGTGATTCATGATGGGAGAAAGAACACGTACACCCTGGAGAAGAATGGGAGGACACACATGTTGTTGCCGATTAAGAACCCAGAATTGAAAAAAGAGGTGATAAACATTGTACTTCTCATGAGTGGGAGGGAACTTCTTAAGGAGGTTAAGAAGAAGGAAGACACACAATTTATTGTGGTCAGGAAGCCCAAAATTGTTTTGACCAGTACGAGAATAGATGATTTACCAAAAGAAATCAAGGAATTGCTAGGAGAATTTGCTAATATAGTAGTGGACAAACTACCTTGTTCGTTGCCACCTATCAGGAGTATAAGCCATCATATCGATATTATACCTGGATCCAGTTTACCGAACAAAGCAGCGTACAGGTTGACACCACGGGAAAATGAAGAAGTCAAGAGACAGGTCCAGGACTTAATGGACAAAGGATTGATTCGAGAAAGCTTGAGTCCATGCGTTGTTCTGACAGTGCTCAGCCCAAAGAAAGACAGAGGCTGGAGAATGTGTACAAACTCAAGGGAAATCAATAAGATTACCATCAGATATAGATTTCCATTGCCAAGGATGGACGACTTGATGGATTTCTTGAGTGGAGCAGAGTTTTTTTCAAATATTGATTTGAAAAGTGGATATCATCAAATTCAGATGAGAGAAGGTGACGAATGGAAGACAACATTCAAGATGAATGAGGGGTTGTATGAATGGCTTGTCATGCCATTTGGTTTAACGAATGCACCCAATACTTTCATGAGGTTGATGAACGAAGTCCTAAAGGATTTCATAGGAAAATTCGTCATCGTATATCTTGATGATATATTAATCTTCAACAAGACAGAAGCATACCACTTGAAACATTTAGCTGCAGTAATGAAGAGATTACAACAAAAGAAATTGTTGATAAATATGAAGAAATCATCATTTATGAGGACAAAACTCATTTATTTGGGTTTTTTTATCTCTGCAAATGAGTTGAATATGGATCCCGAAAAGGTAGATGCAAGTAAGAATTGGCCATCGCCGAAGAGCGTGTTTGAAGTTCGAAGCTTCCATGGTTTGGCAAGTTTCTATGGGAAATTCATTTGAAACTTCAGTGGAATTAGAGCACCAATGATGGATACGGTGAAGAAAAGACACAAGTCTTTTCACTAGACAGAAGAAGCAGAGAAGAGATTCAACCTGCTGAAGAAGAAGATCATGGAGAAACCAATTCTGGTTTTGTCGGATTCCAACAAGACATTCCAGGTCAGGTGTGATGCAAGTGGATTTGTAATTGGAGTGGTCTTGAGCCAAGACGACAGGCCGATCGCATACTTCAGTGAAAAACTGAATGAAGCGAAGATCAAGTACTCAACATATGACAAAGAATTCTATGCATTCATACAAGCACTGAAGAAATGGAGACATTATTTGGTTCCTAAAGAGTTTGTTTTGTACAGTGATAATCATGCTTTACAATTCATGACTCAACAGGAGAAGTTGAACCAAAAACATGTTAAATGGGTTGAATTCATGCAGAATTTTACTTTTGTGATTAAGCATATTTCTAGAACTACTAACAAAGTTGTTGATGCTTTGAGCAGGAAATGTTTTCTTATGCAGGAATTCAGAGTCAAGACTTTGGGTTTTGATAACCTCAAAGAAATGTATAGGAATGACCCAGATTTTAAGGAGGCATATGAGGCATCTGAGGATCCATTTCTCAGGGACAGAAGCCAATGGATTGAGTATATAATCCAGGATGGGTTATTATTCCAGGGCAATCAGCTATGTATTCCAAAATTCTCCATGAGGGAGAACCTATTGAAGGAAAAACATAGTGGAGGATTGGCTGGACACTTCGGTCATGATAAGATGTTCTCAAAGTTGAATGGCTCATATTTTTGGCCAGGGATGAGGACATATGTTAAGAATTTTGTGGACAGATGTAGGATTTGTCAGCACACAAAAGGGAAAAGGTAGAACACAGAGTTATATCAACCATTACCCATACCAGAAAGGTTGTGGGATGCAGTGAGCATGGATTTTATATTGGGACTGCCAAGAACATAGAGAGGCTATGATTCAATCTTTGTGGTAGTCGACAAATTTTCAAAAATGACACATTTCATACCATGTCAGAAAACCAATGACGCAACTCATATTGCGAACCTGTTTTTCAAGGAAGTCATTAGAATTCACGGCTTGCCAAGGAGTATCGTTTCTGATTGAGATACCAAGTTCGTCAGACATTTCTGGAGGACCTTATGGAAAAAGCTGGGGACAAGTTTGTCTTTTAGCTCAACATGTCATCCTCAGATGGATGGACAGATAGAGGTCATGAATAGAAGCTTGGGAGATTTGTTGAGGAGCTTAGTGACTGAACACCACAGTCAGTGGGAACACATTATACCATAGGCGGAATTCGCTTATAATGATTCTCTTAACAGAAGCACATGGTAGAGTCCATTCCAGATTGTATATGGAATGCAGCCAAGAGGAGTTCGTGAATTGAAAGATTCAGAACAAGTTGAATTCAGGGGTGCTAGTACAGAATACTTTGCAGAGGGAATGAAGGAGCTTCACAGCCGAGTCAAGGAGCGATTGTAGAGTTCAAGTCAAGAATACAAGCGGAGAGCAGTTCAACACAGGCGAGAACTTCAATTTGAAGTTGGTGATTTGATTCTTGCGCATCTAAGGAAGGTTCCCAAGGGGAACATATAACAAACTGAAGATGAAAAATATTGGACCATGCAAGGTCATAAGTAAATTTGGGGCAAATGCATATGAGATTGAATTACCCGATGGGATCAGAATCTCACCGATATTCAATGCTATGGATTTGTACCCTTACAGAGCTGAGGAAGCAGGAGCAGAGAAGGAACAGAGAGAGATTCAATGGACAAAACAAATGCATGTAGTTGAAAAGCCACAGATGGAAAGCATAATTGACAAGAGGATTAGCAAAAAGACCAAGAGAAAAGAGTATTTTGAATACTTGGTCAAATGGAAGGGACATCCAGTTGAAACTGCTAGTTGGGAAGATGAAGAAGAAAATCATAAGCATGGATAGACTATGCAATAGCTCATGAACAGGAGTTCATGAAAAATTTCAAGCAAGGGAGTATGATGCAGGAGCATCGTAGGTAGCCAGCCAAGCAAGCAACGTAAAAGGCGAAAGACAACTGGAAAAGCACTAGCACACATTTTTGAAATGTTTTGAAAAATTAATGAAGCAGATATTAATCTGATAGTTGGGGAAGCGTACTTACATTTATGTCTTAGATGTTGTAAATAGATCTTGAGCATTTCTCTCATCTGTAGTATGTAAAATCATTTATACGTAATTAATGAAAGTAGGTAGATTTGGATTCATAGATTAGATAGTTTAGAGAGTAGGAGGGAAAATGGATATAGACACCCTCACCCTTGTATTATTGTATCATTAGAGAAAGAACATTATCATCATTGAGAGCTGTAGCAGAGAGATAGAGAGAAGAACCCATGTACAGGAGCACTTGAGTTAATATATGAAGCTTTGACTCAATTTTCATGGTGTTATGATGCTTACTGTTTACCTTTGTTGAATGGTATGCTTATAGTTGTTTTATTCTCTCTGTTATACATTTGTCTCAATACTGTGTTATGTGTGATTTCATGTTAAGCATATGAAGTCTGAGAGAGGAGAAGAATTATTTTCAATTGTTTCTCTTCCTGAGAGAGTTCCTGCAAGGAGTGCAGTGAAATGTCTGCAAGGTGTGCGTTGACAAGGGTTCTGAGTTTTATCTTAGAAAGCTCAGGAAGGATACCATTGTTCTCATTCTAGCAGAAGTGCAGGTGAAGCATAGAAGTCGTGCAAAGTGTGCGTAGGCTAGTTGAAGCCTTATAATTTATCAACTAAGGTTGAAGAGTGAAGGACTGTTGTTGCCGAGGGTGCACAGAGTCGAAGAATCAAATACACAGAAGTATTTGAAATATTGCCGCAAAGAGTGCGTGTAGGAGTCATTTCAAGACTTGAGGTTGCAATAGAAATATCAGGAGGATCAGTGCCTTTGAAGTATTCAAAGTAATACGGGGAACTAAATCATCGTGCAGAAGGTTAAGTTCAAGTGAAATAACATTGGTTCGTTTCACAGAGATTCATTGAGGAGTGAATCGGACGATCAAAATTCTTCGCGGAGAACTTGCGAAGTCACGAGGACCATAGGATCTAGAGGAGTTGCAGGGTGGATAAGGGTTGGACGAAACCATTACGTTGGTTTCAAGATTCAACGTCAACCGTTGATTATGACCGTCGAGCCGTCAAGATCATTTCGACAAATTGGGGTTTGTAAGTCCGGAGTGCAAGCCAAATCCCTTGGTCACTCGAACTTTCGAATCGCGAAATGGATTATCATGTGTGAAGATGAGGCATAGAATTTTCGGTGCTTCAGAATTTCGAAGTTCGGCATTTCGGGGTTCCTGACGACAAGGAGTCGGGGCATAGTGGAGCCAAAATCCTGAAGTCACGAGTCGCGATAGGATTTTGGTGAGGAATTTCAGGATTTCAACACTTCGGTTTTCGGGAAGCAGAGGAGGCAGCGTTTTGGGATCGAGAGTTTCGAACGACAGGTACCCAAAATATCGAAATAACGTGGGTCATCAGATCAAACGAAGGCTTATAGCTGTTGATCCCGTGGAAGGCACCATTTCGGAGTTCAGGGTTTTGAAGTGATAGAGGAACGACTGTCGAAGGGTTGTTCAAGTCCCAAAAGCCGGAGAGCTTGAGTGGACAGGTGGCAAGAATCCACGTGGGTAACAGAGTATAGAAGAGACAGGTGGCGTGTACTCGTCGCCAAGTGAAGTCAATCTTCGTTGACTGTTTCGGGTGTTGGAGGTTGGAGAGCTGGGAGACTTGTATCTGGATTCGCAAAATCGCGAAGTCCAAAACTCTGAATCGATGAAAAGTTTCGTTGGGGAGCCAACCTTTGCTGAATGCATCGAGGTTCGACATTTAGACAGTTTCGAAGACAAGAGGTTGGGGTTATTTACTCTAGAATTCCTGAAGTCATGAAGCACGACACAACTGTGGAGGAGGATGTGGCCAAAGATTTCAGAAATTCAGCATTACGGGTTTCGGAGGTTGAAGAGACAAGAAACTCGACAATAGGAATCGCAATATTGCGAAACCCAAAATCCCGATTCAGCAAAGGGTGCGATCATATTGTTGGTCAGGATATATGTGTTGATGCCTTGTGTTTGATCACAGAGCATACCTATAAGGACCTGTGTAAAACACTGTTGTGTGTGTGGGATTCCCTGTGGAGGAATCGAAAAGTCAATCAGACTCAGGGGTAGATTTAGAATGATCCTACGCGGATCTTGACTTGAGGGTCAGGGTATGCATCAATACTACTGACATTATCATCCGTACATATGATGTCATCATCCGTACAACACATGTGGCATGAGAAAGGAAGTGACACGTGGTATGCTGACATCATCATGATGACATGGAAACACTATAGGTTGTCATGTGTCACCCAATTATTGGATTTTTGGATCGATCTGTGGACCAATCAGATCGTGCCACATGGAAGTCCTTATAGTTGACGTGGTGTGCTGACTTGGCAGGGGGCAGCATGGTCCAATGAGAGGCCACATCATGGACCAATCAGGGGCTTCCATGTGGTAGGAAGGAAATGCACAAGGGCATCCCATGAACGAATTTTGAAACAAAAATTGGTTGATGTGTCCACCAAATCTGGCAGACCACAATAACTATAGCCACAGTCATATCTCATTGGAGGGCCTTCTAGTGACACCACTAAAGTTAGCGGGATGGATAATACATTGTATACAACATATAAAAAACAAACCAAAAGTGGAGTCTGTGGGGATCGACCTTGGAACCTTCGCCTTTTCCTATGTCTTAATACATCCGCCCCTAACCACTAGGCCGCAGATGTCGCTTATTTCATATTGCCAGTTTTAATATTTAAAACATGTATCTGCCCAACCAAGGGGAGAGAAGGCACAGACCATATGACCTATCGAGCACGATTTGCAAGGTGAGGTACATTCATTATTGCAGGTTGCTGAGGGCACAAAAATCGAGAAAAAAAATTTCTTCGGCCTGGGAGTGCCAGAGTCAGATCAAGGTGTGGAGACAATCATTTTTGGGTAATTTGATGCCACAAATTCAGTGGTAATGTATGTTTTCATATCTGAGCATTATTTCTCCATATTGATTTCAGAATGAGGTATACTTATGTATTTTTCCAGATTATTTTGATGAGTTAATGAAAGAGCCTACCCATTTGAGAGAAGGACCCAGAGACGTAGTCCACCAGGGACAAACTCTGTTATCAAGTTTTTGTGTTCGGATATAATGCTTATGTCTCTTCATTTTTGAGTTTTCCCTTCTTTAATGCTGCACTTTAATTTATGTTCATTTAATGGAATTCTTTATAAGTCATGATGAAAAGATCCCGGATCATGTTGGTATCAAAGAAGTCGTCTTTGAATTGAATTGTTGAGTCTGAATGCTTACTAGGGCCAAACATAATAAGGATGAAGGAACTCTTAATACTTTCAATCCCGAAGTTGGTTGTGCATCCCAAAGGAATAAAATGGCAGAAGAGGACAAGCATGATGAACATGAGAAAAAATTCACATGGTCTTTTATTGCATGTCAGAAATGGTCAAATAAATGTATGGAGACTAGGAGAAGAGGATGAAGGAGAAAGGGAAGAAAAAGGAAGCACATGCAGATGATGATGCTTCAGTAAACCAAGGGGCTGGAGGAGATCCTCCTGAGCCTATGTCTTCACCTTCAAGTTATAGTTCTTCTTCCTCTGAGCATTCTCATCATTCTCATCATTCTACCCATAAAGCCTCTTTTAAGAAACCATTATTAAATCTTGATGTAAAATTTTCTTTACCTATGTTTAATGGAGATGCTAATCTTGAAAAGCTAGATAATTGGATCCGACAAGTTGAAGTGTATTTCCATGTCCAACATATAGATGAAGAGGAAGTTAAAGTACAATTGGCTTCTCTTCAGTTGGAAGGCACTTCTCTCGTATGGTGGGAGAGAAAACTTCAGGATAGAAGTAAGTGTGGTAATATTCTTTCCTCATGGTTGGAATTTAAATCAATGACAAGGAAGCAATTTTATCCATTAGGGTATTTACATAAAGAAATGATGGAATGGAAAACTTTAAGGAAAAGTAAAGGTCAAACTGTACACAGTTTCAAAGAATAATTTAGGAAGAAATCTCTTGCATTGAACATTCCTTTGGATTATTATGAAACTTTAATGAAGTATATTGGCACACTTCACAGTTATATTCGTCATACTTTGCTCTTGTTTAACCCCACTAGTCTTGACGAAGTTTGTGTGCAAGCCAATCACCTTGAGAACAGGGGGAAACATGTTCAAGAATATCCCACGAAGAAACCTTTGAATCTCCCACATAAGACTTTTAAGAAGTTTAAAAGGAAGGACAAGAAGACCGCTACATTAACGATAGAAGGAGGGAAACAATCTTGCACTCATTGCAAGAAGAGCGGTCACGATGAAGAACATTGTTGGAAACTGTGTCCAGAAAATAAACCGAAGTTGTTCGGTGGGAAGGGGAAGACAAAGACTGTTGCTACAGTGCAACAAGATCTTGGTTCCAATTCAAGAGATGAAGGAAAGATCACAACGGTTGGAGTACAAGGTAAATATTCTCTTCATGCTAGTTCTAGTTCCAATAATGAATCTCATGATGATGAATGAAAGAGGAATGAATTAGTTCGTATAAGAGTTGTATCTAAACACACTAAGATAGATACAATATTTGATCTGGGTTCCCAAGTAAACTTAATATCTGAAGCACTTGTCAAGATTATGGATCTTGAAACAAAACCACATCCGAAGCCTTATCCTCTTATATGGGTATGTGATAAAAAAAAACTTTATGTCACCAAACAATGTAGGATCAGATTTGCTATTGCTTCAAAGTTCATTGATGAAGTGGATTTGGATGTTGTATCACTTGATATATGTGGCATAGTGTTGGGAAGTCCTTATATTTATGATTAAAAAGAATTATTCTTTCATCACGAGAACAAATACCACCTTACTAAATGGGGAGTGGACTATATTGTTAGAGCTCACAACATGAAGGTAAATACAACACTTGTTAGTGCAGGGCAAATGAAAAGACTCATAAACACTAATAAGAGATATGTACACATGATCATCATAGAGAAATATGTAGGGTCATCCGATGATTTCCAAGGGTGTGATCCATCTCATGAAAAGGAATTAATTGATATTATTTCTAAGTATGATGATATTTTTCATGAACCATATGGATTACCTCCAAAGAGGGAAATCCAACATGAGATACATCTTCAACGGGATTCTCTTCTTCCTAATGTGGGCATGTACAGGATGTCATTTGTGGAGAAGACAAAGATCAAGAAGCAGGTACAAATATTATTGGATCAAGGGGTCATCAACCCATTCCATCTCCTTGTGGTTCTCCGATCATGATGGTGCCAAAGAAGTATGGCACCTGTCGAATGTGTGTCGATTACCGGGCTTTAAATAAAATCATGATGAAAAATCGATACCCTCTTCCTAGCATAGATGAATTACTTGATCAATTGAAGAATGTTGTTTATTTCACTAAGTTGGATTTGTGTAGTGGATATCATCAAATCAGAGTCGCAGAACATGATGCATGGAAAATTTCCTTTAAAACCAAACAAGGATTGTTTTAGTAGTTAGTTATGTCATTTGGGCTTTGTAATGCTCCGACAACTTTCATGCATGTGATGAATGATGTATTCAATCCTTTCCTAGATGACTTTATGATTGTATATTTAGACGAAATTCTTGTTTTTAGAGAGACTTGGGATGAGCATGTGAGGCATGTAAAGAAAGTATTGGATACTTTGCAAAGGGAAAAGATGTATGTAAAATTGGCTAAATGTGAATTTGGAAAGACGACACTTGTGTACTTAGGTCATATTGTAGGAGGAGGACAATTGAAAATTGATGTAATTGTAAAATGTCCCAAGACAAAGAGTGTAACCGAAGTCCGAAGCTTCTTAGGTGTAGTATAGTATTGGAGGAGATTCATTTCCAACTTCTCCTTTATAGTAGCTTCTTTGCATTCCTTAACCAGTGTGAAGAACACTTTTCTTTGAGAAGGAAAGAAATAAAAAATATTTCAACATTTTGAAGGAGAAGATCAGTACCGCACCAGTATTAGCACTGCCAAATCTTCAACAACCTTTTGAGATCAAGACATATGCTAGCATAAATTCCATTGGTGCGGTATTGATGCAATGTCATAAGCCTATATGTTACCACTCTGAAACTTTAACCAAGTTGTTTTTAACTATCCTACATATGATAAAGAGTCGTATGCATTAGTCCAGACCGTAAAGAAATGAAAGCACTACTTGTTAGGGAAGGAAACAATCATACATACTGATTACCAACCCTTACAATATCTTCAAGCACATACCAAATTGAAACAATATCGAAACTACAGATGCATGGGTTTTCTACAACAATTTCATTTGGTAATCAAGTACAAAAAGGGTACAAGTAACAAGATAAGATAGAGAACTATTGTTTGCAGGGAAAAATACTCTACCATCTTAGAAAGCTATGTATTCCTACAAGTGAACGAGTCCATGTAATATGAGAAGCTCACACTTCTCTCATGTCTGGGAATTTTGGGGTAGGAAAAACTATGGCTCATTTGCAGAGGTTTTGTTACTAGCCTCAAATGAAAGTAATTGTAACTAAATATGTAAAGGGTTGTGTGATGTGTTCTACTTATAAGCCCACTAATAGAAAATTGGGGCTATACTCACCACTTCATGTTCCATCCCATCCATGGGAAAGTGTATCCATGGATTTTGTAAGGGGTTTACCAATGACCAAAGGGGGTCATGATTATTTGTATGTTGTAGTGGATAGGTTCAGAAATATGTGTATCTTGATGCCATGTAAAAAGCATATCACTGTTGAGAAGACTAATAAACTCTTATTTCAGTATGTTTGGGTTCACTTTGGATTACCCACATCCATTGTCTTGGATCAAGATACTCGATTCCTTGGGGACTTTTCGACTAGCTTGTGGAGGATGATGGAAACCAAATTGAAAAGGAGCATTGCTTTCCATCCACAGACCAATAGATAGACAGAGGTGGTAAACCGAATAGTGGTACTTTTTCTTCAAGGCTAATACAACAAGCATCCCAAGTTATGGGATGAACATATAACCTATGTACAACATGCGTACAATCGAGATTTACATTCATCCACTCAGATTTCACCTTTTGAGAGATGTTTTGGGTACCTACCAAAGGTTCCTTTAGAAATGATGTATGGGAGGGATGCCAATGTGAATGAAGAATCAACATAGGACAGAGTCCATAATTTCATCCAAAGGATCCAACAGATACACCAGGAAGTCAGGGAACAATTAGAGAAAAGTCAAGCACAATATAAAGCTCGGCATGAAAAGCATGGGATTGATCATCAGTTCTAGGTTGGAGACCGAGTATGGATTCACATCAGCAAGGAGAGATTGAAGGGTGAAGGCAAGAAACTCAAGCCCATTCGTTATGGACCCTTCACTATCTTGGAGAAAAGTGGTACCAATGATTTTCATCTGGATCTTCCACCTTACATGCAGATCTACCCAGTTGTCAACATTGAGAAATTGAAACTTTTTGAGCCTCCCATGATCATGGATCAACATGAGGAAGTTTCAATACCTTCAGTTGATGAGTTTGCACCTGAGTAATTGAATGAGCTACAGGAAAATATCATCCTGGACATGAGGACGAGGAATTCATGCAAGAGTGATGTTGATTATCTTCGAGCAGGCTTAAAAGGCACAGATCCTAGCAAGGAAAAGTGGATCAAGAAGGACAAAGTGAGGGGACTCTTCCCTCACTTACCTGTTGATTGATGAAAGCCTTTGGTGGTCCAAAAATCTCTCAATGGGATGGCATGATCCAAAAAGGATCCAGAGAAGTCTTAGAAAAACTCAGAACTCACAGAGGCAACTCAGAACGCTCAGAATGGCTCTTGCAGATAGAGAAAGGGAAAAAATTCAAAGTTCCCAAAACTCAATGAAAATGGCATGATTGCGAAGAGAGCATCACAATATTTCTAACAGTGAAAACAACTCATCAAACGGATTTACGGATTGAAAGATATTTGCAGTCAAAGTTTGGCCAACCTAGCCCAGTCAGCAAGGGATGAGTCAACATCCGTACTGTTGATGCCAGAATCCACATGGATGACGTCATCATCCATACAAAACACATGGAAGGATTAGGGAAGTGACATGTGGCATGCTCACGTCAACATGATGACATGGAAGCACTAGAGGTTTCCATGTGTCACCTGGTTATTGGCTTTTTGGACCGATCTGTGGACCAATCAGATCATTTCATGTGGCAGTCTGTACAGTCCGTACGACCAACGTGGTGCACTAAAATGGCATGTTGACTTGGCAGGGGGGAGCATGAACCAATGAGAGGCCGCCACATGGCCCAATCAAGGGATGCCACGTGGCATGTGGGAAATGCACAAGGACAACCAATGAAGGAACTTTGAAACAAAAATTGGTTGGCGGGTCCACCAAATCAGGTGAACCACGCAAAATATAGCCACGGTCATATCTTATTGGAGGGACTTGTAGAGACACCTCTAAAGTTAGTAGGACGGATAATAAATTGTATACAACATATAACAAACAAATCAAAAGTGCAGTCTATGGGGATCGACCCCAGAACCTCTGCCTTTGCCTACACCTTAATACGTCTGCCCCTAACCACTAGTCCGCAGATGCCACTTGTTTCATATCACTAGTTTTAATATTAAAACATGTATTCTCCCATCCATAGGGAGAGAAGGCGTGAACCGTAAGACCTGCCAGACATGATTTTCGAGGTGAGGTATAGTCATTGTTGCATGTTGCAGAGGGCACATAAATCGAGATGAAAATCTTCTTGGGCCTAGGAGTGTTAGAGTCAGATCGAGGCATGGAGACAGTCATTTTTGGGTAACTCGATGCCACAAATTCATTGGTGTTGTCGATTTTCTTATTTGAGCATTATTTTTGTAGCTTGATTTCAAAATGAGGTATACTTATGTATTTTTCCAAATTATTTTGCTAAGTTAATGAAAGAGCATACCCATTTGAGAACAGGACCCAGAGACGTAGTCCACCAGGGGTGAAATCTGTTATCAAGTTTTTGTGTTCATATATAATGCTTATTTCTCTTCATTTCTTAGTTTTCCCTTCTTTAATGGTGCACTTTAATTTATGCTCATTTAATGCAATTATTTATAAGTCACAATGAAAAGATCTTGGATCAAGAGGGCGTGAATCCATTTAATCTCAAAGTATACTATGCTCCATACTAAGGTTAGGAGAATAAACTGAACACAACCCAATCAACTGATATTGAATTAAACGAGTGACCCAAACACATATATCCTTCATATTCGATCCAAAATCTACTATAAAAGTTTTCAAATATGAGAAGATGGAACCACCACCACTCTACTCCGTTGAAAATGTTATAAGTTCTAAAAAGTGTCATTCTAACAATAGTTCATCATATTCTAAATATTGAACTTGTCGATTTGACTTCCATGAGAAAACCACATTAAACTAGAAACATTGCAACACTCAGACACTCTTCTTGTGATTGGGAATCGTCATCCCTCACACATTCTAGGACAACATGGAGAGTTTTAGTACATGGGAATATGAATACCTAAGCCACTAAACCTATTATCTATCTCAAAACTTGGAAAATAGTGATTGAGTGAGTGAACGACCTCATCCTTATAAGACTTCACCTATGTCTTGGGGCTCAAATCACCCCCAAATCTACCCACATGATTGGCGAGGAACCTCCTTCCACTCATTATATTTAACATTACAACCTACCCTAATATCAATGATACTAGAACCAAAAATATTTTAGGCTCCCAGAGCATTGACCCAATGGACTAAAGGACATGAGATTGTCCCATCAATAAAGTATATTTGTTTCCCCTTATCACCAAGGAACCTTAACACCTCATTGAGACTATCTTGACAACAACTACTATAGGGACACCTAAACTACCATAAATGATACCACCTACCCTGTAACGCACACCATATGAAGAAGATCCATGAACACTCACACTAATATACATTGAGGGACCACAACTTGCCCCTAAACTCACACCACCTGATGAAGAACCATGAACTCCCACACTATTAGCCACTAAGGGAATACCGCTTTATCCTAAACTCACACCACCTGAAGAAGAACCACACTGTCTCACACCAATAGTCACTAAGGGACCACTACCCTTAGAACCTTGGCCTAATTCCATAGAAGCATCTCTTGTCCCTAGGGCATGAGGAACATAAGAACCAACACTGGCACCCAGGAGCTACCTCGACTTAGGCCATTAAGGAGGGAAATCCATGATCAAATTATCATGAGCCTAGTAGGAAAACCGAACATTCAATAGGTTTAGATATTGAACCTTTTGTTTCTTTACTTCATCAATGGTGTAAACAAAAATAAATGGGGGAATATTTTTCTTTAAATCCACCTCGACACAAACCCTCAAATGAGCCCTAAAATAATTTCATTGGCCATATAGAATACGAAATTTGCCAAAACATTTGGAAAATAAATCAACAAAGTGGAACATATCAGTAGGTAGGCCTAGAAACTATAGTCATAGAGGGTAGTTAGCATGATCATGATCCTCTAGGTTAAAATTTCCCCTCTGAGATTGAAAACAAGAAAGGGATGCATTGATATTCCAAGTACCAACTATAAACATAGTATGCAATAATATATGATTTGAACATGAGGAAAACATATTTAATTCCAAAACCTTAGTATAAATTCAAGGAAATCCCCTTGGCCTCCTAGCTTAAAAGGCCCCATCACTTAAAGGCATCCTCATCCAACATTTAATGTAAGAATAACAAAATCACTCCTCCCATATCTAGGTTCATTTGCCCTCAAAATACTCGTTGTCAACAAGGAATAAGTTAAAATCATCTAGATATAAACACTGAGAGGAACCATCTTTAGTTGAGCATTGTACTGAGAGTTCCATTCATGGCACTGAATTATATCGGGAAGGAAACATTGAACCAAAGTGTTTCCCCATACCCATCTCTAATTGGATCATTCTTGATCATTTTAGTAGCTTAATTCCTTATAAAATCTCCCTTACTTTGAGCCTTCAACTCCACCTAGCCCCCATCCCCCGACCCCCCACATAATAAAAAACACCCTTGGGACTAGAGATGAGACTAGGTGTACAATAGATCTAAATCCTTCACCAAATAAAATTAGGTTGATGGTTACAAGTGTTTGTTCACAAGACCGATGCTTGATATTTTCTTGATTAAGTTATGAGGGCTCAAGTCAAAGAAAAAAACTTAGATGTTCATATTGTGTAGCTCATGGAAGCTAATGTTGGAACCCAAGAAATAAATGTTTGTGTGGTATTTAATTGTGGGGGTTTTATTATATATAGGAGCCTCATTTACCTAGGTATCTATAATCCATGATGTTCCTTCAATGAGAATTTTGAAACATTGGAACACATCTTATATTTTTGTCCCCTTGCCAAATTTGCTTAAGGATGCACCAAATCTCCTCGGTCAAATCTACCCTACAACTATCCCTTGGAAAATTGCTTTCCTAGGAGATAAGATTCCCTAGATTGTAGTGTTTTAGTTTACTTGGCACTTGTTCATATTGAAATACATTTTTCTTATGGAAGAAGTGAAATAATGTTTTCACTAAGGAGCCTTCTTCATATTTCTCATGGATTGAGAACTCTCTAATATGTGTGAGCGTGTTCTTGTAAATTACTATTAGGTATAGAAAATCCAAGTGTAAATAGGTCAGTTGCAAAAATGTGTTGGTTTTTTGGCTCACCCCCCATGTAACATGAGTTAGGAGCCACCTAATGCATCCTCTACATAGTCAACTTGATCTAGGAAGTCATAGAGAGTGGAGGATAGCTAAAATCATAGGATTTCCTACACAATTAAATATAGGAGAGGGGGTAAACCCCAATGATCATGATGATCCATTGATTGATGACAAGATTCAACTTGCTACTGCGTGATTTCTTATTATTTATGTTTGGAATAAGGGTCATATGTTTATGTTTATGTGTATGTTTCTTGGATTTGTTTATTTTTTCTAAAAACACGTCTAACAAAATGTAATACTTGTGAACGTTTTAGTAATTATCCAACCTAAGTTTTAGATTTATTGATTCTTTTAGTGACTACATTTGCAACCCTTTTTATGGATAAAACCCAATGAGTACTTATTGTTTTATTAATAGTCAAAGGAATCTTTCATTAACTTTTTTGACTTTGTGTGGTAGTTGTATGAAGGAAATGATACTTTCATAGGAACCTTTGGATATTATAAATCATTATGTCATGATTCAGGGGATCAATATCACTATCCTCTATGTGAAAGAGCGGTTCATATCAAGAACCAAACAAATTGTCTGATGCCAAAATTCTTAATGGCCTTATATATAATAAGTCTGTACAATATATGAAATTACAGAAATTACATTATTGAAATTGCAAGTATTTCAATCATGTAAATAAACTCATCACATAAAAGTCAACATTGAAAACAAAAAATAATATGTATCTAAAAAGTTGTGTGAAACACATGGAATGGTTTCCAGGGAAATATTTTCCTTCCAATGATAGGAATTCATTGCAAAATATACATCCCTAAGATGAGGCTATTAACTGACATGGATATTGGGATTTGATTTTACATGAACATACATAAATTCTTTTAGCATTACTTAGTATAAAACATGACAAAATACACATTGCAACAAGAGAGCATACCATCTCAAGAATGCACAACAACAATGTTGTGATAAGCAATTGGGCACACACTAGTCTACAAACTAGTTGAGCATTTCCTTTCTATTCTTCTTTCTAGATGATGCAAGAGAATCCTTTCCACCTCAACAAGCACCATCTATTCAACACATCAACGCGCATTCAATAAGGGGGAGAGGGACCAACCCTCTCATTTTCCCCTTGAATTTAAAAATTCAATGTAATTTAAAGCAATTAAATGTTGTAACGCTTGATCAGAGTCAAGTCATGCCTTTGTACAGGCTATAGATAGAGTCGCCTTTAATGGTTGACGGTAGGTTGATCTAGATCTGATTCTAACTAGATTTCCATTTATTGTAATAAGCCTTAGTATATAGCCGTTTTGATGGTGATTAGACACCACTAGTGTAGTTTCGAGGGAAGGCTCGATGAGCCCCTCTTGTATAAAGCATTGTATTGTATGCCCAGTAAAGGGTTCTGATAGTTGTTGTTCAGACTAAAATCTGATTGTAAATCATTGTAATCCAAGGAGAGGATAGAAGATCCTAGACTCTATTGTAGTCCGAGCTTACACATATTGTAATTGGCATTCATATTAATACAAAGAGAGAATTTTTTCTTGCATAATATTATGTGTGTGTTTATGAATGTTGTCAACGTGTATTTAAATGTTGTAGATGTATGAGATAGGTTCCATCTATAGGGATAAGATAGAATTCTCTATTTGTGAGTTTGTTGAGTTGTTTTGGTTTCTTTAGGCTAATTTCAAGGAGTGCACGACAAAGTATTGAAAACTCTGTGAGCCAGTGCAAGGAGTGCGCATCTGAATTCTACTTCGAGTTCATAGGAGTACGTGCCAGGTGAGCACACAAAAATAGTTTACAGACTCAGGAAGAGCATCAAGGTTACTGAACACCTTGGAGGAGAAACTATGCAGAGAAGGCATAGAAGAAAGATTTTTTGAACACTCTATAGAGCTCTGCCAAGTGGGAATTGAGCAGGTGCAAGTGTGCATAAGAGAATTCTCTTTGAGTTAAAAGAGAAGAGAGTCAAGGAGAAGACACCAAAGATTTGTTGAAAACTCTATAGGCTCAGCAAGGAGTGCTTTGAGCAGGTGCAAAGTGTGAAAAGAACCAACACGTTCTGAAGTGTTAGAGGAAATTGAGGAAAACCAAAGTTGTTGAACACTCTGGGGAAGAGCTCTGCAAGTGTGCATTCAGCGAACGCAAGGAGTGCATTATTGAACCTAAAAGAGATCAAGATTCAAGAGGAATACCTATGCAGAAAATGCACCAGGACAACACTTAGAAAAAGTGTTAAAAGAAACCATCTGAAGGCTCAGTTAAGAACAAGGAGTCTGTGTAGAGAGAACTTGTTCCAAGTTTGAAAGCTCAGGAGGAAGAGCATTGAATTTCCCGGAGGGCACTAGAAAGTCCTTTGAAGGAAGAAGAGATTTGATACCCTTAGGAGACTAAGCAAGTTGAAAACTCAGGCGAAGTAGTGAAAGTTTTCACACAGAGCGCAAGGAGGCGCCAAAGCTGAGGTCAAATTATGTTGGCGAAGCTAAAGGAGAAATAATTTTTTTTAGAAGCACAAGTCAAGACCCAACAATCCAGTTCACATGAGAAGATTCAAAGGTCGTAGCCTTTGAACATTTTAAATTATTCCCAGTTCATAGGGAAGAAGAGATCTTAGAAGGAGAAGTCACAGTTGTCATTGGATAAGCTATCGAAGAGATCTATACTACTATATCTACATTCAAACAAGTGGAGCACGCATAAGAGAAAGACAGATCCCAACCATCAAATCTCAGCGTGACGGACCAACAACCATTGGATCCAGGTAAGTGCACACTCTTTAAATATTATTAAGTGAACAAGAGAGCGGACTCATCGAAGTCTGTAGAATTCCATAAGTATATTGGGACCATCCATCTTCCAGAGGGACAAGTGGCGAAAGATTTGAGACTCCGGAGGAATTGTACTCCATGAGATTTCAGACAAGGTGGTTGCAGAATTGCCGAAGTACCGAAATAGATACTAGTCATTGGTGCTGGAAGGGACATGTGGAGTGAGATATGAAACTACAGAGAAATAACACTCCTATATTTTTCAACTAAGGAGTGTGAAAAAATCTCGAACTCCTAAAGTAGCAGAGTAGATCCTAACCGTTGGCGCAGGAGAGCACATGTCAACAGATCTGGAGGTCTAGACGTATAACACTCTTGAGAAAATAGAGAGCATTGTTGGGAGAACTCCCAAAGAGCCGGGAGCCGAAGTAGATCTAATTCTTCCAAGACAAAGGAATAGGTTTTGTCAGATCGAGAAGAGGTACTTTGGAGAAATTAGAGTGTGAAGTGCATAAGAACTCCTAAAGGCCGGAGTTCATATGAACCGTCAGTTTAGAGGGATAGGTGTCAAAGGATCCCTCACTTCAGAGGTCGTACACTCCAGAGGAAAGTGAATAAAGGGTGGGGTGTGAACTCCCGAAGGCCGGAGCGCCAGACTCCATCCAAGCCGTCCAACAGAATTGGACGGGTGTTAGTAGATCATGTACTTCGGAGGTTTGTCACTTTGGAGGATTCGCATGGTGGTTGTTAAGAATTCCTTGAAGTGTCGTAGCCCAAATTTGTTGTGGGTCGTTGATCGTAAGGGAGAGCGTGTACCATTGATTTGCAAGGGGACATGTGGAGGACAAAATTTCACTCTGTTAGAAATCCACTCCAGAGGTTTTGTGGAGTAGTGTTTCGAAATTTTCCAAAGCGCCCTTTGAGTAGTCTCCTAGTCATAGCTCGTGGTCACATGCAGCTGCCGCCAAAGGAAAAATAAGAAGTAAGGAATGATATTTGGAATTGGAGGCACGAGAATCTATATAAAGAACCTGACTAGTTTGGGTCAACACATACTTTCACTCATCATATTGGCCCATAACTTGGCATAGGGTCCCTTAGAGGATTCTATGGGCATTTGAGAATCCTTGTTCACTGGTTCAAGTGAGGGAGAGGAACAAGGCATGTGGATAAGGTTTTGTGGGTTTAGAAGAGGCTCGAAGAGTCAATTTTACTCCAGTTATTAAATGATCCTAGACCGGGAGGTCGCGTAGCCCCGAGGAGGAAGAGGGGGGTCTGCATCAAGTGGTATCAGAGCTTCGAATTGTTCTCTGTGTAAAATAAAGAGGTATTCTGATACCATCAAGTGGTATCAAAGCCTAGGAAAAGGTTATGTCTCATACAATCAAGTGGTATCATAGATAAATTTCATCTGTAGACAGCAGGTGAAGGAAGAGAAAGAGTGTTAATGCTCTATAAAATATTTCTTGCAAGTGTGCAGCATTCAATAGATAGCCAGGTGGGCTGAGGACAAGAGAAAATGGCTACTGAAGTCCATAATCATGGTTGAAGAAAAGACTGCCAGCAGGTAAGGAAAGCACATATGGACAAAGAGCTTGAAGAGATCAGAGTGGAAATGGAGAGGTCAACGCTGAAAATGCAACAAGAATCCCAAGTGCACTAGAAGTATGAGTGGACCATGAAGAAAAAAGTAAAGTGGCATGTCCAGAGTTGTTTTCCATGAGGCAACAACAAGTGTTGAAAAGGTGGCTGAGGGAATCTAAAAAAATCAGTGGCACAAAGGAGGAAATTGTTTACCTTTGTCAGCCAGAAGTTGGGGAAAATCTCAGTAAGGAGGAAGTGAGATAAGTTGATCTCATGAAATTCCAGGAGGACAGAGATGAACTTTCAAATTACCAGGTGGGAAATGAGATGAGATTAATGGAGGATATCATGAACTTCCAAGAGGGTAGTGATGAAAATTCAAGTTTCCAGGTGGGCAATGAGAGGACATCATCTGAATATATTATAGACTGCCAGGAGGGCAGAAGTGAAATCCCAAATTGCCAGGTGGGCAAGGGAGATAAAATGAGACTGTCTGAGAATATCAAGAACTCAGTAGGGATTTAGATCATCAAAG
This sequence comes from Picea glauca, assembly GCA_000966675.3. Classification (NCBI taxonomy): domain Eukaryota; kingdom Viridiplantae; phylum Streptophyta; class Pinopsida; order Pinales; family Pinaceae; genus Picea; species Picea glauca. The sequence goes on along the minus strand of JZKD02S1660478.1, from coordinate 545,311 downwards.
GGTGTTGACAGAAGAGGATCAGAGGATAATTCTAATCATCGGGGGAATCAAAATATTCCTACCAATTATCCCAACATGGGTCAGTGCACAAATATCAGGTGCAATAGGAGGACAGCTAGTTGTGAATTTCATAGAGGAGAAGGAGCAGACATTAGTGTTACACATCAAAATTACTCAACTGGATAAGTGTCGCATGTTCCTCTCAATTGTCGTAAGTGTCGCATCTTCCTTACAACTTTCGCAAGTTGGTCGTAAGTGTCGCAACTATTGTTTCAGCATGATGCCATAATGGCGACACTAAGGAGGCACTTAAAACATCTCATGCATTTGATTTGGAGGAGGGGAACTGGTTAACTGAATTCAAAGAATTCTTGACACCTGAGGAGAGCTCTGAAACAAAGGTTCTGAGGGTGAGCGCTCCCCTATATCAGTCTTAGGAGCGCTGGCGCTCCCCTACAAGGCTTCAGGGAGCGTTATAACGCTCTCCCACCCTTCTGAGAGAGCGCTATCCACTTTTGGAGCACTGGCGCTTCCCTCAATCTTCTCAGGGAGCGCTACAACGCTCTGATGCCCCTTTTGTAGGAGCGCTGCCTAATCTGAGACAGTTGTTGGCCCGTTGAGGACAATAAGGGGAGGATCTTTCAAGATTAGAAGGCAGTTTCATTCGAATTCTTGGTTTCATCAAGAGATCCTTGACCTAAGGAGGAAGTTCCTCTACTTGTTCTAAAGATAACTCAAGAGGTTAAGCTCCTCTTAACCTATATAAGCAAGCTCTATGATGGTGGAAAGGGGGAAGAATTTCTAGCATGAAACCTATGATCCCATAGGAAACATACAGTCAGCCAAAGGAGAGTGATCAGTGAAGTTGTTGTCGTCTAGGTTGTGGATCTTTCGAGCAAGGGTTAGATGAAGGGGACTTGACGAAGCTGTCACATTCGCATCTACGATTGTAAGTACTGTTGTCGTTAT
>JZKD02S1660478.1:517033-544292 GCA_000966675.3 Picea glauca | reverse complement strand
GTTACATGAACTTATCATTGATAGATAGATCTGTTTTCAAGCTAACATCAATAGAGTAGGAAGTGGTCGTATCTTGTTTGTCCATAGAACTCAGCGAGGAGCAAAGGATCGGAGCACAACTCGGAGCGTGCAGGGACAAATGTCAATAAAGAGGTACTTTTGTTTTCCTTCCTTCTCATGTGTTAGTTTAGATATATTTGAAAGGAAGTCAGTGTCCACGTTAAGCATTTTCTGTCTAGAGTTAGGGTCAAGCTCTTAGAGGCAATCTACCTGTCCGCAGGGAGATTTTCCTACAACAATTAGAATCTACCCCAATAGAAGAAGAGGATCAGACAATTAGGATGCTCACTTAGTGGGAGCAATATTTGGAGATGTTGGAGGATTGGTTGAACAATCCAGAACCAGAAGGAGGCTTCCATTAAGTGATAATCATGCAGATTGGAGAAATTGGAGGAAGCTAGAGTCGTACCAGGAGGATAACTGGTAGAAGCTAATATGTCAGAGGAGATAGCTGAGCAACAACTCAGTAAGGATTCTGCAGAACTGCAAGCTGCAGTGAAGTGGCAAGTCAAGGCCACAAGTGATGGAGACAACATGGGATATCATGATGATTGTTGAGTCCCTATTTTGACATAGATAACGCCCTATCTTACCTTATATCTAAGCCTTTTTTCCTCTGTTATAAACCTATACTGGACTATTCCCTCCCAAAACACATGCCTGTTAGCTATGTCATGTCCACAAGAGGTAATTAATGATTTAAAGCATGTTTGTTTAACTTTCTTATATTAATTCGATTGAAAGTGTTTTATTTTGTATAGTCCTAATGGTTTGATTTATGAGCAATCTATCCGGCACTACCAGACACCATGCAATCCGGTACCAAATCCATTCAGGTACCCAAGACAGTTTTGATCTGGTACCAACTCCATTCTGGTACCAAGACGTGCATTATTCTAGTACTACCTGCTCTGTTCTATTCCGGTACTATACTCGCAACTATGTGAAATCCAATACCAGAACCTCTATTTCCAAAATGTGCCAGTTGGACCAGAATGATGGTGAATATTTCGAGGAGACAGTTCAATAGAAGCGCCCAAATCAGCTTTCTAGTTGCAAGAGACTCCATCGCTCATGCACTTCATGTCATGAGGATGGAGTCGATTCCTAAAAATTCGATGTAAATCTTAATTGTGAAATCTCTCAAACTGTTTAATTCTTATCCATAGATATTGATAGTATCATCTTACATTATATAGGGAATGTTGTATAGATGATAGCTAGTGATAATAGCAAATGTAAAAAGTATACTCTCAGAACCAGACGATACTTATCATTGTTCTGTATGAAGTAAAAGACTGTTGATCCAATTTACCAGTTGAATTAATACAGAAGATATTTTATGTCAATTCTTGGATGTGAGTGAAAATATTTAGTCTGTTACTTTCTTAAGAGGTTCCTTGTTGGTTCAGCAAGGGCCCACCGCCCCAACTAAGGTAAACCTCCTTGTATACGTTCTGTGTGTTTGTGTGGATATTTTACAGGAGTGTGTGTGTGTGATTGGTCTTTACTTCATTTTCAGGATTCACCATTGAGTTAATCATTTTGGATTGGTGTGAATAAGGTGTTAGATTGAATAGACATTTCATTCTCAGATGTTGAAGGTAGCTATTTCATGATTTGGAGTGTGGAATTGATATTTTGATTTTATGATTGTATTATATCTAGTATATCAAGGGACCAGAAGAATTTATATTTCATCTTCACACTCTGTAATAAATCCTTTCAGTTATACTGAACACCCCTTGTGCTGGTTTGATTGAATTACATGAGGTTTAAGTTGGTTTTGGTTTTGGTTTTGATAATGGTTGGAATTGATTGTTTCAATTGCTATAGGAGACAAGCTTCTTAAAGTTCATCTTTTCAATTCAAGAGCCTGAAATGAACAGACTTGTTTCTCTAGGAAAACATCTCTTTGATTGACTGTTTGTTTAAGTTTCATTATCAGTTTTCTCTTCTAAGCTCAGAGATATTTTGAAGTATTTAGAAATCTTAGAAATAGAGTTTTTATGTTATTAATTATTTCCTATATGCAACAGACTTAGGTAGGTTACTTGTTCTCGGCACATATAGTGTAATGACTCTTACAATTACCAATCCCGGATTGACATTTAAATGAGTGTGAGATATACATCGAACACATTTACGCACCAACATTTTGGCACCGTTACTATGTAAACGGTAACATGTAGCATTTTTAGTTTTTGATTGGTTTGATGAAGTATTGGATTGGATTTGAGGATAATCTGAGGGTGGAGAGAAGACGATAAGATAGAAGGTAAGAACCCGCACATCCACTTTGGTGGGGTTGCTCCAAAGTCAGTTTGTCCTCCTACCTTTAATTAGGAATCTTCGTTTTTCATTCATTTTTATTTATTTTTAATGAGTAGGTATAGGGATAATAAAGGTAGATTTATTGCTCCTAAAATCTCATAAAAACTAGAAAATCAAACAACAAAGAACCCCCCCCTATACTAATTCATCGAAAATTCGTGCAAGAAAAATTCTTAGAGGAGAGAGCTAAAAGGCAACAATTGCAACAACAGCAAAAGGCACTAGATCTGAAGTCATTGTTCAGATTAAATACATAAGACAACAAGAAAGGGAGGAAGCACTAGCGACCCCATTGAGAGGAGAAATTGGAAAAGAAGCAGAGGTAGTAATAGAAGAGGCTACATCTGTTGTTGGAAGGCCACACAAAACCTTGGAACAACTAGAGATACCAGATAACCCAGTGGTGGAACCATCACTCAGTGGAGAAAATTCACCACCTCCCTACAGATTGCTTGGAAACATGGCAGAAGAAGAGGGAAACATAGCCAATGAAATAGAGACATTTGAATTCCCCATACTGGATATTGCTAAAGATGTTGCTATGAAGAACATTCCATTATCTTCACTTCCTCATTTTCGAGGTATGTCAACAGAAGACCTTGACTCGTTTTTATTTGAATTTGACATATTGTGTAGGAGCTATAACTACATAGATAATGCTCAAAAATTAAAACTGTTCCCAGCTACACTAAAAGATTTGGAACTAAGGTGGTTCATGAGCCTAGGGGAACACACAATTTTGTCTTGGGATGGTATGAAGGAGACATTCCTCCAAAAATACCAAGATTACTGCAGACCTAGGGACGCTAGGAATGATATATTCAAAATGCAACAATCTGAAGAAGAAAGCTTAGAAGACTACCTAGAAAGGTTCTTACACAATTACGAAAAGAGTAAGCAGTTTTCCTTAGATACAACTACAGTTAGGACTGTCTTTTTAAAGGGTGTGAGGGATGATTTCATTGAAGTGTTAAATCTCATGAGTTCTGGGGACGTATACCAAAATCCATTTGCAGACATAGCATAGTATTGTAAAAGATACTCTCGCAGTCAAGCTAAAACGGGGAAAAGTATAAGGGACCCTACCAATAGAATCGCTAAACCCACATCCGAAGGTGTCATGAGGTTTGAACTAGGAAATCTATTGGAAAAATTTAAAACAGATATCCTAAACACCATCATTTCCCAACTAGATACCATGAAAATTAAAAGAAAACAAGAAGAAGAAAATGTTGCGTTAGCAATTTTCTGTCATCAGTGTAGGAGGAAACAAAAGGAATGCCCCCTCAATGTTATTGAAATATGTGGTCTCTGTACAGAGGACCATCCCATTAACAAATTCCCTTCTCATCCCAGACTCAAGGCCATGTCCAAGGGAGGAGGAGAACCTGAGACATCCTACCCCCCTAGGAGACCATGGAGACAACAAAACCCCAGCATGTTTGCGGACCCAATTACACAATACCCCCAACAACAATGGGTACCCCCCATGTCTTATCCTCAGTGGTCGACACAAAACCACCCTTGGCAACAAGGGTGGAGAGGACCTGTATATGGGAATGTCCCCTTCCAGCCAACAAATTTTCCCACCTATCCACAATATCCTTCGAATATTTCACAGTTGCTCCTAGGATTTAACCCCCCTGCTCTTCTTTCACCCCCATAATTACAAAAACAACTTGCACTACCCATGAATCCAAATATGCAGCAGCCAATGCAAGATGCACCCATCCAAAACCCTCCTCGGCCTACCCCTATTCCTGCACAACCTATCCCTAACCCAAATAACAAACTGACACAACCTATACAAAACGTTGAAATACAAACCTTTCCTACATATGTAATAATGCCATCTCCATTTAATGGAATTGAATTAATATCAGGAAATATTGTAAACAAAACAAATCTCACTATGGTCATCCAAGAAGAATAAGTGCATAATCACATAAACCAAGAAGAACAAATAGATGTCCAAACAGTTCAAAGAGAATAACAGACGACTAATCCATTGAACGAAGAAAGAAACACTTCAGTACCACAAGAAATCCCTTCTCCCAACTCCCTTGTAGCAGAAACACCCCATAAAATGAATCCCCCTTACCCAAAAAGGTTGCTTGTAAAGAAAACTAAGGAACCTATAGAACATAATCTAGAGACTGAACTCTGAAACATATGTGTAAAGATCCCACTACTACATTCCATTAAAGACAAACCTATATATGCTAAAATTGTAAGGGACCTTTGCATTAAAAATCCAGGGAGAAAGAGGAAGGAACCTCCTGTCATACGGGTGGTAGGGCAGTTATCCGAATTTATAACAGAAATGCCTTCCAAGTATAGTGATCCAGGGAACCCGGTGGTAACCATAGAAATCAATGGTGTTTCCTTACCTAACACATTGATTTATCTAGGGGCAGCAATAAATGTGATGTCAGTAAACACTATGAAAACACTGCAACTAGATCACTTAAGACCTACAAAAACTTTGCTAGAGCTTGCAGATAAATTAGTCATCACCCCAACAGGATGTTTAGATGATATAACAGTGACATTGGCCTCTTGGGAATACCCTGTGGATTTCTTGGTAATCCATCTCAAATCCCCCAAACCAGGACACCCAGTGGTACTCGGATGACCTTGGTTGGTCACTGCTGATGCATTCACTAGTTGTCGATCTGGAGAAATGACAATTTCCAATGGCACTCAAAGTCAGAAACTTGTCCTTTTTCCCCCCACCCAACCAGCCACTGAAGTTCCTCCATGGTTGGAGAATCCCTATGGGGAGGAGGAATGTACTCAGCCCTTGTTGACACTTGAACAAGTAAAAGGAGCACAAGAGCACTCTAAAGAACAAATCTTAAGTCTATTCTTGGCTGCTTCGGCATGCATTGACTATCCCCAATCTTTCCCTAACTACACACACATATTTAGCCCTGAATTTCAAGAAATTTGGCACCCTTCCACTTCCACAATATCCACTCTTTCAATCAGTCCTAGAAAGTCCTTATATATCAATGCTAGCCTAGAAATATATCAGCAACAAAAGCTGATACAAATGATTCAAGGGCAATCTGATGTGTTTGCATGGGATTAATCTGACATGAAAGGGATCCACCCAGATACCTGTATACATCATATTTACACTAACGATCAGATCAGACCTGTCAGGCATCCCCAAAGAAGAATGAACCTAGCCTTGAAAGATATAGTAAAGGAAGAACTCCAAAAACTCCTACAAGCCAATTTCATTTACCCTATATCAGATAGCAAATGGGTCTCCCCATTAGTTATTGTACCAAAGAAAAATGGGAAGTGGAGGATTTTTGTGGAATTTCGAGAAATAAACAAGGCCACCTATAGGGACTACTTCCCTTTACCTTTCATAGGTCAGGTATTAGACACTTTATCTGGGAAGAGGTATTTTTCTTTCCTGGATGGGCTTAGTGGTTACAACCAAATACAAATTTCACCAGAAGACTGGGATAAGACCACATTCACCTGTCCTTGGGGAACCTATGCCTATAGGGTTCTCCCCTTTGGGTTATGTAATGCCCCTGCAACCTTTCAGAGGGATTTCTTGGCTATTTTCTTCGATTTGACCAATGATTGTGTGGAAGTCTACATGGATGATTTCACGGTATATGGGGATGATTTCCAATAGGCATTGGATAATTTGAAGAAGGTACTAGTTATATGTAAAGAGACCAACCTCTCACTCAGTCACGAAAAATCAAGAATTCTACTTACTGAAGGAATTGTTCTAGGTCACCACATCTTCGATATAGGAATAAGAGTGGACCCTGCCAAAATCGACATTATTTCCCAAATTAAGATCCCTAGCTCACAAAAGGAAATCAGAAGTTTCTTAGGGCATGTCGGCTACTATAGGAGGTTTATTCAAAATTTTAAGAACCTAGCTGCCCCCCTTTTCAAAATACTAACGAAAGATGTTGAATTATGTTGGGATGAGCAATGCCAAATCTCCTTTGAAATCTTAAAAACAAAGCTTTCAAGTGCCCCTTCTTTCAGAGGCCCAAACTGGTCTCTTCCTTTCCATATTTTCACAAATGCCTCAGATACCGCTTTGGGAGCTATATTAAGACAAAGGGAAGGGAAGATTCCTTATGCTATATACTTTGTTAGTAAGAACCTCTCACCTGCTGAAGCAAACTATACTGTCATAGAAAAAGAATTTTTATCAGTAGTACATGCCATCAACAAGTTTAGACACTATATAATAGGATACGAAGTTTTTGTGCACACTGACCACTCAACTATCATATTTCTAATGAATAAACCTGTTACAAATGCTAGAGTAACTAGATGGTTGTTGTTACTACAAGAATTCAATATCACTATCATAGATAGGCCCGGAAGAGACAAATTGGTTGATGATTTCTTGTCTAGGCTTATCCATACAGGTGACAATACTCCAGTAGATGATGACTTTCCGGATGAGAATTTATTTTCCATTTCTACTTTCACCCCTTGGTATGCAGACACAGCCAACTATTTGGTAACTGGCAAGCTGCCTCAAGGTATGACATCCAGAGAAAAACAGAGAATTATTCGGCTAAGTGCCAATTATATGTGGCATGAGGATACCCTATACCGAATGGGGCCTGCTTTGGTAATCAGAAGATGTGTCCGGGAAGATGAAATTTAGGATATCTTCAGAGCTTTCCATGATGGCCCATGTGGAGGCCATTTTGCTGAAAAAAGGATAGCTTACAAAAACCTACAGTCTGGCTATTATTGGCCAACCATCTTCAAAGATGCAAAGAAATACATGACCAGCTGCGATAATTGCCAAAGAATGGGAAAACCTACAACAGTCAACGAAATGCCACTCCAAGCCCAAGTAGTAATCGAACCCTTTGAAAAATCATCCTTAGATTTTGTAGGACCTATCAATCCCATGTCCCGTAGAAAAAATTACATATTAGTTTGCACAGACTATGTAACAAAATGGGTAGAAGCCAAGGCTTTGTATTCAACCAATGAACAATCTGTTGTAGACTTTCTCTTTGAGGAAATTTTCACTTGTTTCGAGTTACCTCGAGATATAGTCACTGACCAAGGGACACAATTCACCTCAAATTTGGTCAAGGCTCTTACCAAACAATACAAGATCAAACACATAAATTCTTCGCCCTATCACGCCCAGGCCAATGGCCAAGTGGAATCGACCAACAAAGTGATAGAGGCCATCCTCACTTAGACTGTCCAGCTGCATCACAAAGATTGGGCTGATAGGTTTCCTGAAGCCTTGTGGGCCTATAGGACAGCCTGGAGAAATACAACAGGCCATACACCTTATGAGTTGGTGTATGGGAAGCAGGTACTACTTCCCATAGAGTTTCAGGTAAAGACCTTCAGAACTGCCATACAATTAGAAATGGACCTGAACAAAGCTAAAAAATAGAGGCTATTACAATTGAATGAGCTTGATGAGATAAGACATGATGCTCTACAAATAACCACCCTGATACAAGAGCAAAGGACCAAATGGCATGACAAGTACATTAAAAAGAAGTCCTTCCAGCTATGTGATTGGGCCCTCCTATATGATAGCAGACTCAAAAATTTTAAAGTTAAACTATCTACTAGATGGATGGGGCCCTATGAGGTTGATACAGTCTATGACAATGGTTCAGTAAGGATAAAGACCATTGATGAAAATCAGACTTCCCTTGTTGTAAATGGGCACCGATTAAAGGTTGATCACAAACCTCTGTCAAAGGAAGATTTTGTCAAAAATGTTCTTCAGACTTCTGAAATGCAACTGGTAAGCAAGAGGGTTTCTCCTCATAATGACCTACCATAGTAAGTTCAAATTGTATAAATTCATTTTCTGTACATAGGTGTGTCATGAGATGAAGTTTTTCTTTATTTTTGGTGTAACTAACAAAGGCAAAAGAAAAAAAAGAAAAAAATTGGTGGTGTTCCCATGTAGATAAAAAAATAAGGAGGACAACTACCAGAGAGAGTCTTCTTTAAGTTTTTCAGGCTCTTTAAAATTGAAAATATCGATGAGCATGAACTGGCCTGAGCTCGATAAAAATCCACGGGATAGTATAGAGAGTCTTCTTTAAGTTTTTCAGACTCTTTAAAATTGAAAATACCGGCGAGTAGGAACTGACCCGGGCTCGATAAAAATCCACGAGATAGTATAGAGAGTTTCCTTTAAGTTTTTCAGACTCTGTAAAATTGAAAATATCGGTGAGCATTAACTAATCTAGGCTCAATAAAAATCCACAGAAAAGTAGTAGTTAGGATTATTATTGTTATTGTAATAAAAGAGGAAATTCTAGCAAAAGCGTGGCCACCTTGGTTCCAGAAGAAAAGGAGTTATGTCATCTCAGTCACTGGTCATTACAGAATACCCTCCTATTACAAAGATTTCTTTCATCATTCCTCTATAAACTTTGGCAACTACATGGTTTTTCAGTCAAATTTTATCACAGAACACCAGCTATTCCTTCAAATCACTGTCACCAGAATCAGTGTCAAGATTTTTTAAGCACCAGAAAAATGTTCATTTATGTGCTTATCTCGCATCAATGATCACCTCTATGTTCATCTAGTACCAAGGGCCACCCCTGTACCAAATCATCTCATTGTGACATCCAGTATCGGATCCTATCCAGTATAAAATAAGGGACTCTGCGCTATTCCAGTACTAATTACAAATTTTACACACAGGTGATCTGGCACTCAGGTAATCCGGTACTCAGATGATCCCGCACCAACTCCGTGCCCAGGCGATCTAGTACTTAGATGATCCTGTACTGGTAATAATATGACAGGTAACTTTCATCATGTTTCCAAGTCGCTGCCCAATTATTAGTGCTGGAACATACATATTCGACACTTTTTTTTCGTGTTATTTAAAGGAATTAGACTAAATATGCATTTATAATATCTGATTGCTCTTGGATCATGACATACCCTTGTTTTGTCATGAATCTCTATAAAAATCTTAGACCACACTTCTGTAAAAAGGAAGTGTCCTACAAAATATCAAGAGTGCAAGGTCATGATGTCTTTTACCGGATCAAACTCATACTCCCTCTGTCTATCCAGTAAATAAACCCCATAAACTTATGATTCATTGTCCTACTATATGAAATGACATGAACCACAAATCACAGCATATCGATTAATGATCCCAGCTAATTTCATATACACGAGTCTCGATCATAACGACCACATCCTTCTGTGAATATCGTCTGACACCAAGCTTCCCACGAATCTGTAAACCGTTAGTAGATCTAACCTACCTCACCATATCATCATGAGTATCGACGTGACTATTGTAATCTACACTTCCATTCATAAACACTCTTCTGGATGGCTCTGCCATCCAGATGAGCGTTATTTACCATTGTTGTCACGCCATATATAGACACCCTATACCTTCGTATCCCTTGCATATTTTTCCCATCTGATACTCTATCGTAGCCTACGTTATCTGATACTCAACCCTCGACCCTCTATCCGTTCTTTATCCACCCGAAATAATTGTTTAAGCTAGCATGGGGGTCAACAGGAATGAGCCCATATTTCAAATATACAGAGAAATAGCAGAATATCAGGCTTATAAGAAAAAATATGAACAGGCAGGGTGGGTGTCATTCTTGGAGAAATTTAAAGGTCATCATGAGGGAATTTCTCTTGTCTTTGCACAGACATGTGATGGAGAAAATGTGCAGTTTGGGGACGTGAAGTTAACAATTACATAAGCCACTATAGTAGAGGCTACGGGTCTCCCGATGGCTGGAGAAAAATACTTCAAGAGAGTGATCGTTGACAAAAAGTTCTGTCAAAAATTCCTCAAGCCAGAACATCACGACCCTGATTGGACCAAGGGTGTCCCTCGAAGCTACATCAAAGAGGAATATTGGACGATTCTCATAAGTCTGTAGAAATTCCTCACCTACGAGGGAAGGTATCTCATGACCTTCATTTATCATTTAAATCTTTTATCACATTTCGAGGGAGGACCACAGATTAATTTTCCCGACTTTTTATGGATGAATTTAAAGAAAATGGCAAGAGGGGTGAGGTCAGTTTCCAAGAAACTTGAGACTAGCCTTCATCATCATAGTTTAATCAAACTTCCGGTTGTTCATGATTTAAAAACACAAGGGGGTAGTTGGAAGAAGTTACTCCAACAGAGTTTCTCTCAAGAAAAATCCAAATCTGTCGAGACACAGAAGGTAGGGACACACAGTGAAGGTTCAAGAAGAAAGGAAAAGGAAGACATAAAAATGACATCAGGAGATAAAGAAGACACTGCTATGCCTAGCTCATCTCATCCCATTGAGAAATCAGTGACAGAAAATTCTGCCATAGGGGAACCTGCTATATCAAGAAAGAAGACAACCACTCAATTCCAGAGAGTAAGTCCTACCTCGGTTCAAAAGAGTAAAAGACGAAAAGTAGACTCAGAACCAGGTGGTCAATCGGACAGCGTTTTTGAAACAATTATGGAAATGTCATCAGAACCAGCCAGCCAAATAGAGAATACCCCTGACTTCCATTTACAAAGCAAGAAAAAGTATGCACAAGCTAAAGCATCTAGCTCAGTCCCGTGCCCTAAAGACCAACGATCACAAAATAAGAAACAAAAGAAGGAGGAGACAGATCAACAGGAGATTTTACTATAGCCAACTGTAAAAACCCCTCCGAAATATTCTAAAGAATTGAAAAGTATTTCTGAAGTTACTCGGCCTTCCCAAAAATTAGTTGGTGAACTGAAGGAAATCGCTAAGGTGACAAGAAAAAATAAAAAGAAACTATAAGGGAAGGAGGCACAAGTTCCAGAGCCTACGCCTCAATCTTCCAGGATAGGAATATGGGTTTGCCAACAGAAGCAAACCCCAGAATTCACAACTCAAGGCCGCAAGATAAAAGTCAAGTCAACACAGGAGGAATAGGTGTCCAAGCCTACCCCTGTTAGTAAATCTAAGAAAAGGAAACTGTTTGAAGAAAATTCTACCCCTATCAGAAAATCTAAGAAAGTCTTGTTTCCCATACGCAGGACCAGCAGAAGTATGGCCAAACAGGCAACAACTCCAAACATACCTTCTCCTCAAAGGGAATCCCTGGATATTCCAAGTTCTCCAGAAAATGGGAGTGTGTGGGGAGCTACCACAAGAGAAAAAGAAGGATTGGTAACAATAAGTGATATGGAAGGGTTGGTGACAGAGACTTTGAGGGATTTGAGGAAAGAAAAAGAAGCTCGAGAGGTGGTAACTCAGGAAGCACTCACACCGAGTCCAGGCAAGTCCCTGAGCAAACGAAAAATGATAATAAAGGCTCTGGGGAGTCTGAGGAAAGAAAAAGAGGCTTGAGAAATGGTAGCTAAGGAAGTACTCACACCAAGCCCACGCAAGTCCTTGAATGAACAAACATTATTAACAGAAATTGAAAGATTGAAGCAAGAAGTTGAAGAATACAAAATACTGGACAGGCATATCAAGGCAGAGAATGCAGAATTGAAAGAGCAGCATGCAGAGGTCTCTGCCAAACTTAACAAGGTATTGCGATTGATCCATTACACTAGGGTTATCAAGAAGGAATTGAAGAGTGAAGCTTCTGGTGCTAACATCCTGCAATCTGAGGAATAATAGAGGAGGGTCCAATTGTGCAGAAAGTTTTTGGGTATCAGTTTTGATAACATTGCATGAGGACATGCAACACCTTCAACATGGGGGAAATGTTGAGTCCCTATTTTGACATAGATAATTCCATATCTTACCCTATATCTAAGCCTTTTTGCCTCTGTTATAAAATTATAATGGACTATTCCCTCCCAAAACACATGCATGTTAGCTATGTCATGTCCACAAGAGGTAATTGACGATTTAAAGCATGTTTGTTTAACTTTCTTAAATTAATATGATTGAAAGTGTTTTATTTTGTATAGTCCTAATGGTTTGATTTATGAGCAGTCTATCTAGCACTACCAGACACCGTGCAATCCGGTACCAAATCCATTCAGGTACCCAAGACATTTTTGATCTGGTACCAAGACGTGTGCTATTCTGGTACTACCTGCTATGTTCTATTCTGGTACTAGACTCGCGACTGTGTGTAATCCGGTACCAGAACCTCTATTTCCAGAATGCACCAGTTGGACTAGAATGATGGTGAATATTTCGAGGATATAGTTGGATAGAAGTGCCCAAATCCGTTTTCCAGTTGCAAGAGACTCCATCGCTCATGCACTTCATGTCATGAGGATGGAGTCGATTCCTAAAAATTCGATGTAAATCTTAATTGTGAAATCTCTCAAACTGTTTAATGCTTATCCATAGATATTGATAGTATCATCTTAACTTATATAGGGAATGTTGTATATATGATAGCTAGTGATAATAGCAAATGTAAAGAGTATACTATCAGAACCAGACGATACTTATCATTGTCGTGTATGAAGTAAAACACTGTTGATCCAATTTACCAATTGAATTAATACAGAAGATATTTTATGTCAATTCTTGGATGTGAGTGAAAAGTTTTAGTCTGTTACTTTCTTAAGAGGTTTCTTGTTGGTTCGGCAAGGGCCCACCACCCCAACTAAGGTAAACCTCCTTGTATATGTTCTGTGTGTTTATGTGGATATTTTACAGTAGTGTGTGTGTGATTGGTCTTTATTTCATTTTCAGGATTCATCATTGAGTTAATCATTTTGGATTGGTGTGAATAAGCAGGTGTTAGATCGAATAAACATTTCATTCTCATATGTTGAAGGTAGTTATTTCATGATTTGAAGTGTGGAACTGATATTTTGAGTTTATGACTGTAGTAGATCTAGTATATCAAGGGACCAGAAGAATTTATATTTCATCTTCACGCTCTGTAATAAAGTCTTTCAATTATACTAAACACCCCTTGTGCTGGTTTGATTGAATTACATGAGGTTGAAGTTGGTTTTGGTTTTGAGAATGGTTGGAATTGATTGTTTCAATTGCTATATGAGACAAGCTTCTTAAAGTTCATCTTTTCAATTCAAGAGCCTGAAATGAACAGACTTGTTTCTCTAGGACAACATCTCTTTGATTGACTGTTTGTTTAAGTTTCATTATCAGTTTTCTCTTCTAAGCTCAGAGATATTTTGAAGTATTTAGAAATCTTAGAAACAGAGTTTTTATGTTATTAATTATTTCCTAAATGAAACAGACTTAGGTAGGTTACTTGTTCTCGACACATATAGTGTAATGACTCTTTCAATTATGAATCCCAGATTGAAATTTAAATGAGTGTGAGATATACATTGAACATATTTACGCACCAACAATGATATTCCCTTAGATCAGCATGAGGAGATGCAACATCAAAGAAGACTACCAAGGAGCCAGCCAGTGGACAAGCCAGACAAAGAGATAGAGGAAATCAAAGATTTGATGTTGAAGACAAAAGAAGAAGCTATCAATAGGAGGAGGCTGAATAGAGGAGAACATGTAGCAGTAGAAAGGAAGCAGTAGCAACAACAACAAAGCAGAGGAGTAGGTGGACAACTCCAAAGAGAACTTTGGGATCCATGACGATTTCAACAACAAAGTAAAGGAGCTCATGAGAAAGAGCTCATGATTTTCCCAGTAATGGAGTATGATGAAGAAGAATCCTTTCCACCTCAGCAAGAACCAACTATTTAGCACATCAACGCGCATTCAAGAAGGGGGAGAGGCACCACCCCTCTCATTTTTCCCTTGAATTTAAAAATTCAATGTAATTTAAAGAAATTAAATGTTGTAAGGATTGAGCTGAGCTGATTCATGCCTTTGTATAGGTTGTATATAGAGTCACCTTTAATGGTTGACAGGTGGATCTAGATCCGATTCAGACTAGATTTCTATTTATTGTAATAAGCATCGGTAGATAGGCGTTTTGATGGTGATTAGACACCACTAGTGTAGTTTGGAGGGAAGGATCGATGAGCCCCTCTTCTATAAAGAATTGTATTGTATTCCCAGGAAAGGGTTATGATATTTGTTGTCCAGAGTAAAATATGATTCTAAATCATTATAATCCAAGGAGAGGAGAGAAGCGCCGAGACTCTGCTACAGTCTGAGCTTGCACATATTGTAATTGACATTCTGTTAATACAAAGAGAGTAGTTTTTCCTACATAAGACTATGTCTGTGTTTATGGATGTTGTCAATGTGTATTTAAATGTTGTAGATGTATGAGATAGGTTCCATATGCAGGGATAAGATAAAATTATCTATCTATGAATTTGTTGAGTTTTTCTAGGTTCTTTAGGCTAGGTGAAAGGACTGCACGATAAAGTATTAAGAACTCTATGAGCTAGTGCAAGGAGTGCACATCTAAATTTTTCTTCGAGTTCAGAGGAGAATGTATCAGGTGGGAACACCATAATAGTTTACAGACTTAGGAAGAGCCTCAAGGTTACTGGACACCTTGGAGGAGAAACTGTGTAGAGAAGGCACACAAGACAGAGTTTTTGAACACTTTGTAGAGCTCTTCCAAGTGGGCATTGAGCAGGTGCAAGTGTTCACAATAGAATTCTCTTCGAGTTTGGAGAGAAGAGTGTCAAGGAGAAGACACCACAGAGTTGTTGAACACTTTGTAGGCTCAGCAAGGAGTTCTTTGAGAAGGATAAAAGAGTGCAAAGAACGAACACATTCTGAAGTGTTTTAGGAAATCGAGGAAAACTAGAGTTGTTGAATTCTCTGGGGAAGAACTCCACAAGTGTGCATTGAGCGAACACAAGGAGTGAGTTATTGAATCTGAAAGAGATAAATATTCAGGAGGAAGACTTGTGCAAGGAGTGTATCAGGCCAACACTTATACAAAGTGTTGAAAGACAACATTTGAAGGCTCGGTTAAGCGCAAGGAATATGCATCGGAGTGAACTTGTTCCAAGTTCAAAATATGAGGAGGAAGAGCATTGAGTTTCCAGGAGGGCACCAACAATTCCTTTGAAGCAAGGAGAGATTTGAGACCCTTAGGAGACTGAGCAAGTTGAAAACTCAAGGGGATTAGTGCTATTTTTCACGTAGAGTGAAAGGATGTGCTAGAGTCGACGTCAAATTATGTTGGTGAAGATGAAGGAGAAATAACATTTTTTAGAAGTGCAAGTCGAGACCCAACAGTTGGGCTCGCAGGAGAAGATTCAAAGGTCGCAGCCTTTGAACATTTTAAATCATTCCCAGTTCAGAGGGAATAAGAGAGCTCAAGAGGAGAAGTCGTAGCTTCCATTGGATCAGATATCGAAGAGATATGGATAGTTATATCTACATCCAGATAGGTGGAGCATTCATAGGAGAAAGATAGATCCCAGCCATCAGATCTAAGCGCGATGGACCAATAGTCATTGGATCCAGGTAAGTGCACAAGATTTAAATATTTTTAAGTCCACAGGAGAGCAGACTTGCCGAATTCTGCAGAAGTCCAGAAGTGGATCAAGACCGTCCATCTTCCAGAGGGACAGGTGGCGGACTATCTGAGACTCCAGAGGAATTGTACTCCGAGAGATTTCAAACAAGGTGGTTGTAGAATCGTTGAAGTCTTGAAGTAATGAAATAGATCCTATTCATTGGTGTTGGAAGGGACACATGAAGTGAGATCTGAAACTATGAAGAAATAACACTATGAGATTTTTCAGTTGAGGAGTGTGAAAAACTACCAAACTCCCAAAGTAGCGTAGTAGATCCTGACTGTTGGCGCAGGAGAGCACATGTTAACAGATCTAGAGGTCTGGAGGTATAACACTCTGGAGAAACCAAACAGAAGAGATGGGAGAACTCCCAAAGAGTTAAGAGCCGAAGTAGTTATGATTCATCCAAGACAAAGGGACAAGTGTCGTTAGATACTACACTCCTGAGCAGAAGCACTTCAGAGAAATTGTAGTGTGAAGCATGCAAGAACTCCCGAAGGCCAGAGTTCATATGAACCGTCGGATCAGAGGGATAGGTGTCAAAGGATCCCTCACTTTGGAGGTTGTACACTCCATAGGAAAGTGAAGAAATGGTGGGGTGTGAACTCCCGAAGGCCGAAGCGTCGGATTCCATCCAAGCCATCCATTGGAATTGGATGGGTGTCAGCAAACCATGACCTTCAAAGGTTTGTCACTCTAGAGGATTCGTGTGGTGGTTGTTTGGAATTCATAGAAGCGTCAGAGCTCGAAGTTGTTGTGGTTCATTGATCTAAGGGAGAGAATGGACCATTGATTTTCTAGGGGACGCGTGGAGGACAGAGATTCACTTTGTTAGAAATCCACTTCGAAGGTTTTGTGGAGAAGTGTTTCGGAATTTTCCAAAGATCCCTTTGAGTAGGAGCCTGGTTATAGCCCATGGTCACATGCAGTTGTCACCGAAGGAAAAATAAGTGGTAGGGACTGAGATCTAGAATTGGAGGCACGAGAAGCTACACCAGGAAAAAGAAGTGGTAAGGACTGAAGAATTGGAGGCACAGACCTAGACCAGGTGGAATTAGAAGTCCCGAAATTCCTCGGGTATCATCAAATTAGCCCATAGCTTGGCATAGGGTCCCTTAGAGGATTATGTGGGTGTTTGAGAATCCTCGTTCACTAGTTCAAGTGAGGGAGAGGAACAAGGCCTTTGGATAAGGTTTTGTGGGTCTAGCAGAGGCCTGAAGAGTCGATCCAACTCCATATATTGACCGATTGTAGACCGAGAGATCAGGCATCCCCGAGGAGGAAGAGGGGCATCTACATCAAGTGGTATCAGATCTTCAAATTATGCTCTGTGTAAAAGAAAGAGGTATTATGATACCATCAAGTGGTATCAGAGGCTAGGAAAAGGTTTTGTCTAATACCATAAAGTGATATCAGAGATAAATTTCATTTGTAGATAGCAGGTGAAGGAAGATACAGAGTATTGATGCTCTGTAAAATATTTTTTTCAAGTGTCCAACATTCAGTAGACAACCTGGTGGGTTGAGGACAAGATAAAATGGCTACTAAAGGCCATAAGCATGGTCGAATAAAATACTGCTAGCAAGTAGGGAAAGTGCAGGTGGACAAAGAGCTCAAAGAGATCAGAGCATAAATGGAGAGGCTAACACTGAGTATGCAACAAGAACCCCTGGTGCACTGGAAGTATGAATGGCCCATGAAGAATAAAGTAAAGTGGTCTCTCCAAAAGTTGTTTTCCAGAAGTCAGAAACAAGTGTTGAAAAGGTGGATGAGGGAAGATGAAAACCTCAGTGGCACAAGGAGAAATTGATTTACATTTGTGAGCCAAAAGTTGGGGAAAACCTTAGTAAGGAGGAAGTGAGATCAGTTGATCTCATGAACTGCTAGGAGGATAGAGATGAATTTTCAAATTTCCAGGTGGGAAATGAGACGAGATCAATGGAGGATCTCATGAACTTCCAAGAGGGAAGTGATGAAAATTCAGTTTTCCAGGTGGGAAATGAGAGGAGATCGTATGAAGATCTCATAAACTTCCAGGAGAGAAAAAGTGAAATCCCAAATTGCCAGGTGGGCAAGGGAGATAAAATGAGACTATCTAAGAGTCTCAAGAAGTCAATGGGGAGCTCAGATTAGCAAGGGGTGCTGACAGAGGAGGATCATAGGAGAATTCTAATCATTTCGAGAATCATAATATTTCTTCCAATTATCCCAACAGGGGTTAGTGCACAAATATCACGTGCAATAGGAGAAGGAAAACCAACTGGGACTATCATAGAAGAGAAGGAGAAGACATCAGAATCTTCCCCAATAGAAGAATAGGAGCATATAGTTAGGATTCTCACTCAGTGGCAGCAAGAGTTGGAGATGCTGGAGAATTGGTTGAACAATCTAGAACCAGAAGGAAGTTGCCAAGCGATATTAATGCAGATTGGAGAAGAATATCAACATGATGAGTAGCTGGATGAATTTGGAGTTGTACCAGCATGAGAACTGGTAGAATCTAATCTGTTAGAGGAGATAGTTGAGTAGCGGCTCAGTAAGTCGTCTGCAGAACTAGAATTTGTAGTGAAGTGGCAAGTCAAGGCCACAAGTGATGGATACATCATGGGAGATCAGGATGATCTTCCCTTAGATCAGCATGAGGAGATGGAGCAACAAAGAAGACTGAGAAGGATCTAGCCAATGGACAAGATGGATAGAGAGATAGGGGAAATCAGAGAGTTGATGTTGAAGTTAGCAGAAGAAGCTATCAATAGGAGGAGGCTAAATAGAGGAGAACTTACATCAGTAGAAGGGAAACAACAACAAAAATGACAAAGTAGAGGAGCAGGTGGACAAATCTAGAGAGAATTTTGGGATCCAGGAGGATTTTAACAGTAGAGTAGAGGAGCTCATGATTTTCCCAATAGTGGAGTATGATGCAGGAGAATCCTTTCCACCTCAGCAAGCTCCAACTATTCAGCACATCAATGTGCATTAAATAAAGGGGAAAGTTGTAATCCCTCTCATTTTGTCCTTGAATTTAAAAATTCACTGTAATTTAAAGCATTAAATGTTGTAAGGATTGAGAAGATTCGAGTCATGCCTTTGTACAGGCTGTAGATAGAGTCTCCTTTAATGCTTGATGGTAGGTTGATCTAGATATGATTCAGACTATATTTTCATTTATTGGAATAAGCCTCAGTAGATAGGTGTTTTGATGGTGATTAGACACAACTAGTGTAGTTTGGAGGGAAGGCATGATGAACCCCTCTTGTATAAATCATTGTATTGTATGCCCAGGAAAGGGTTCCGATAGTTGTTGTTTAGAATAAAATTTGATTGTAAATCATTGTAAGCCAAGGAGAGGAGAGAAGAGCCGAGACTTTATTGCAGTTCGAGCTTGCACATATTGTAATTGACATTCATATTAATACAAAGAGAGCATTTTCCCTGCATAAGATTTTGTGTGTTTTAATGAAAATTGCATTGCTTTTAGGAGCATATCATTCATCAAACGTTAAAGTTAGACTTTGCATTATTTTCATATTTACTTTCTTGCGGAGTCATAACACCATTGGTTTCGTCACCATATACCTTTTTGAGTAATCGTGGACATAAAATCAATGCTATAATTTAAAATTTATTAGTAATGATTTTATTTTCTAGGGTGCACAAACTAGCCTAGTAAACTTCTCCAAGGCAATTAAATCGACATGTGTGTCTGAGTTAGGGAGTTGAGAATTCCATTGTATAATTGGTAAGATCAGGAGGCTCCCCTCACACCGTAGTTAATCACGAGGTCACACGAAGTTGGTTGAATGGATATCCCTGGGATACTTGCCTAGCATCAGAGATATTTCTGTGGATTTATTCGTATTTGGGGATCTTTCTAGTGCCCATACCTCTGTGAGAGGCAGTGCTTTCAAGGTTTTGGGTTTCATTACCCTACCCATACGGTGATCAGGACTTACAATTTCTCGTCTGTGCATCTATTATACAATGGTTGATTAGTTTCTTGACTTAGGTATCTCATAGGTTACTTGCAGGGGTTATTCTGCTAGTACCTGGGTCAAATAGGGGTCGGACAACACACAGCCTTTATGGAGGATTACCTCTCCAGGGAGATCTAACCGACTAGTTGTTAATCCCAAGAGGGTCCATATAACTGATTTTTTTACCTCTGATGTTTAGCAGGGAGTCTCAAGTCTCTCTTGGATGATACATACCTTATTTAGGGAGGGAGGCCACTCAACCACTTTACCCCGTTTGCATGCATATTGGTCGTTTGACTTTTGGTGTGCTCTTTCCTTACTAGTTGGCCTGAAGAGCCTATATTGAGCCCTCATTATGGATAGTGGAGTCCCTCTGGCTCCCTCGTTTTCTGCTACTTAAACCATGATGCCCACTCAGTTCATGGGGACAAATCCTCCTATTTCTTATAATAGTATGAAGAACTTTGGTACTCAATTCACACCTTGGGTCTCTAGTTATTCTCATGTTGAAATGTCTTCACACTTTCCATCCTTTGTTTCTCCTCCTTATGTGAATATAAGTTCTGGTTCTAGGCGCATGATGCCTCCTTATTCTCCCTCTTCATTTTATGGGAGTCATATCCTTCAAACACCTCTTACGGTAGGAGGTTGGAATCTTCCTTCCTACGAATCCACTATGCGAGAAGTAAGTGCCCAAATATGCAATCTTTCTACTTATTACAGTCCGTCCACTCATCCTTCTTCCTCTATGTCAGTTCCTATGATCACGTTTCCCATGGAGGACCTTCATCTATCCTTTGGTCTTTCATCTGGGGGGAGTTATTTTTATAGTATGGGAAACCCCCCTCACAAAGTTAATTCATATGGGGGCAACATATATCCTCACATGAGTAATCCTTGCCATGTCTCTTTCTCTTCGCAAGAAGCTTCCTCGGTGATGATTCCTTTATAACCCTTTATGAATAAGTATGGAGGATAATATTATCCTACTGAGTAGGGCCATGGTGTATACTAGAACCCTTATTGGCCTGCAATTTCTCAAAACCAATCTTTCCCTGGACCTTGGTCTCTAATGCCGCAATTCATCACCATTGCGAGTCCAGTCATTGCTAGTCATACTGGACCTCCATCTCCCACCTCTGCTAGTCATGTTGGAGGTTGGTAGACAAGCTCTCCAATTCATGTTGAAGACCTGTAACTAGCCGCTCCAAGTCATGATGAGGGCACAAGTCTAGTCACTGCATGTCATACTGGAATTATATCACCAACCTCTGCTAGTCATGTTGGAGATTGGTCGACAACCTCTGCGAGTCATGTTGAATACCTGCAACCAGCCACTACAAGTCATGTTGGGGGCACATGTCTATTCACTGCTAGTCACACTGCACATACATCACCAACCTCTGCTAGTCATGTTGGGGATCCATCGCCAACCTCTGCGAGTCATGTTGGAGATTTTCTACTAGCCTCTGCAAGTCATGCTGGGAGCATGTCACTGGGCACTCCAAGTTATGCTAGGGGAATTCATATCATGGAGAATCCTAGATGTTTTAGACGTAAGGCCAGATTCCTTTGCAATACTTGCGAAGGAAACCACCTTCATCGTTTATGTGCTGCTATCTAATATGTCATGGAGACGATAACCTCCATTAGCAATTTTCCCTCCTAGACTTGGAGAGATTTGGGTCTTCCCAAGCTTGTGTCAGTTCTTCGTAAGATACTGACATTCCACAGAAGGTCCACACGGGAGCCTTGGCCTCCCCCATGACTTGCCACCTAGAATATCCCTAACAATTTAATTTAAGCTCTTTTCCATCTCATCTTTAAAAACAGAAAACATTTATGAGTTATTTGTCCCTTTCACACTCATTACCAAAAACAAAAAATATCACCGAGTGAAGTTGTCATTTTCACACTCCTAAATTGGATTTGAAAAGACGTCTACTTGGCACAAGTTTACCCCTTTTTCACACCAAGTAGACTAAAAGACATAAAAAAGGACATTTTTTGGCATTAATTTGTGATTTCATCTCATGCCCATGCTTGCAATATTGAGCCTACAGCCGGCTCTCGTTGTACGTTATAAACCATTTGCCTCAACAGTTTTGCATCCTCAACCAAGCAGAGCCTTGTTTATATCCTTCGCAATTTGACACCCTATACCTAGGAGGGAACATTCCCTAAGTGTCCATCTCCTGCATGCACTTCCCTGCATTGAGCATAGGTATGTTCCACTACTAGAACTAGTTTTTCTTACTTGCGACACTCATTTCCTCCTCTGTATCATAACATTCGTTTGTTATGAAAAAAAAATAAAAGACAGGCAGGAAGGGAATATTATCTTATATCGGCAGCAGTCTTGTCACCTTTGAACAGAGCACAAAGTTATTTTAGTCCATTCATCATAATTTTGGGTTTAGCATGGCCTTAGGAAGCTGAAATCGTTACAAAGTCTTCTCTACCAACTGGTTACTCTTCCATTCCCTACAGAGAACTTCATTGATGCCTCCTGCATCTCATGATTTTATCATTGGGTCTATGTTGCCAGAGTCTACCATATGTCTCATGCTCTTGTTCAAAGAAAGTCTATCAACCTATGTCAGCCACTCCTTAGAACTCTTGACTTTGCATGTCGGCCATACCCTCAGTTTGTCTTAGAATCACATGATACTTTAGTCCTATCATGCACCCTGGCCCTACTTTCATCATTGGTAGGTCACCTTGAACCCAATAGTCGACATTTCATCATTGGTCATCGATTGGGTGGTTTCCCTTGTGTTCGATGACAAGACATCTATTCACACATTGGGATTTGTGCCATGCATTGGATGCCATTAGCCTTATTGGTGGTTTCCTCGCCTTTGTCAGCAATTTTTCATCATTAGTGGCTATTCAGAGGGTCTTTTTCATGTACCCTTTGCACTTGGAACACACGAAAGACGCACAGGGTCATTGGTTCATGAACTTTTTATTCGTTCGATTTCCACCAAGTCATGAAAATCCTCCTTTGTACCTCGTGCTGACTGATGAGAGATGCCTTAATTCTCTCCTTTCAACGGGTCTCTTTCCATCGAAATCATCCCATTTATTTTGGAAACGAGGCCTAGAGTCTTATGAGTAACTTGAGGCTTGTAGTCATTAGTGGCAGGCTCTCTCGCCATCGACAGTTGGGAATACATTAATGTCTCTTGATCGATGGATTCTTCAGGTGTTCGACACTAACTCCTCTATTCACACTTGTAAGAATGTACTCGGTGCCTTGATACCTACTTTCATTATCGGTAGGTTGTCTCACATTTGTTAACGGTATACATCAATGACCAGTAATCAAACGATGTCTCATTGTGTTCGAACTCAACTCCTTTATTCACATGATGTAGACTTGCACCTTTGGCAGATTGTGTAGAAGACTTGAAGACATCACTATGTAGTTGCATCTTTCCTAAGTTGTTTCTTCCTTTTCATTGGACCGGTACCTATATGACTTGAGTGATCATGGGAGATCAGATTGTACTCCATGGTATATAGATATCTTCAGATTGATTTTGAGACTGGTTTTACTAGGCCTTGTTCATGACTATGATATCTATTGGCATGTAACTGCATTTGTATTTTCCTATTCATGGACACAGACACTTCTTTGGTATATTTTTCACATGGATCTGCAATGTATTCTTCATAGCCATGTATGCAAAGTCAGTGCAGAATGTAATGAGCAATTGAGTTCGTCCATCTGGTCCTCTACCACTCCACTTATGGGTTATTTATAATGTATTTCGGCCATCGTAGATACTCCTTTAACCTCACACATTAGGGGGCATCGGTTAGAGAAAGATTTTCCACACCCTAAGAAATCTTGCAGAGAGGGCCTTATTCCATTTCCCTATGCAGACTTACTTTCCCTGATTGATGAATCCAGAGAAAAAAATAAATATTTTACCAATTTTATGCACCTTACAAGTTATACAACAAGCGTATACGCTGGCTACTCCAATACAGCCTGTGTACATCGAGATTTGTGCCAAAAAATCAAAATTAAATGTCGGGTTTCCATGTCACGATAGGAGATCTCTGATCCTTGTCCTTCCATATACTAGAAATGTTCTGACTCGGCCCTTCAGTTTCATTTTGAAGGCTATAAAGAAGCTAATTCTGAGCTATGGAAAAAAAGGACAGAATTCAACTTTGAGAGAAAAGTTACTCTGGAGAAATTATTACTTCATTATTGAGTCTGCATCCCTTTGTCCTTTAAGTCTGAACACAGTGTTCAACCCCCAATCTCTTCCCTTATTGATGGAGAACCTCTTTGTATCCCTTATATGAGCTTGCCTTTGGTGGAGGATTGAAGTGGTAGAGGCCCAGTTGGAAGGAACTCGGTTTCTTGGTTCTGAATCGTGCCAACACAGAAGTCTGTAATGTTTCACTTCTGCTGATCATTTATTAATAGAAATACTCCTTTCCCGTCCATGGGCATGTTTGTTTTGTATATTGATGGATTATGATATATAATGTGCTAACATGTTATATTATCACTATATGCTTGCTCTGCTTGTTTGTTGAGAACTTGTTGCAGTTATAAAGTTTTGCGTTGAAGTGCTCAATGGTGGACATCATCAAATGTTTGGATGAGGTAGGCCTCTTTCTTACTCCTCTTGCACATTATTTTATATAGCATATGTTGGAATTGAGTTGATTTCTGCAGTCATAACTATCTGTTGTGTTCACCCTAGCCATAGAGAGATTTTCCTTGTAACACGGAAATCCACTCACCCAAACCCCCTCTCATGCCCTCACCACTCCATACTTATAAATTTTTATAAGTCCTTTTGGACTTTTGGACTTAGTCCCCCCTCCCCCTCCCCTTCCTCCCTCCCCCTTTTCCCCCTTTTCTCACACTTAGATTATTTTTAACCTTATGTCGGACTCGTAGGGGTGGAATCACCCGTATCCCCCTCATTCCTCACTCCTTCATTCACTATCCCGATACTATGACACCTACAAACACCCCCCCCTCACCTTACCTCACCTCACCCTACGTCATCCTAATCTCACCCGCTCCCTACAAATCTCCACTACCTAACTACCCATTGTTTCCCTCTTTCCCACACTCGTTCACCCTCCCACACTTAATACATTTCACATTTAATTATTATTTCCCATTTTTTTTAATTATTCACCTTTAACCTTATTCCATGTTCCAAACATTCCTTGGATGACTTGGAAACGTGTTTAATCCTATGGAGAAATGCCACATGGTAGCGTGAAATTAAAACACGTGGCATGGTTTTATTCGATGACACATGGTAGATTCTTATTGGTAGATTTGTTTCCTACCGAGTGATGACATGTGGTGACATTTGGTTGGGTGAATCATCAATGTTGAATGGGAATATTGGTGGTTGACTAGGCATGAGGTGGACGATGATTGGGTTCCAAAATTATTATTTTATTCAACAATTTTCTAAGGGTCAAATCCTCGAAGCTCCATAATCCTCTCTTCAATGTTTCTTACTAAGTATTTGAAATACTTAGTATTATATAATATAAAAAAATCAAGTGACTCTATGCATGTGGGATATTATTTTACCACAAAGGATGAATTTTCATGAATAAAAACGAAATTTGATCAAGGGCCCACATTTTCCCATCACATCAGATCAACGATGGTTGAGTGTTAATCTTGCGGAGGTCATAACTTGATCTTTGGGTGTCGGAATCGTGCAAAATTTATATCGTTGGAAATTAATTTCAACTAAGAAGATGATGATATAGGTTTGAAGGGCTGAAAGTGGCCATAATTTTCCCAAAAATTAAAATATCAGTCATCTTCATTTTTAAGTGGCTTGTGTGACAACTCAATTTCACGAGCTCATATCTTAAGATCCGGGTGACAAACTTGGGAAAATTTTATATCATTGGAGAGATAAGACGATGAAGATCAAATGTAAATTTATTTCCTTGGCTAAAAGGTTGACTATCACTTCTAGCAAATTAAAACACCATTCCCCTCTTTAAAAGGGAAATTAATTGAATTTTGAAAATAAAAGTTTAATTAAAAACTTTTATTAAAAAAGGAAAGGAACCCATTTAAAAGTTATGGATGTTAATGATGTGAATTTTCTAATAAGATCTTAAATGGGGAATTAATTAAAGAATATGTTTCAAGAATAAAATTGTATAGGAATTTGAAGAGATAAAAAAACCTAAACTACTCAAGTGGTTAGAAAATATCATCTTAAAAAGAGAAGAAAGACTTCATCAAAAAAGAGGGTCAGAATTATCAAAGGAGAAAGGCAGAAGATCAAAGGAAGAAAAAGGTACAACCATGAATACACAGCCAAGCTTCTGATCAAATAAAAGAGATATTCATTTTCTCCACCCTTTCTATTCTTCTACACCATTTCTCATAGCTTTATGCTTGAGTCTCTGAATTGGGCATAGTGTTCTTCTTGTACTATTCCAAAATATTTTTCTTGTATGATCATGGAGTATTTACATCCATATACATGACTGTCAAACATTTGTAATGAAGTACATATTTCATGAATAAAACTCCACAAAGAATTACTTTGGAGTTGATTTCGATTGTATCTTGTAACTTTGAGTTTTAAGTATGAGGTATTTGAGATTGACCTATCAAATTCTCTTTTGATCTTGATATTAGTACTCTTTTAAAATTCTTTGAGATGATCAAATTATTCTCTCTTATTTATTTGGAGAAGAAATGGATGCATTTATATATGATTAATAAGATTTTGTATGTGATGTTGATCACAAAGAAATTCTTATGTTGAAGCCCTCCTGCAATCTTTTCTTATTATAATGAGACTTCTTACTATACATAAAGATTATATCAGGTCACTGAATACCATATTGTAAATGTGTTGAACCTGCATAGAAGAGATCTAGCTATAAAATACTACACACATTTGCATAGAGAAATTGACAAAGAAGAAGAAGGAGAGAAAGAATATAAGAATTCTCATTGATGTTATGAATAATGAATAATTTACACATGATATACTCTGTATAACTCAACCAATGCGCACTGGAGGAGAACCAATGAGCCATAGTGATGTTATAGAGTGATCTAGACACACACCAGCAATTATGAGAGTGAACTTCCACCTATTCTAGTCTCTCAGGAAGTTACGTGAGTGAACTGCCACCCAGTCTAGTCTTTTAGGCAGTTACAGAAGTGAATTGCCACTTAGTTGAGTTAACTAGTCAACTAGTCTTGAGTTAACTAACTGAACATAGTGTAGTGAGGATTATATCAAGGAATCAAGGGTAATGCACCAGTCTGGTGATGATCCCAAGGCAAGTGTGCATTAGCATGGTGATGATCCCAATGTTGCATGGTGACAAAACCAATGCAACATCTAGACTCAACTCAAGTAGTCAAACTGAAGTGTGAATTGAAAGAGAATATTCTCCAGGTGGAATATTCTCTATTGAAATATAGGATACTTGATTATGA
>JZKD02S1660478.1:457077-484762 GCA_000966675.3 Picea glauca | reverse complement strand
TGATTTGTTCATCACGAGAGCGGAGCATCTCATAGTTGATTGCAAGCAGGACCTTGCATCAGAGTTTGAGATGAAGGACATTGGGTTGATGCACTATTTCCTGGGCATGGAGGTTTGGCTGGAGGTGGGTCATATATTTCTGGGACAAGGGAAGTATGTTGCAGACATATTGAGCAGATTTCAGATGGAGGACTATAGGCCCATGTCTACACCTATGGTCATCAACTGGAAGAAGCTTAGCACTTCGGATTCCCAGTTGGAGGATGCTATAAGATACAAGTAG
The DNA here is from genome assembly GCA_000966675.3 of Picea glauca. Classification (NCBI taxonomy): domain Eukaryota; kingdom Viridiplantae; phylum Streptophyta; class Pinopsida; order Pinales; family Pinaceae; genus Picea; species Picea glauca. Next base: position 484,479 of record JZKD02S1660478.1, on the reverse strand, counting down.
TTGATTGGAACTTGGATGTATCTGGTCAACAATAGACCAAATATTTGTTTTGCCGTGAACACTCTCAGCCAGTACATGGTGGAGCCTAGGAGTGTTCACTGGATTGGGGAAAAACATGTGTTGAGGTACATTTTAGGATCAGTGGATTTCAGATTGGAGTATGTCAGAGGAGATGGGGTGAGTTTGGTTGGCTACACAGACTCGGACCGGGCAGGATGTGCCATTGGTAGGGAGAGAACCTCAAGGTGTTGTTTTGGGTTGGGGTCGGGAGATGTTTCCTGGTTCAACCGAAAACTGAGGTCAGTAGCTTTGAGTTGGACTGAGGTAGAGTACATGGCAACCAGTCAAGCCAGTTGTGAGGCCATTTGGCTTCGTAAGTTTTTGGTTGGGTTATTTGGTCATGAGTTGAGTCCGACAGTCATTCACTGCGATAATCAGATTTGTATAAAACTCTCTAAGAATCCATTGTTTCATGACAGGTCGAAGCATATTGAGATCAGATATCATTTCATCAGAGACTGGGTTCAGTGTGGGGCAGTTCAGCTTCAATATATTCAGAATGATGAGCGGGTAGCAGATATTCTGACCAACGCCCTTCCAAAGGGCAAGCATGTCTATTTCAGAGACAAGATGGGCTTGGTGAGAAACACTTTCCTCGGTAAGAGGGATTTTCCCATAAAATTCCTTTACCAGTGATTCTGTCAATGCCTGTAATTTACCAAAAGCTTATTAAATGATGAATTAAAGGTTGCCTTCTCTAGCAGCCTTCATGTAAGAACTTATGAACCCTTTTCTTTTCCTTACCAAACATCTATTCAATCCCTGCAGTAAATTATAGAGTGGATTACTAAACTGTTAGAAACCATGTCAGGATATATATTTATATTCTTGTTTCAATGTCATTCCCAGGGTAAACAAAATTTGAAAAATGTTTTGCTCGGTGATGAGCAACGTTTATTAGAATTTTGGGCTTTAGGTAGCAAGGTAATTACAAAGTGGCTTTAGATGTCATCAAGGATCTTTTTGTTTTCCAGTATGTAGCACACATCGTAGGAAATTATCAAATTTAGGAAAATATTACAAATTATGTAAATTAGGTATCTTCATTCTTTTCCAGAAAATTTCGTAGAGTTATAATGAATTGATTTCTCTTTTATTTATGTAGGTGGAATTTGCTACGAGAGAGCATGATATGTCCATTGGGGTTGTTTTAGAATCATTGTAAATTGAAGATGCATTTGCAGGCAAGGGAAGCTCGTCATGTCAATTTCTAGTTCGGTCTTTCATTAAAAATTCAAACAAAGCCATTGGAACCAGGAAGAACTCTCTTGGCAGTGAAAAACAAAAAAAGTTCAGGAAAACACGGAGTAATAAACAAATTGAGGGCAGTGAATATTTTTTTGAGACTTCAGAAGATCTCGAAGATTCTCCAAAACTTAAATTTCACGGTTCAAGACAACCATCAGACACAACTTTAGAATTCTTTGATGCAGAGAGTTCACTTGCTAATGACAAGCTACATGGTGAAATACCAAGTTTTAGACGGATTCCTGGCTTGTTGCCAAACCTTGAGGAAAGAGAAAGAAGCCATGTTTTGGAGAAAACAAGATACTTAGATAGCTTTGTGAAGGCATAGGTTATTCTTTTGGATCAGGATTCTCCAACATATACTAATATAGACAAGCAGGTTATACATTATTTCTCTGATTTTATGTTTCACTTTCAGTCATGCAGGTTTGGTATTTGTGTTAGACAATCATGTTATTGGCACATTATATACATAATACATGTCTAATTTGATAATGTATACATCGCAAATGTCTTGCACAGGTAATGATTTCACTAGATACGCTCTCCTTTTACTTTAACAGGCCAACAATTCTGGCATTATTGAATTTTGTGAATGTTATAAACATTGAAGACATGGAAAAAGATATTGATGAAAAACAAACTGATACACTCACGACAATTATCAAGCAAGAAACTGGTGAAAAGAACCGTAAATAAGAGTCAAATGCAATTATCAACCGGAAGGACTCTATTATGAAAGGGCTTCTTGGGAAAGGCAAAGATAGAGTGATTTTCTCGCTAGTCCCGAGTATGGCACGGGCACAGTTTTTTCTGAACAATGAAAAAGAAACCCAGCTTGCTACTTTGTATCAAGATAACTTACATGTTGATATAAAGGTATACCAAAAGTACAATCAAAGTTTTCTCCTTGCAGAGAATTCCATTTAGTTATAACACTCTTTGTCCTGAGTTTTATGTTTTTTCCAAGTATTTCCATCCACCTTTGGTGTAAAGGCTTCTTTGGGAAATCTAAAAGTAAGTGACAACAACCTTGATGATGCTCACCCATACTATTGGATCTGTGATATGCGTGATCCTGTTCGTTCGTCCTTTCTCCAGGTACAGTACACTGTAATCGTAGTAAATTCTTGATTAGATGTATTTTTTTGAGAAACAGAACTCTGGGAAAATAAGGAGGAGGAAGTGACAACGTTTGAGTAAAGAGATTGATGGATTGATATATTTGTGTAAAATTTACTCTAGGAGTGAGATTTATAGATTAAATTAAAATGGAATTATTGCATGTTTAGAGCTTGCTTTATTATAAAAGGTGTGTATGTTGTTAACTATGCACAATTTTGATAGCAATGCAAAGTGGGGTGACCAATGCCATCTCGTCAGTCAGCAAAGCGTAATTCTTCTATTTGCCTTTTCAAATGTCCAAAGATGAAGATTTGTTTTGTTTTTTTAATTATGTCTAAATACGTCAAATCAATTGCTTGTAAGGTTTAGATTTTGTGGTCGATTCTGTAATTCCATTGTCTAAATTCTATAGTAGCTTGAGACTTTGCCAACTATATAATATCCCCCAATAGAGTTGTGCTAGGATATTGTGTTTGATGTCAATTTTATTGTTCTAGTTGTATGCCTTTGTCAAATGTTTTGCATTAAATATGTTATTATGTTGATTGAGTGCTTTCTACAGACAGTTTGCATGTATTTTTTTGGTGGGCATTGCATCAAACATATTGCATACCATCGAATTACACATAAGACTGAAGAAACAACTTTGGCATTTTATTATGCATGGAATATGATACACAACAAGAATAAACAACTATTGGCTGCTACAGTAGCTATAATACATCAGCAAAAATACCGCAAAACTCAAACAAAACCTGGATAATGCCACTGTCTCCCCAACAAGTGTTTATGAGATGCTCCAAGCTCCCCAAGCCTCCTTTGATCCTCCAAATGCACAGAACAGGGCTTCGGCGCTCCTCCAAAGCCTCCACGAATCTGCAAGAGTCCCCATGACCTTCCTTCTTACCCTCACGACTTGGCAAATGGACTCACGGTCCTCACCAAACCCCACAACTTCAACCAGATGGGCCTACAACCCTCTCAAACCCTCTCTGCTCAGCAATAAGGGGCACGTGGCCCTCCTCTATCCCATGCAGCCTACTCAAGGGCCACGCGGCCTGCTCCAAACCTCACGGCTCCCTCACAATGGTCTCACTTCTCATCAAAGAGAGGGTTCGGCCCTCAATAAATCCCAGCCAACCTCCTAGTGCCACGACCCTGCAGAGAAAGGTAAATCGCCCCCCTTAGAACAAATCCAAGAGCCTCTTAGCCAAATCGTTCCTCCTCCCAAACTGTGGATAACATGCAATAAGATGATGTAATGTTATGAACTTGGCTAGTCCGGGAAACACTGATAATCTGATGTATCTACTGTAGATAATTCATTTTTACAACATATAAATGACTATATGTTGTGGAAAGAACGATGTTTATGTCACAAACGTGGCAAGAGAGACGTTCCAATGGAAAACGTGGCAAGAGAGACGTTAACATGGCAAGAGAGACGTCAACGTGGCAAGAGATACGTCAACGTGGCAAGACCGATGTTATCAGGCAATATGATTTTTTTTTTTTTAATTTCCTCTATTTTGTGACAATATGGAGAATTTTGTCCATAACGCCACAAATAAAACGTCGGAATTTTTACAATATGTACTAGTGTCTCATGATTGGCATAATCTTCCCCCTTATCAGTTCAGAGGACTTTGATCTTCTTTCCGGACTATGTCTCAACCAGGACTTTGAAATCTTTGAGGTGTTGAAAGACCTGGGATTTTTCCTGAGAAAGAAGATCCATGTAAAACGTGAGAAATCATCAACAAAAATGAGAAGAAACCTCACTTTGTTGATGGATGTATGCGGAAAAGGACCCATAAGGTAATTTTGGATCATATCTAAAGGTCTAGAAGCTCTCTGAGACTTTCCTTTGTCGAATTTATCTTGAGGGTGTTTTCCAAGAACACATACCTCACATACTCCCTTAGAGAAATGGATGTCTAGTAGACCATCAACCAATATTTTCTTGCTAAGATTTTTCATGTATCTAAAATTAAAATGGCCAAACCTTTCATGCCATATCCTACTACTTTCATCAACATGAGTAAGGATTAAAGCAGAATCAGGTTCAATGAATTCAGAAAATGTATACAATCTAGTCTGATGAATTACCTCACTGGTAGAAACCTTGGAGTTGGTTTGCATGTCATAGTTTTCCATGGAATTTGGTGTGAATATGACTTTCTTTCTAGTTTCATAATTCTTCATCTGATACATGGAGAGAAGGTTGATGGAAAGTTTGGGAACGTGCAACACATTCTCGAAGCTTCTATTGGTGAATTCAATCCTTCCTTTTCCAGTGACTTCGACAGAAGAGTTGTCCCCCATCAGAATAGGAGGACCTTTGCATGAATTCAATGAAGAATAGATTGAATTTGAGACAACCATGTGATGTGATGCTCCTAAATCTACGATCCAAGCATCGGGAGAGGAGTTGATCGCAATCAAGAAATGGCTAGAATTGCCTTTCCTGGATTTCAGATATTTTGGCTTCTTCTTCTTGGCACCCTTGAGGATGCGATCTCCAAGGTTGTTTCGATGAATTATTTGAGACCTTACATCTATTTTTTTTTCATGCATGTGAATTCTGGATGGAATCCTTTGTGGCAGTACGTGCATTTCTACCCTTTTCTCCCCTTTTCCCCTTTGGATCCTGATGCAAGAGCATCGCTGACTCATCAAGCGAGCCAGCGCAGAAGCGGAGGACAGTTGGACAAGCCAGCACAAATTTTGAGAAGAATGCTTTGGAACTGTTGCACAGATCTTAAATGAGTCATTTAAGATATGGCACATTTGTATATTGTAATGGACCTTGAGCGGATAGCTCTCGTCCTTAGATAGATAGTCGGCAATTAATATAGTTAATGCTGGTAGATAGGATTTTAATTTTAGATTTGATAGCTTTAGAGTCCAAGAGGGAAAACGGATATAGACACCCTCATTGTATCATTGTGACATTATCAATTCAGGGAGAGCAGAGGAGCAAGCAGAGAATTGTATGAAGAACACCCATGTACAGACATTTGAATTAATAGAAGAACTCTGATTCAAATTCATGGTTTGTGTTGATTCTCTATGTGTTGATGTTGATATGCTCATGATTGGTTATTTCCTGTCATACATTCACCTTTATATGCTGTGTATGTGATTTCATGGTTGAATTGAAGTCTGAGAGGGTGAGTGAATGAGTTTCAATTGTTTCTCTAATTGAGCCAGAGGATTCCTGCAAGGAGTGCAGTCGAATCGTCCACAAGGAGTGCATTGACAGAAGGGTTCAATTAGAGTTAGATTTTGTTCTCTTTTCCTCAAAGGTGCAATTAGGCACAGTGTCGTGCAAGGAGTGCGCAGGCCAGGAAGAAGTCTCAGAGTTGTGATTCTGAGCAGAGTATAGAGAGATTGCTGCTGCAGGAGTGCGCAGAGTCAAAAGACTTCAACACGGAGGCATCATTGAAGGGAAGCTGTCGTGGAAAGTCAGAGAGAAGCGTCGCAGGTTGGTGAGCGGACGAACGAGTCTCGTGGAGAGACACTTCTTCTTTTCACAAGATTAGCAAAGGGAGAACGGACGGTCAAAATCCTCAGAGGAGATTTCACGAAGTTCTGGGAACCATTAGATCTTGAAGAGGTGCAAGGAGGTTATGGCGGGAAACGTCTGAAGGTTCTAAGCTGAGGAGGGGCAGAGTCGTTGATCCAAGTCAGTCAGGACCGTTGGATTATTCGCGAGATCGCCTATCAGGATCTCGTGAGAAAAGTGTCCGAGACTTGGTAACGGGAATCGCGATATTGCGAGCCACGATATCTCGCTGGTCACGTAAATAGTGTGGGCCACAAGAGTTGGTGATGTGGATAGGTGACGCAAGTTATCGGAGTTTCGCAGCAAAAGTTGCGAGCATTGGACATCAGAATTTGCGATCCCGCGAAGTTCGAAGTCCCGACGAGATAAGGGATCATTGAAGAGTCAACTCACGAGCGTATCGGAGTTTCGGCACATCGGGGGCTCGGGAGTCGGAGAACCAAGTGCTTGATATCGCGAGTTGCGAAACCGCGATAAGGACAGAAGTCTCGATAAGGCAAGAGAAAGTCATCATTGACTAAAGCCATCGGATCTTGGGGATTTGAGAGCCCAGTGATCAACAGAGAACTTGCGAAGCCGCGAGTTTCGATCCTCTGATAATTCAAGGAAGGGGGATCGCGCAGGAGAAGAGAATCTGTGGGTGTATAATTCCCGATAGGGAATTGGAGGAACTTATGAGTTCTTTGGGCCTTGAGTAGGAGAAGATCATGTGAGTGCGCATGGACCTTTCGACCTGCGGGTGGTGAAGGGGCTGCGTTTCCGTCAAGTGGTATCAAAGTGGGAAGTTCTTTGCTTTATGTAGCAGAGAAGGAGGAGAAATTCGCCATGCCACCCAGGAGAGAAAGGCAATCACCTGATCCAGAGGATAGGGAGGTACGAAGAAGAGGCAGGAAGGTAGTCAATCCAGAAATGGAGAGACAAATGAGAGATCTTCAAGCAAGGCTTGAGGATATGGAGACAGCGCAAAGACGCACAGCTAGTGCAAGGGATCTTAGTGATTTCGACAGTGAAATAGAGGCTGAACGCAAGGAGGAAGTTGTCGCCGAAGATGCATCAAATGAGCGATTGATTAAATCTATTTCCAGGATGGGTGCAAAGGAAAAGATGGACATTCCAGTCTATGAGGGAAATTTGGACGCAGAGGAGCTACTAGATTGGATTAGAGCTCTAGACACCTACTTCGATTATGAAGATATCGAAGAGGAAAAAAAATTCAAGCATGCTTTCACGCGCTTGAAGGGACATGCAGCCTTATGGTGGGATGAGCTACAAGCTGACAGATGCTGGAAAGGCAAACAGAAGATTAGGAGTTGGGATCGAATGATTGCGAAGATGAAAGCGAAATTCATCCCAAGAGACTATCAAATTACTCTGTTCAGGAGGATGCAGAACCTAAGACAGAAACTGATGACAATGAAAAGAATACACTGAGGAATTCTACCAACTGAACATCAGAGCAGGTCATCAGGAGAGCGATGATGAGAAGGTTGCTAGATATCTGAATGGTCTGAGATACGACATTCAGGATGAATTAAGCATGGTTACCATGAGGACGGTGGAGGATGCTTATTATATGGCTTTGAAAGCAAAAGAGAAGCTAAGTCGTAAGCAAGGTCAGCGAGGGCGAGGCAGAAGTCAGCCCAGAGGCAAAGCAGTTGCCCAGGACAAATACCAGAAGCCCAAAGAGGAATGGAAGAAACCTCAGGGCAAGATTGAAATAGGTGGAACCTCACAGAGAGGGCCATACGTTGAACAGAGAGGATAGCATACAGAGCAGAAGGGAGATTATGCTGACACAAATACTTTTCCTCGTACCAGAGGTAGAGGAAGAGGAAGAGGTGGAGTAATCACTTGCTTTACATGTGGGAAGAATGGGCACAAGTTTTACGAGTGTCCAGAGAAAAAGAAGGACATTGGAGAAGCTCACATCACCGAAGCACAGAGGCGAGATGTTGACGCAGAAGACGTTGAAGGCGGAAGATCGTTGATGATGCGAAAAGTCCTTTTGACACCTGAGAAAGAGGTGGAAAGTTCAGTCCAAAGGACCGGACTTTTCAGAACAACTTGCAAGACCAAGGATAGGGTGTGCAAGGTCATCGTGGATAGTGGTAGCACGGATAATCTCGTATCTACAGAGATGGTAGAAAATCTGGAGCTGGAGACGACTGATCATCCAAGCCCATATAGAGTTTTGTGGCTACAGAAAGGACACCAGGTAACTGTTACAAAACAATGCTTGGTTGAATTCAAAATAGGTGGATATAATGATAAGATCTTGTGTGATGTTATTCCCATGTATGTGGGTCATTTATTGCTGGGTAGACCATGGCAATATGACAGAAATGTGATTCATGATGGGAGAATGAACACATATACCCTGGAGAAGAATGGGAGAACCCATATGTTGCTTCCGATAAAGGATAAGGAGGTGAAGCCGGAAGTAAGAAACATAGTACTTCTCATGAGTGGGAAGGAGCTTCTTACAGAGGCTAAGAAGAAAGAAGATCCACAATTCTTTGTGGTCAGGAAACCAAGAATTGTTCTGACTAGCACAAGAGTGGATGATTTACCAGATGAAGTTTAGGAACTGCTGGAAGAGTTCGCTGATATCATAGTGGACGAATTACCTCGTTCGTTGCCACCGATGAGGAGTGTGAGTCATCACATAGACCTCATACCAGGAGCTAGTTTGCCAAATAAAGCTGCGTATAGGATGACACCGCAAGAAAATGAAGAGGTCAAGAAGCAGGTCCAGGAGTTGATGGACAAAGGGTTGGTCAGAGAAAGCTTGAGTCTGTGTGTTGTTCCGACAGTACTCAGTCCGAAGAAGGATGGTGGTTGGAGAATGTGTACCGACTCGAGGGCGATCAACAAGATAACCATCAGGTACAGATTTCCATTGCCGAGAATGGATGATTTGATGGATTTCCTGAGTGGGGCAAAATATTTTTCAAAGATAGATTTGAAAAGTGGATACCACTAGATTCGCATGAGGGAGGGTGATGAATGGAAGACAACATTCAAGACAAACGAAGGTTTGTATGAATGGCTAGTTATGTCGTTTGGCTTGACGAACGCACCGAGTACCTTTATGATATTGATGAATGAAGTCCTGAAGGAGTTCATCGGGAAATTTGTCATTGTGTATATGGATGACATATTGATTTACAGTAAGTCAGAGGCTGAACATCTGAAGCATTTAGCTACAGTGATGAAGAAGCTACAGCAGGAGAAGTTGTTGATTAATATGAAGAAATACTCGTTTATGAAAACAGAGCTCATTTATCTGGGTTTTGTTATTTCGACGAATGAGTTGAGGATGGATCCGAATAAAGTGGAAGTGATCAAGAATTGGCCATCACCGAGAAATATTTTCGAGGTGAGAATTTTTCATGGTTTAGCTAGTTTCTACTGAAAGTTCATCAGGAATTTCAGTGGGATTAGTGCAGCAATGATGGATACAGTGAAGAAGCGGCATAAATATTTTCACTGGACAGTAGAGGCTGAGAAGAGCTTCAATCTGTTGAAGCACAAAATAACAGAACGACCAGTTTTGGTGTTGCCGAATTTCATGAAGACATTTCAGGTGAAATGTGACGCAAGCGGGTTTGCCATAGGAGCGGTCTTGAGTCAGGAGGACAGAACGGTTGCTTATTTCAGCGAGAAGCTCGATGAGGCAAAGTTGAAATACTCCACGTATGATAAATAATTTTATGCTATCATACAGGCATTGAAAAAGTAGAGGCATTACTTAATCCCGAAAGAATTTGTATTGTATAGTGATAACCATGCATTGTAGTTTGTGACTCGACAGGAGAAGTTGAATCATAAACATGAAAAATGGGTAGAGTATATGCAAAATTTCACATTTGTGATTAAGCATATTTCGGGTACTTCTAACAAAGTGCCTGATGCTTTGAGCAGGAAGTGTTTGTTGTTACAGGAGTTCTGAGTCAAAACATTGGGTTTTGAAAGTCTCAGGGACATGTACGCAGGTGATGCAGATTTTGGAGAAGCGTATGAAGCAGCTGAGAATCCAGTTCTCAGAGATAGGAGCCCTTGGATAGATTATATGATCCAAGAGGGATTGTTTTTCAGAGGCAATCAATTGTGTATTCCGAAATTCTCCATGAGGGAGAACTTGTTCAAAGAGAAGCACAGTGGTGGATTAGCATGACATTTTGGCCATGACAAAACATTCGCGAAGCTGAATGAGTCATACTTTTGGCCGGGAATGCGAGCATATGTCAGGAGATTTGTTGACGGATGTCGAGTTTTCCAGCATTCGAAGGGGATAAAGCAAAATGCAGGTTTTTACCAGCCATTACCCATACCCGAGAGGCCATGGGAGGCGATCAGCATGGATTTTGTATTGGGGTTGCCAAAGATGCAAAGAGGTGTAGATTCAATCTTTGTGGTAGTGGATAGGTTTTCCAAAATGGCACATTTTATCCCATGCCAGAAAACCAGCGATGCGACTCACATCGCAAATTTGTTTTTCAAGGAGGTCGTTCGACTTCATGGATTGCCGAAAAGTATAATTTCGGACAGAGATAAAAAGTTCATAGGGCATTTTTGGAGGACCTTATGGAAGAAGCTGGGAACTAACTTGGCATTTAGTTCTACTTATCATCCGCAGACAGATGGACAGACAGAAGTGGTCAACCAAAGTCTGGGGGATTTGCTAAGAAGCTTGGTGACAGAGCACCATAGCAGCTGGGACAACGTATTGCCACAGGTAGAGTTCGCGTACAATGACTCGGTGAAAAGAAGTACAAGCCGAAGTCCATTTCAGGTTGTGTATGGGATGCAGCCGAGAGGAGTTTCTGAACTGAGAGATTTAGAACACACTACGACTAGCAGCGCTAGTGCAGAAGAATTCACAGAAGCGATGAAGGAACTGCACAGCAGGGTGAAGGAGCGGTTGCTAAAATCAAATCAGGAATACAAGCGCAGAGCAGATCAGCATCGGAGACAACTTCAGTTTGAATTTGGTGATCTAGTTCTGGCACATTTGAGGAAGTAAAGGTTCCCAAGGGGAACATACAATAAGATGAAAATGAAGAAAATTGGGCCATGCAAGGTCTTGAGAAAATTCGGAGAAAATGCTTATGAAATCGAGTTGTCGGATGGCATCGAAATATCTCCGATATTCAATATCGCAGATTTATACCCATACAGAGCTGGAGAAGCAGGGACTGGAACTGAGCAGCCAGTAATCCAGTGGGTGAAACAATTGCCAGTTGCAGAAAAGCCACAGATGGAATGCGTACTGGACAAGAGAGTAGGTAAGAAGACCAGAAGGAAAGAATACTTCGAGTATCTGGTCAAGTGGAAGAATCATCCAACAGAAGATGCCAGTTGGGAGAGTGAAGCAGAAATACAGAAGCATGGACAGACCATGCAGGAGCTCATGGACAGGAGCCCATGAATTTTTTCAAGCCGAGGAGTATGATGCAGGAGCATCGCCGACTCATCAAGCGAGCCAGCGCGGAAGCAGAGGACAGCTGGACAAGCCAGCACAAATTTTGAGAAGAATGCTTTGGCACTGTTGCGCAGATCTTAAATGAGTCATTTAAGAGATGGTGCATTTGTATATTGTAATGGACCTTGAGCGGATAGCTCTCGTCCTTAGATAGATAGTCGACAATTAATATAGTTAATGCTGGTAGATAGGATTTTAATTTTAGATTTGATAGCTTTAGAGTCCAAGAGGGAAAACGGATATAGACACCCTCATTGTATCATTGTAACATTATCAATTCAGGGAGAGCAGAGGAGCAAGCAGAGAATTGTATGAAGAACACCCATGTACAGACATTTGAATTAATAGAAGAACTCTGATTCAAATTCATGGTTTGTGTTGATGTTGATATTCTCATGATTGGTTATTTCCTGTCATACATTCGCCTTTATATGTTGTGTATGTGATTTCATGGTTGAATTGAAGTCTGAGAGGGTGAGTGAATGAGTTTCAATTGTTTCTCTAATTGAGCCAGAGGATTCCTGCAAGGAGTGCAGTCGAATCGTCTTCAAGGAGTGCATTGACAGAAGGGTTCAATTACAGTTAGCTTTTGTTCTCTTTTCCTTGAAGGTGCAATTAGGCACAGTGTTGTGCAAGGAGTGCGCAGGCCAGGAAGAAGTCTCAGAGTTGCGATTCTGAGCAGAGTATAGAGAGACTGTTGCTACAGGAGTGTGCAAAGTCAAAAGACTTCAACATGGAGGCGTCGTTGAAGGGAAGCTGTCATGGAAAGTCAGAGAGAAGCATCACAGGTTGGCGAGCGGATGAACGAGTCTCATGGAGAGACACTTCTTCTTTTCGCAAGATTAGCAAAGGGAGAACGGACGGTCGAAATCCTCAGAGGAGATTTCGCGAAGTTCCGGGAGCCATTGGATCTTGAATAGGTGCAAGGAGGTTACGACGAGAAACATCTGAAGGTTCTAAGCTCAGGAGGGGCAGAGTCGTTGATCCAAGTCAGGCAGGACCATTAGATTATTCGCGAGATCGCCTATCAGGATCTCGTGAGAAAAGTGTCCGAGACTTGGTAACGAGAATCGCGATATTGCGACACACGATATATTGTTGGTCACGTAAATAGTGTGGGCCACAGGAGTTTGTGATGTGGACAGGTGACACAAGTTATCGAGGTTTCACAGCGAAATTTTCGAGCATTGGACATCAGGATTTGCGATCCTGCGAAGTCCGAAGTCCTGATGCGATAAGGGATCGTTGAAGAGTCAACTCACAAGCGTATCGAAGTTTCGGCACATCGGGGGCTCAGGAGTCAGAGAACCAAGTGCTTGATATCGCAAGTTGTGAAACCGCGATAAGGAAAGAAGTCCCGATAAGGCGAGAGAAAGTCAACGTTGACTAAAGCCATCGGATCTCGGGGATTTGAGAGCCCAGTGATCAATAGAGAACTTGCAAAGCTGCGAGTTTCGATCCTCCGATAAGTCAAGGAAGGGGGATCGCGCAGGAGAAGAGAATCTGTGGGTGTATAATTCCCGATAGGGAATTGGAGGAACTTTTGAGTTCTTCGGGCCATGAGTAAGAGAAGATCCTGTGAGTGCGCGTGGACCTTCCGACCTGCGGGTGGTGAAGGGGCCGCGTTGCCGTCAGATCCAGAGGCATCGGTTAAGGGTTTTGTGTACCCTTCCTTATTTGGATTTGCATGAGCTTTCCTTTTGTCTTTATATTTATATTTATAATATTTAAGGCTTCCAATATTGCAAAATAAGTGCATGCACCTTTGGGCCTTTGATTTTTCCCATGTTACTGAGCTCGGTTTGCTATTGTGTCAGGGATTTGATAAAGTCCTCAAGAGAAGGCATCTTCCAGGAGGCTCTAGAGGCGAATTTGATAGAATGGAATGTGGATACGAATACAAAGAATTAAGGACCAATCTTAGAGAGAATGGTGAGAACCATTTGTTTCTCCTCATATTTATCAACCCCGCAAGCTTTGAGTTGCAACAGTAAATCCTTGAATTTTGTAAAGATATCTTGGATATTATCGAAGATTTTTAGATCCAATGTGAGAAATTTCACCTCCATCATGTGTCCCCTCATCTCATCCTATTTTCCAAAGATCCCTTCCAAGGTAGTCCAGGCTTCATTGGGAGTCTCATAGGAAGATATGTGAAAAATGAGATCAGGAGAAATAAGACTGCAAATTGTTCCGGATGCTTCATCCATTCAATTTAAGTACTTGTATTTTTCTATGGCTGATGTCAGTTTTGTGTTTGTATTCAAGGTTAACTTGTACAATCCCTTGGTTCAGAGATGTATGACTATTTTCTCCTTCCATGCAAAGTAGTTGTAAGGTGTAAGAATGAATTCTTTTTGGAAATCCATCTTTCCGCAGTCTTCAATATTTTGTACCTGCAAAAATTTTTGGTGTAGATTTTTCTTAGCAGTTTGTCACCTTTGATACCATGTAAATTTGTTGAACCTTCACAAAATTGATCTAGCTAGAAAATACTACACACATTTGCAAAGAGAAATTGAGAAAGAATAAGAAGGAGAGAAAGAATAGAAGAATTTTCATTAACCATTGTGAATAATGAATAATTTACACACGTTATACTCTATATAACTCAACCAATGCACACTAGAGGAGAACCAATGTACCATAGTGGTGGTATAGAGTGATATGGACACACATTAGCAGTTACAAGAGTGAACTGCCACCTAGTCTAGTCTCTAAGGAAATTACAAGAGTGAACTGCCACCTAGCTGAGTTAACTAGTCAACCAGTCTTCAATTAACTCGCTGAACAGAGTGTAGTGAGGATTATATCAAGGAATCAAGGGTAATGCACCAGTCTGGTGATGATCCCAAGGCAATTTTTCATTAGCATTGTGATGATCCCAATGTTGCATGGTGACAAAACCAATGCAGCATCTAGACTCAATTCAACTAGTCAAACTGAAGTGTCAACTGAAAGAGAACATTCTCCATGTGGAATATTCTCTCCTAAAATATAGGAGACTGGATAATGACTAATTATGACTAATAAAAAAGGAAAAACATTAGGAAAAATAAGTCCTAGGTGTGTGTGAAGTAACTCCAACACATATCATTTCATAAATTCAAGCAATACAGAGTTAGGGTTTTCTTCCTAAGAATTCTCCTAATTCAATATATTCAAGTTATATATTTTATCCAAAGAGGAGTACCACCTCTTTAAAAACACAGGAGGATTCGTATCCTTGTAAGGTTGTCGTTTCAGACCTGATGGATTCAAGCATCAACATTTTTGGTGACCGTACTGGGGAAATGATTTGTTTTCAAGAGATTTGATACCTTTAAGATTAGATACTATTGGAAGACTAGAAGCAGTCTGGTTGCAGTTTGAGAGAAAATTTAGATATTGATTCAAGATGAATTGGGTTTTTGAGAACCTTGTTCAAAGAGAAATAAATGGCCTTGAAGTTTTATTGTTGAAATTTTAGTCACAAATTAGTTGTTACAAGCTTTATAGAACCAGAAAATCACCAAATATCTGGGAGGATGATCTCCCTAGCAACTCCATCCTCAAAACTCAATATCTTAAAGAAATATTCCCCGTTGACTTCACTGAAAAGATCTCGGAATTTCAAGAAGATGTATATGAAGAATCCTCCAAGGAATTTTTCTCATGCTATCAAGAGATTTTTCCTCCATCAATGGAAGTTTTTCAAGGAATAGTGAAAGGAGAAGGTATCCAAATCAATAAAAGGTTTCATAGAAGCCCACTCAGTTTGCAACGAGAAGTTCATCCCTTTCTATATATTTCCATGGATAAATTTCCAACGTTTTGTGGGAATACTTCAGAAGATGCAGAGAAACATTTGATTAAATTTGATAGTGCTTGTGAAATTTTTAATGTGGCTCAAAATGATGTTGCATGTCAGTTATTTATCTTGACTTTAAAAGAATATGCTAGTGAATGGTTTTATTCAATGCTTCCCGAAACCATCACTAGTTGGGATGTACTAGAAAATTTGTTTGTTGAAAGATATTTCTCAAGAAAAGATCCATATTATATTTTCTTGAAGTTGGTTGAAATCGGGATGAACATAGAAGAAACAATTAAAGATTTCTCTTTCAGATTTATGAAATTTCTTCATGAGATTCCTCAAGAAATGTTTCCAAATGATGTCATTATTTTTAGTTGTTAAGAAAATGCTTTGCCCACAAATCTGAGATTTGTATTGAGGCAAGAAGGAAAATGCAGCTGGAAAGAATTAATGAAGTGAGCTCAACTCATTGAAAGATATGTTCTTGAAACCGGTGCCAACATATTAGACCCCCCAAAAATTATCCAAGACAATGGAGGAATGAATTTAGAAGAAAATTTTGAGGAAAAAAATGAAATTATTTTTTTAGATCTTGATCTTGAAACAGAAAATGAAAACACTAAAGTTTCAATCCAAGAAGAACACCATCCTCCATATGCTTCATTGGAGTTAAATCTCAACCTCTCATGTTCTCAATTTGAGAGTGATGATTGTAGTGAACTCAAGGATGAAAATGAGGACTTAATTCAATATGAAAATATTGTAGCATAGTCTCAATTAATACAATCAATGTATATCAATCCACAACAACAATATTTACATTAGGGGGATAGAAATCATCACTTTACAACAAATGTGTATGGTGTTGATTGTTTTCCTAAAGCAGAGTTTCATGAAGAAGGCATTTTCCAACCACCAAAGGAAAGACATTTACAGTAAGAGGAATCATGGATGATATATTTTATTTATGAAGATCATGAAGTTATTGATGAACAACAAAATATATCCTTATAGTTCCCCACAAATTTTCACCAATATTTCATTGTTGCAACCTCACCACAGAGACATGATCATTATACAAAGGAGGAAATCCTTCAAGGAACTCATGTTGAATTAGAAATATTAGATGTGGTTGATGATAAGGAAAAAGTTGAAATTGTTCTCATATTGGAAACTCCTTATCCAATCAAAGAAAATAGCATTCTTGAGCAAATAAAAGATGATTTAATTTAATCATGGTTCCAAAGCATTGTTTTCCAAGAAATACAATCAAATTTCAAGCACATCTTGCTCAGTATCATCGCAGTATACTTCGGGCATGTTTTTGAACATTTGGTAGTGGCCTCAACATATTTCCCAATTTAGAAGCTCATTCTACAAATCAAATGGATGGTTGAATGGCTCCATTGGAAATCTACTTTCACTTGATGAGGTGCCCCTTTCCTTTAAGTAGGATAGGGTAGGTATATCCTTGTACGTAGTTTGTTTCTTTAGTTCAAATTTTTGCACAATAATGCAGTCTTGCAGTTCAATTTTTACATAATAAAGTAGTTTCCCAATGAAGATGATATTTAAAGATGACTATGTGTATCAGTGAAAAAAGGATTACAAGAATTTATATTGAATATGACTCCATAGCCCATCAGAGAAGGAAATTGGTCTTGAGATTTTGGTTTTCTAAGAAACCCGCAAGGGGTCACTGTCCCACAATTGGAGCCAATTGTTGACCAAAATCGGTCACTCTTATTTTCCCGCTCTTGGATTAATAGAAAAAAATGATCTCATAAGATAAATATTTTTGAACTATTATAATTTCATTGTGTATCCCTCAGTCTCAGCTTCACCACATATTTTTTGGATCAGAAATCCGAGTTCATATGCTCAAGATATCCAAGTTTAAAATTTAATTAGAAAGGGAACCTTTTTCATGTGGAATAAGGCTAATTGTTCATAAATATATCCACATTTTCGCAAGCCCAAGACCCATGATATTCTTAATTTTTGTCGGGTTCAAAACCCATAAAAAAATCTATCTCTTGCAGGAACCAGCCATAATTCTCCACTTTTCTTGCATCTCTTTTTCCCCTCTTCCTACACTTAGTTTTATTTCAACAATCCTTCTTTCCCACCCCTCCATTCCTCTCACTCTATACTCTCAATATTCCACACCTAGAAAAAATTTAAAAATACTCGTGGACATCCACTCACCTGCACCCCCTCTCACCCGCTCACCAATCCATACTTGAAAATTTTCTAAGTCCTTTCAGACTCACTCACCCCTCCCCCTCACCTTCCTCACTCCCCTTTTCCTCCATTATCTCACACTTAGATTATTTTAAACCTTATGTCGGACTCGTGGGGGAAGACTCACCCACATCCCCCTCATTCCTCACTCCATCCGCTATCCCGATACTCAAACACCTTAAACCCCCCAACTCACCTCACCCTAAGTCATCCTAATCTCACTCAATCCCTACAAATATCCCCTACCTAACTACCCACTATTTCCCTCTTTCCCACACTCGTTCACCCTCCCATATTTAATAAATTTCACATTTAATTATTATTTCCCAATTTTTTTAATTACTCATCTTTAATATTATGCCATGTTCCAAACATTCCTTGGATGACTTGGAAACCTATTTAATCCTATCGAGGAATGCCACATGGCAATGTGGAATTAAGACAAATGGCATGATTTTATTGGATGACACATGATAGATTCTTATTAGAAGATTGTTGTCCTATTGAGTGATTAAATGTGGTAATATTTAGTTGGGTGAATCATCAGTGATGACTGGGAATATTGGTGTTTGACTAGGCGTGAGGTGGATGATGATTGGGTTCCAAAATTATTATTTTATTCAACAATTTTCTAATGGTCGAATCCTCCAAGCTCCGTAATCCCCTCTTCAATGTTTCTTACTAAGTATTTGAAATACTTAGTAATATATAATATCAAAAATCAAGTGAATCTGTTCATTTGGGATAGTATTTTACCACAAAGGATGATTTTTCATGAATAAAAACGAAATTTGATCAAGGGCCCACATTTTCCCATCACATCAGATCGACAATGGCTGAGTGTTTATCTTGCGGAGGCCATGACTTGAGCTATGAGTGTCGGAATCATGCAAAATTTATACCTTTGGAAATTTATTTAGACGAATAATATGATGGTATATGTTTGAAGGGATGAAAGTGGCCATAATTTTCCCAAAAATTAAAATTTCAGTTAGCTTCATTTTTAAGGGGCATGTGGGACAACTCAACTTCACGAGCTCATATAATAAGATCCGAGAGACGGATTTGGGAAACTTTATATCTTTGGAGAGATAAGATGATGAATATCCCATATAAAGTGATTTCCATGGATAAAATGTTGACTATCGCTTCCATAAAATTAAAACACAGTCCCCCTCTTTAAAAGGGCAATTAATTGGATTTTGGAAATAAAAGTTTATTTAAAAACTTTTATTAAAAAAGGAAAGGGACCCATTTAAAAGTTACGGATGTTAATGATGTGAATTCATTAATAATCACTTAAATTAGGCATTAATTAAAGAATCTGTTTCAAGAAGAAAAGTGTAAAGGAATTTCAAGAGAGGAAAAAACCCTGACTACTCAAGTAGTTAGAAAATCTCATCTTAAAAAGAGAAGAACAGCTTAATCAAAAAAGAGGGTCATAATTATCAAAGGAATAGGGTAGAAGATCAAATGAAGAATAAGGTACAACCATGAATACACAACCAAGCTTTTGATCAAAGAAAATAGATCTCCATCTTCTCCACTCTTTCTATTCTTCTACACCATTTCTCATAGCGTTATGCTCGAGTCTCTGAATTGGGCACAAGGCTAAGTTATCGAGTGTTCTTCTTGTATTCTTCCAAAATATTTTTCTTGTATGATCATGGAGTATTTACAACCATATGCATGACTGTCAAAGATTTGTAATGAAGAACATATTTCATGAATAAAACTCCGCAAAGAATTACTTCGGGGTTGATTTCGACTGTATCTTGTAACTTTGAGTTTTAAGTACGAGGTATTTGAGATTGACCTATAAAATTTTCTTTTGATCTTGATAGTAGTACTCTTTTAAAATTCTTTGAGATGATCAAGTTATTCTCTCATATTTCTATGGAGAAGACATGGATTCATTTATATATGATTAAGAATATTGTGTATGTGATGTTGATCACAAAGAAATTATGATGTTGAAGACCTCCTTCAATATTTTCTTATGATAATGAGAATTATTGATGTACATAAAGATTATATTAGGTCATTGAAGACCATATCATTTCATGAATTCAAGCAATAAGTACCTAGGGATTGCTTCCTAAGCATTCTCCTAATTCAATATATTCAAGTTATATCTTTTAGCCAAAGAGGAGTACCACCTCTTTAAAAATGCAGGAGGATCCATATCCTCATGAGGTTGTTGTTTTGGTCCTGATGAATTCAAGCGTCAACAATACAACTGGTCATACTTTTCCAGGCTTGTCTGTAGTTGTATTTCTCTCAATGGACCACTATCCCTATTATGGGAGGTCTGATTTTAGCATAATAAAATCATTCTTAGCACTGGTTTTCCCTCTCGGTTTTATTTCTAGGGGTATCTACCCAAAAATATTGGTGTTTATGTGTGCTTGATTTTGGTTTCCTTGTTTATTCTTCCACTACATATTTCATTGATTACTCAACTATGAATTTAGTAGATAAAGATATTTTATTTTGAGATAATTGTCAAGTGTTGGGTTGAACTCTTAAAATAAACAATGCCAACACTCATTAATAACACATATCGAGTTGATCACATATGGAGATTCAATAATATTATAGAGGGTCAAAAATGCTAACCCTAATAAATATTTGGGGCATGTAAATGTAAGATTTAAACATGTGAAGTAAAGAAATGCATATAGAGTCTAAGAAAAATAGAAATTAATCAATGGTTCACATATATAGTACATAGATGTTTACGTTGGAAACCCTTAACCGAGAGAAAAGCATCATTCCTTGGTGCCGCACCTATCAATTGTTCATTGTATTAATTTTACCATTCACAATACAATATAAAAAAAATATTTTAGGTGTTCCATAGCTACCAAAACCCTAATCTCTTAATCCAGGCTTAATATAGAAAATCGTTAAAAATAGCAAAAATGCTAAAATAGAAAAAAAGGCCAAAAAATCAATTTCGGGGTGTTGTCCCAAATGCTACGCGTAACCAAGGGGGAAATCCTACCTCTGTTGGGACCCCCCTAGGAAAGAACCTGACACACACGACACATAAAACGAAAGGGGGTATCGTCATATGCAGTCATCAAATCTGATGCACCCCCCCACACACATACAAAGAATATAACACCTACCCAACATTCTCCCACTTGTTGGTTTATTTGCATAACAGGGTCTGTTGAGTCTCCATTTTGACACTTCTAATGCCCTATATTACCTTCTATCTGAGCCTATTTTACCTATTCCATGTGTATCTAATTGACTGATTCCTCCATAATACACTCGATGACCTTGTTCACGTGCATAAGAGGTAACTTATGATTAAAGAATGATTTGTTTAGTTTTATTGAGTTAATTCAATTAAATGATTGATTATGTATGATCCTAATAACTTTGAATCTTAAGCAGCATGATCCGGTACCCGGTCTATTACGGTACGAGCATGTGCTAATCCGGTACTAGACATAATTCAGAATTTTTGAATGTTTCTAGAAGAAAATTGGGCTCATGGGTTTTGTGTAGAGTGATGTTTTCATGTGGACATGTGAGTCAGAATTCACCTAGATCGTACGTGAGGACCTCCAGCTCAGGGGGAATGATTCTGCCAAAATTATAAAAAAAACTCAAATTGCCAACTTGTGCCTTGATTTCCATGCATATGATATCAGATCTAGAAATTATAATACATGGGTTTTGTCCAGCATATGAAAAATTGAGTAAAACATGGGTCGTTTTTTAAAATTGGAATTGGTTTGGGAGATATGGGTGGGGCACTAACTCGAATCTACCCAAATTATTCAAAAACACGGATTTTGGGGATTTATCCTAAAATTGTAAAAATTGTTTTCTTAGTTTGGGGATTCGATTTCATCCATTCCTCCATGGATTTTATGTATAAATAAGACCTCATAGGTCTGAGTAGGGAGGAATCATTATGCTACAAGATTGGTTCTTGAAGAAAGAGGAATTGTTATGTTGTAGGGTTGATTCTTGAAGACTGTGGATTGTACCTCTGTTTTTCTCAAGTATTGATATAAATTGCAGTTCATGGAATTGGTGTGTGTTATTAGACCTTTCGTTTTGTAAGTTTCTTTTAAATCTACCTTGTTGGTACAGAAAGGGCCCACCAAACCAACCAAGGTAAGCTTCTTTATATTTACTGTATATATAATTCTCGTTTGTGTATGGATAAAATCATTTTTGTTTTGATCATAAACATCTAACTTTATTTCTTTTTTGCTTCAGTAAACATTTGACAAAATACAATAAAGATGTGTGGCAATTGTGAGTGAGTGAGTGAGCATTTTTGGAGTGAAATATAGATTTCTGGAGTGTAATATGGATTTATGAGTGCAACATAGATCCTTGAGTGAACATTTGTTATTCTTGTATGTTTGTGTAGACAATCATTTGGTAGATTTAATGTTATAGTGTTGTTTCCATTTTCCATATCTAAGAACGGTTTGGATCTCTATCTTTCACTTTACATGAACCTATAATGGAGCATCCTACCATACTCAACTTTATTTCATAGATTTAAATCAGATTTCACCTTGCAAACACATGCACAATCAAGACCTCCATCTCTCACCTTACATGTGCCTAAAGTGGAGTGTCTTCCTTCACATGTGATTTTCTCTAGCATTGATTGATGTTTTCCTTTGAGCATATGCAGAGTGTTGGTTGTTTTAATTGCTACAGGGAACAAGATCTGAGTTCATCTCTTCATTTCATGAGCCTCTAATGAACATACTTGTTATCTAAGCAAGAACCTTTTGATTCACTGTTTGTTTGAGAAGTTTTGTTATCATTTTTCCCTTCTAAGTTTGGAGTTGTATTGTTGAAGTGTGCCTAGATTTGATTGTTAGTTGTTGTTAAGAGTAGCAGCTATAGATAACTAATTCAAAGTCCACCTTTCCACTTCATGAGCTTGTAAATGGGCAAGGCATTATCTGTGAAAAATCTTTTGAGTACATGATTGCAAGTTTTGTTTTCTAATTTTTGAATTGTGTGAAGAGTGTTATCTTTGAAAACAGAGTGTTTTGTTATTGTTGGTTTTCTTATCTAAGCTATACTAAACAGACATAGGAACCTATCTGTTATCGACACATATAGTGCATCAAATCTACTGATTACGAATCCTAGTTGATAATTTATGTTCGGTAATATATTATGCAAATAATTGCACCAACATTTTGGCGTCGCTGCCGGGGAGTTGTAAATGGTAATAGGTAGTATTAGAATCTGATTTCTTTAATGGTTTGGGATTGGTTTTATGGATGACCTAAGGGTGAAGAGAAGATGGTAAGACATGCAGGAAGAGCCCACACATCCACTTTGGTGAGGTTGCTCCAAAGTTAGGCTGTCCTCTCTTCTTTTAATGCAAGTGTGTTTTTCCTTCCTTTATGCAAAATTGTGTTTTCATGATGAGCTAACTTGTGTGAACAGATAACCTAGTGACAACAAGGTCCCAGTAACACAAGGAGTTCAAGCTTGGTGTTGTTTTTTTTTGCAAATAGTTTTAAAATTTAGATCTTTGATGATAAATTATGTTTGGGGTGCTGTAAGAACCCCCCGAGTAGTAATTTGTGTTGCAAGACAGGGATCATCAACCAGCTAGAGTAATTCAAGGATGATCAAGATCTTGAAGAATGTTCCTCCAAGAACTTTCTCTCATTCTAGCAGTAGTTGGGATATCTGCCTCTCAGGAAGAGCATATCTTCATAGCAGTCAAGAATCTAGTTGTCTCTCCACATGAAGATTTAGAAGTCTCGTCAGATTCCTCTTGTCAATTTGTTGAAGGGAATAAAGACTCATGGATAGAATTCAATGGAGAGAAACTAGTTGAACCTGATATTAAGGAGTCCTTAGCATGCCTCTCAGCAGATCCTGTATGTAATCAAAAGACCAATCATCTTGAAGAGGATAATATGCATAGAATGGTAGAGGAAGACATTCAGTGTAACCTAAATAAAGAAGAGAAATGAGAATATAGTGATCCTATTGAAATATGGTTTCAATTAGTTATTAGGTCACACCACTCTCTTATTTTTCATTATTGCTTGATCTCATCATCAAAGCAGTTGGTCCTTCATACTCTGGTATGCATTAAGATTTATCTTTTAAACCTGAGTATGGATATATTTCTAACACTATTACGCACATGGCTTCACTAGAAGTATTCCTATACTTGAAGGGAATTTTCTTTTATTCAATTAGAGTAGGATAGGTAAATAAATGTTGCAATGCAACATATCTTTCATATTTTTCATAGATGGGAATGTCAAAAGATAATAAAGAAATCGGTTTAAGATTTTTTGTACCTATAGTAGTTTTCTTTCTAAAAGTTATGATAATTTTGTTTGGAATCTTATGAGAAGGGAATCTCTTCATCCTCCGAATGCACACATGATACTGGAAGGGTTTCAAAAGTGGAGAAGGCATCCTTATCAACGGAACATAACACTTAAGGGAGTGCTTCATGACCTATTTCTTCAAAATTCTTCTTTTTCCTTAAGTTGTTAAAAAAGGTGCATTCGTTCTTTATCATTACCTATCTATTTTAAGACCACTATTTCACAAGGATAATCAATTCAGTGATATTTTTAATAGAAGTTGAAACTAAATGCTAATTCCAAACCATTTTATTCATAGCTAATAATTCAAATTTTGACATTTTCCTTAAATTTTATGTTTGTAAGCATGAATAAAAATCAAGTTTTAATTAGTTCTATTGGTTTGTTTTTAGCAGGTGTTCACAACTCTCTGAGAAGCCCTTTTTAGCATCTCACATTGTTTGCATGAGACCATGCAAAACCTTAGGCATGGGGGAGTGGTTGTTGAAACCTTCATATTCTTTTGCAACTTCCGTCAGCGAGGCCAAATCAACATGTTCAATGCTGGAATTTGATAGTCATTTCCAGAATTTTGGTACTATTCTATTTCGGTAATGCAGAATTGCGTTTATCCGGTACTGCATACAATGTTTGCATATGCATTCATCCGGTACCAAAGGAGAAAGTTTGCATTCATCCGGTACTGAACAACATTCATATGCTCATCTGGTATTGTGCTCATCCGGTATTGATGGTCGCCTGTGTGCTCATCTGGTACCAAAGGAGGAGGTATGTTCTATTCTGGTACTAAACCACAACTCTATGTTATTCTGGTACTGAAGCACAACCCTGCGTCCATCCGGTACTCAGGTGATCAGGTATCGGTAATAAGGTGTTGGTAGCTCTAATCATATATTCAATTTTTGTTGCTCGATTTAAGTACTAGGACATATAAATTCAACATTTTTCGTTTTACTAAAGGAATTAGACTAATTATGCAGTAAACATATGGTTACTCTCAATTATTGCACGCTCCCTACCATGAAATTTTGCTAGCCCTCGTATACATATCCTCGTATATTATC
Source organism: Picea glauca (assembly GCA_000966675.3). Classification (NCBI taxonomy): domain Eukaryota; kingdom Viridiplantae; phylum Streptophyta; class Pinopsida; order Pinales; family Pinaceae; genus Picea; species Picea glauca. The sequence continues at coordinate 459,533 of JZKD02S1660478.1, read as the reverse complement.
ACTAAATTCCTTTGTGAAGTGGTTGTCGCCATGAATGAGCAAAAATCATCCATCATGTCACTTTGTTCCAATACTATCTATTCTGGTACTGCAGAAACCTACTCCATTACTTATCTAGTACTGATGCCAAAGTGATATGATCTTTGTCATGTGCTTAACATTTTTTTCACTTTAGGTAATTGGAGGTATGGGATAATCTCTTCATGTTCTTTCTATCAAGGGTCATTTAGGTCTTGTGTTGAATTATTTTTACTCTCATGTGCATCTTCCTCCTACATTTCTACACTCAACCCTAAATGAATCATCCTTGCTCTCCCTTTAGGAAGATATTTTTCACATTTAGCTCTATATGATAATGGGTGCACTTGTCTTATTACCTCATTATTTTGAAGAAGTGATTGCTAATTGAAATATCCATTAAAAAGTGGTGACACCATTATGTATAATACTAACCTAGTTGATTCAACAAGTTCTTATCCAAGTTTATCTTTACCAGTTTCTTTTGAGAGGTATTGATGAAAACCTCATGTGGTGGACTGCCCTTGCAAAACCGCAATGAACTTTCATGAGAACCCTAATAGGATTAAATAGAGGGACCTCTTAGTCATTATCCAAGATGTTCCATTATACATTGAATAGCTGAGATTAAGTTGAATGTGGATGATGTCACCCTTGGGATAATTGCAAACAATTAATTATGTGCCTAATAAATCTAAAACACTCTCATACCACCTACCTTCCTTATGCTCTAAAACTGTTAATGAACAGTATACATTATTCTAAATCTTTTGAATAATATAATAAAAAGGAAGTATCAGGAAGTACAAGTAAACCCACTGGGGTACTGAATAGGCCTGCTGGCAGTGGGGCCATTCTTGTATGGTACTAAGGTAAACCCGTCGGGGTACTGAACAGGCCTACTGGCAGAGGGGCTATGCCGTGTAAAGGGAGTTGAAAAACATAAAGTGGCACACTTAAAACTGAACAAAAACCCTTGGGTCTCATTCTGAAGCAATCACTATCAAATCAAGGCTAGGATATGACCTTTATATCTCTCAGATGATGTTCTTAAGAACCTTCAAGTATCCACTTTAGAGTTCTATCTTTAAAAAAATAGGTTTGCACGAGAAGTGGGACCCTCAGTATGTGTAATTCACCTTACCTAAACAAGAAGAGCTTCATCTCTAAAAACTTGGATCTAAAACGAGTTAATCATCTTGGGATGTATTCCTTTATGTGTTCCTCTCTTCAAATGATATCTAAACTATGCTTATATCACTTTTGTTTKAAAGGTAATCTAGCCARGGGGGCCTATTAGTCAAAGTCATTATGAAAAMTCTTGGCCACTATCYTATAATCATATTAGAGTCACATCCAKCCCTTTATCCTAACTTTGATTGAAAACAGATTGGATAAGACTTAACTTCAGGGAATGCTTGATCGAGTGAGGAGTATCATCAATTGTGAAATTTTGAAGATCATTGTTGCATGAGGACATGAAATGACTTAAGCATGGGGGAATGTTGAGTCTCCATTTTGACACTTCTAATGCCCTATATTACCTTCTATCTAAGCCTATTTTACCTATTGCATGTGTATCTAATTGACTGTTTCCTCCATAATACACTCGATGACCTTGTTCACGTGCATAAGAGGTAACTTATGATAAAGCATGATTTGTTTAGTTTTATTGAGTTAATTCGATTAAATTCTTGATTATGTATGATCCTAATCACTTTGACTCTTAAGCAGCATGATCTGGTACCCAGTCTATTCCAGTACCAAGGCTCCACCTATTCCGGTACCAGCCTGTGCTAATCCGGTACTAGACATAATTCAGAATTTTTGAATGTTTCTAGAAGAAAATTGGGCTCATGGGTTTTTTTCAGAGTGATTTTTTCATGTGGAAATGTGAGTCATACTTCACCCATCTTGCACGTGTGGACCTCCAGCTCAGGGGGAATGATTCTGCCAAAATTATAAAAAAACCTCAAACTGCCAACTTGCGCCTCGATTTTTGTGCATATGGTATCAGTTCTAGAAATTATAATACATGGGTTTTGTCCATCATATGACAAATTGAGTAAGGCGAGGGCCATGTTTCAAAATTGTAATTTTTTTGGGAGATATGGGTGGGGGAATAACTCGAATCTGCCCAAATTGTTAAAAAACACAGATTTTTGGGATTTATCCTAAAATTGTAAAAATTATTTTCTTAGTTTGGGGATTCATTTTCATCCATTCCTCCATGAATTTTGTGTATAAATAAGACCTCATAGGTATGAGTAGGGAGGAATTATTATGCTACAAGATTCGTTCTTGAAGAAAGAGGAATTGTTATTGTTATCACTGAAATTTCGTCCGCACAGGGCGACAAGAACTCAACGTCATCAACACAGAAAAACAATCATCCATGGCACAAGGATTAACTCCACAGCACATCAAAAGGGCCAAAA
>JZKD02S1660478.1:432891-457067 GCA_000966675.3 Picea glauca | reverse complement strand
TTACTATTTTCTTTCTAACCTTTTGCATTGCAGCTGTCATGACTAGAAGAGCCCAACTAGGCATGTAAGTGCTCGCTTTTTGCTCACTCATTGACGAAAAGAGCACGAACAGTTATGTTGTAGGGTTGATTCTTGAAGACTGTGGATTGTACCTCTGTTTTTCTCAAGTAATGATATAAATTGCAGTTCATGGAATTGATGTGTGTTATCAGACCTTTCGTTCTGTAAGTTTCTTTTAAAGCTACCTTGTTGGTAGGGAAAGGGCCCACCGACCCAACCAAGGTAAGCTTCTTTGTATTTACTGTATATATAATTCTTGTTTGTGTATGGATAAAATCATTTTTGTTTTGATCATAAACATCTAACTTTATTTATGTTTTGCTTCAGTAAACATTTGACAAAATACAATAAAGATGTGTGGCAATTGTGAGTGAGTGAGTGAGCATTTTTGGAGTGCAATATAGATTTCTGGAGTGTAATATGGATTTATGAGTGCAACATAGATTCTTGAGTGAACATTTGTTATTCCTATATGTGTGTGTAGACAATCATTTGGTAGATTTAATGTTATAGTGTTGTTTCCATTTTGCATATCTAAGAACAGCTTGGATCTCTATATTTCATTGTACATGAACCTATAATGGAGCATCCTACCATACTCAGCTTTCTTTCATAGATTTAAATCATATTTCACCTTGCAAACACATGCACAATCAAGACCTCCATCTCTCACCTTACATGTGCCTAAAGTGGAGTTTCTTCCTTCACATGTAATTTTCTCTAGCATTGATTGATGTTTTCCTTTGAGCATATGCAAAGTGTTGGCTGTTTTAATTGCTACAGGGAACAAGATCTGAGTTCATCTCTTCATTTCATGAGCCTCTAATGAACATACTTGTTATCTAAGAAAGAACCTTTTGATTCACTGTTTGCTTGAGAAGTTTTGTTATCATTTTTCCCTTCTAAGTTTGGAGTTGTATTGTTGAAGTGTGCCTAGATTTGATTGCTAGTTGTTGTTAAGAGTAGCAGCTACAGATAACTAATTCAAATTCATCTTTCCACTTCATGAGCTTGTAAATGGGCAAGGCATTATCTGTAAAAAATCTTTTGAGTGCATGATTGCAAGTTTTGCTTTCTAATTTCTGAACTGTGTGAAGAGTGCTATCTTTGAAAACATAGTGTTTTGTTATTGTTGGTTTTCTTATCTAATCTATACTAAACAAACATAGGAACCTATCTGTTACCGGCACATATAGTGCATCAACTCTACTGATTACGAATCCCAGTTGATAATTTATGTTTGGTAATATATTATGCAAATAATTGCACCAACGGGGTCAAATGATTACATAGTAAAAAATCCATCAAATTAATTCCCATTATTTCTCTACACTAGGAGAACTTCTCAGAGCTCACTGACTTTGTCAATGAATCTGCAACATTCTTCAAAGTGTCTACCTTCTCTAGCAACACCTTCTTGTCTTCAACCATGTCTCTCACAAAGTGATACGGAACATAAATATGGTTTGTCTTTGAATGATAAGTTGGGTTCTTTTCCAGGAATATTGCACTCTGACCATCACAATCTAACCTTACTACTTGTTGTACCAACCCAATACCTGAACACAATCTCCGTAACTATATTTCTTCTTTGCGTGCATGAGTGGTTGCCATGTATTCAACTTATGTAATTGATAGTGCCACTACAACCTGTCTTTTTCTCATCCAACTGATTGCTCCTCCAAATAGGTTAAACACATAACGTATTGTAGATCTTCTACGATCCATATCTACATCCCAGTCTACATCAACTAACCCATGTATGTCCAACACTTTATCAAATCCTAGTCTTCCTTGGTAGCACAATCCATAGTTAGAAGTTCCATACAAATACTTGAAAACCCTTTTTATTGTTGTCCAATGCTTCTTCCTTGGTTTTGACATATTTCTGCTCAAAACTCCCACTACATATGCAATGTTCGGTCTAGTATAGAACAGTGCATACATCAAACTTCCAATCGCACTAGAATATGGAACATGGGACATGTCCTCTTCATCTTCATGTGTCTTGGGACATTGATATACGGATAACTTTACACCTACATGAATAGGGATTGTTGGCCCTCGACCAAGTTTTGAGGAAACCTTGGTCAGGTTTGGACCACCCTCTGGACTTCGACGTGAGGATCAAAGATGGAGTGACATGGAAAATCTAAGATCGCAGATCTCACTTGTTTTCTGGGCTATATGGACCCAGCAAGGGGTTCACTAGGGTTTTTGTAATGGTTTATGGGATGTCATCCCATGGGTTTACAAATGTTTTGGCATTTTCGTAAGGAAATGTAAAAGTATAAATAGATAAGAATGTATGGTAGAAGGAGGAGGTTGAAGATAGCTTGCAAGACTAAGTGAAAGTAGTTTGGGTTGCTTTGTGCAACAGATAAATAGAGAAGTTGGATTTGTGTTGTGACCTAGTTTTGGGAAGGAGGATTTGGCTCTCAGTGCGTAGATCTCTTGTCCTCTGTGAGGCTTAGCCCTGTGGCTTATTGCACAGGAGAAAATGAATGTAATCGATTGAAGACTAATAAAGGATACGAAGCAGTTGGTGGATGTAGCCCGGCATTGGGGTGAACCATGTATATCGTGTATATTTTGATGTGCTTGATGTTGTGTTATTTATATTATGAATCTGCTTAGTGCTTTTCTTATTAGATAGATCTATGATGCGTAATTTTTCACATGTGTTAAGGATGAATGAATGTTAGATCTAACTCTGTGTTTTGTACTAAGTAGTTGAAGTGTTTAATCATTATTGTTACTGAGCTAATCTATCTTAGGGTTTGTTATGCGAGCTAATAAACTAATGCATATCATCTTCTAAGTGTTATTAAAGTACTTGTGAAGTGTTGTAATCATGTATCTGTGTCCCAGCTTGGTTACAGACACCTAAGTCTTGTAACACTCCCTTCCTCTACCTCGGGTGAGACTTTTCCTACTTCGCAGATGTTGTCGAAAGGGTCAGTAGTTAGGGTTTTTTTGGTGCGTTGTTAGAGTTGAACCCCAGATTTGCCCATGTGCCAACAAATGGTTTCGTTGTCAGGACCTGAAACTGTGATTGTTTCGAACTAAAGTAAATAAAAGAGAAGTTGTGTGCATAGATCTATTTTTGTAGTGCGCAGTACTCTACTTGAGAAGCTCTGTGCTAAGAAAGAAACTCGATCTGAAGAAAAGAGGTAAAATCTTGAAAGAGGTAAAGCTTTGTGCTTTGATAAGAGTAAATTTTTTGTTTCGAAAGCATGAATTTAGGTATGTTTAATAGATTTTGTCCTAGTTTGAAAGCTAGGGCACAGTTGGAAGAAGGAATTGATATGAATGATTTTTATAGAAATAAATACAGATATGCTATTCCTATGCATAGAAAGAATTTTTGGACTAATAAATGGATGCATGAACCTAGAAAGAAATTTTGCAGCTTGCAGGTACAGCACTGTGATCCTAATGTGAAATACAGGAGAAGTTGGGGAACATACAAGAGAAAGAGAGGATTGACACTATGTTATAACTGCAGAAGACCAAGACATCTTGCTAAGGAATGCCCTGGTACAGGCCCTATTTGTCTTTGTTGTAAAATTGTTGGTCATGAAGTTCAGGATTGTTCAAGGATGATTGCTAAAGTCAAACAAATGAACATGAGATAAGAAAACTATGAAGAAAGTCAAGAGAATAAAAGTATGTTAGAGAATCATCAAGAGAAAGAATTACAGAAAGCTCGGACTACATTAGAATAGTTGAAAGAAACGATGAATGATCACAAAGATGTCAGTTTACCAAAGATCTTGAAATTCAAATAGCGCATAAATGAAATAATAGAATACTTCGACATAGACTATGTCTTGGATGAAGAAACACAAGTAAATATTATGACAGAAGAAACTTGGGAAATTTTGGGAAAGCCTACTATGGTACCTTCATTGGGAAGAATAGGTTTGTTTAAAGGAAAGATGATAACCCTATCTGGAAGAGTTACTAATGTACCTGTTATCATCCATGGAATTCCAACTAAAGAGGAATTGGAAGTCATTACATTTGTTGAGAATGACTCCCCGTTCCCACTTTTGTTAGGAAAGACTTGGATCGAGAGGGATCAAATCATAAGGGAATCAGAGGAAGTAGCCATAGAAAAGAAGAAGCAAGAACTAAGGGATTTCATAGATAGAAAAATAGATCAACTAATAGAAGAACGAGAAGTTAAGTCGAAGCAACCAAGGGAAAGAGAATTAGTTGTCGAAGTTGAAAGAACACAAGAAGGTTTGAAGGACCTATCCATGCAACAAAGAAGAATACCCACCCTAGAATTAATAAGAGAAGAGGTATTGACCTCGAACTCTTTGAGAGCACGTCAGCAATGCGAAGTCACTAAGCCAGGATAAGATAAGAATATGAATAGAAAGAGGATTCCAAAAATAGTTAGAAAGACTCAAATCACAGGAAAGAAGGCAAGAAATCTCAATAAGAATAAATCCAAGTTGGAAAAGCTACAGGAAGTTACATGGAAGACGAGGCAAGTTTGCAAAATTTGAACCTCGACGGAATAACAGAACCGTGCATAATGGGACTTCGCCCCGGTGAAGCTATATGACCATTGGAGGCACCCCGACCATTATAACGACACTCCAGAACGGCTAGAAAATGCATTTATGGGTGGCTGGACCGCATTTGGGACATTGAGACTACACTATAACGAATAGATTTGCAGTAATGGAAGAATTCCTACCCGTTGGAAGAATCTGTTACGACGCTCGCTTATTTAACCCATTGGTCGCTACACCGGGACCACTTTTTTCCACCCGTGATTATCTAAAACAAGAAGAGAATTGATTGTGTGTCTAGCTATATTGCTATCAAACCTTGCCATCCATTCCTTACTCTTCCTGTCTATTCGCCTACCCCGAACTACCTGTTTAAAATTGAGAATGTTGGGTGAATGTGGTGAGTTAGAGAAGTTCGTCGAGGAGGTTCTTAAGAAGTTTTTGGCTGATAAAGCTATGTCTGAAGGAGTACAAGCATCGTTGACTATGGGACTCCAGGCTTCCCCATCGACTGGACGATGTTCTGGCCGTACCAACCCCACGACTGAGCAGCGAAGTAAACATCGTGGTGATATGGCTAATGCAAAGAAGATCTTGTCAATCTTACCAGATTATACCCCGCCTTTGGCTGGCATAGTTAACCGAGACAACATCCCACGGGACTTCGAATACACTTTGATCACCGCGTACATCCCGAAGGGAATACGCGTAGTTGGCAGCCAGTTGGGACAGATCCCATTACTGTAGAATAGTGACTTCAACCTTAGAGATAGAAAGAAATACGCTATGTTAGCACCCCATAGATATTTGATGAAGACCACTGAGAAGAAGTCTCGCATTGTCTCCCAGCCTTGGATTAAGGAGCTGGCTCAATCCACTATACTCAATGTGATGAAGATTCCCCATTTTGGCCAGCACCAGGAGGTTAAGGCTTGTGTTAAACTTCTCTTGTCATGCTATCATGGTGGATACTTGTAGCTCGATCGACAGATTACTGTGGATCCAACGATGATCCAATTGATTACAAGATTGAGCATGAAGGGACCCGACCCTCAACAGTTTTACCTAGGGAAGGCCTTAGACCGCACCCTGGCATAGCGCATTAAGGAAGGATATGGCAAAGTTGAAAAAGGGAAGCGAGCCTACAAGGTAGCGTCTATTCAAGATGGCGCAGTGTGCCTAAATTTCCAACTCATAGCTGGAAATCTCATAAGAAAGAATCGCCCCACACAGGTCATCAGGTTCATGGTGGACCTCGCAAGAAAGTGTGTGGAGGGTATGCAAATGAATTGGGCGATTTAACTCATCAATGAGCATGAGAAATATTGTTGTGAAGCTCAGGATTGCCGTGAAGCTCAGGATCAGGGATACGAGTTCCACTTTAATTGGCTACTCATATTGATTGCATTTGTCACTTGGAAAATGTCGGAATGAGCCACCTTCTTGGAGATCGAACCATCAAACTCATTGGTCGCTAGGTTCTCAACCTTATGGTACACCAATGACATGTCGAAGCAATGGCAGTAGAACGTTGTGCTCCATGCCTATTATGAGCAACTAAAGGTTTTCATTGAAGCATTTCCACGAATGACACCACACACCTTGCACCAACACAGACCGATAGCCAAGTTTTATGTAGATCGACACTTTATCTATATCATTGTGCGCAGAGATGAGAGCAAGGAAAAGTTGCAATCATACTACAAGCTAACATACGACGACATGGAGCATATCACGAAGGAGTGTCTGAAGGATTTCCTTGTACCAGTCGATGATGCATAACTCTCTAACCCTGACATCATAGGAATCCCCTTGGTCACTTGATTCGATCATGCTGGACAGTCTAGTGCGAAGAAGAAGAAGAAAAAGGAGGAAGTCCAGAATATAGAGACTGAATGAGGAGGACAGCGCCTCTGAAGAAATTAGATCTGGCTCACCTGTAGGAGGAGGAGGAGAAGGAGATGACCCATCATATGGACAAGGAGGAGGGGATGAAGGAGAAAATCAAGGAGAAGGTGAAGCTACACCACCGAACGATCCCCTTACTAAAACAGTAACCCCGCAGAAGAGGAAGGTTTCTCCGCAGAAACCTTCAGCAAGAAAGAAGACACGGGCTAGTAAGCCCCAAATGGAAGCCATGCTCACAGAAGATGACATTGGTCTAGTCCATGGAGCCATGGAGGATGATTCATAGGATCTCTTACAGAGATATGGAGCGAAGAAGGAGGATTTGTATGAAATAGTTGAGAAGGAACTATAGGAAATACAACAAGCCATTCATTTGAGTCGCGCAGTACCCACTGCGCCCTCCTCATCACAAGTTGTAGAATTAGGGTATGAGCCCGCCCAATTAAGAAGAATTGTAGATGAGATAGAGGCTCGACTTCAGAAAGTGCACGAAGAAAAGGAGAAGGCTATAGAAACCCTGAGACAAGAAAAAGAGGAAGTCTTAGAGCAACTACGAGTTGTGCGGTACTGTGTAACCACTTATGAAAATGAGAAAGATGAGTTTCAGGCGATGCTCGAGGAGGACAAAGCGAAGATATAGAGAGAAAAGGACCAATTTCTTGCGGAGATGACTATGGTTAAAGAAGCAGTGAATAAATAACTTCGCTCTGTGCCCAGCTTGGCACAATAGGAACAAGAATTAGTTGAGATTCAAGTAGCGAAGCTCGCTGAGGCCATCCAGCAACTTCAAGCAAGAATAATGGAGTTGGAGATTCAAGCAGTACCGAGCACTCCACAGGAGGTGCGTGACCAAAGGGAGGAAGCTGCTAAGAGCGCAGTTGGAAGTATCATATCCCTCACTTCATAATGCAAAAATCTGAGCGATAGAAGTGTGCAGACTTACGAATTCCTCACAGAAGATCCGGAGCTAAGGAAACTGGAAGCACAGTTATAGGAGGCGCAGCAGCAGGCCTTCACCGTGCAGGCACAAATAAAGCTACTCACTGCAGTCGAGAGAATGAAAATATCACAATAACAGTGTGCAGTACAACAACAGATTACTTCCATCCAGGGCAGAGTAATGGAAGTGGCACAGAAGCTAAAACCTGTGCAGGATGAGGTCTGCAAGGTGTTTGAAGAAATTGAAGGACAAGACTCGCAACTGGACCAAGTGGTTGCGACAATGGAACAATGCTTGTAAGAGCCTGTTATAGAGGAGATGATCCAAGATCTCACTGAGCAGGAGGCTCATGTGAAGCAGCAACTTGAGGCATATCAAGTGAAGCTCGAGGCCTTTGAAGAAGCGTTGTCCAGACCTAAGTGACTCAGGACGAGTCACATATGAGTGTAGGGGGCCTGTTGGCCCTCAACCAAGTTTTGAGGAAACCTTGGTCAGGTTTGGACCACCCTTTGGACTTTGACGTGAGGATCGAAGATGGAGCGACATGGCAGATCTGAGATCGCGGATCTGACTTCTTTTGCGGGCTATATGGACCCAGCAAGGGGTTCACTAGGGTTTTTGTAATGGGTTACGGGATGTCGGCCCATGGGTTTACCCATGTTTAGGCCTTTTTGTAAGGAAATGTAAAAGTATAAATAGATAAGAATGTATGGTAGAAGGAGGAGGCAAAAGATAGCTTGCAAGGCTAAGTGCAAGTAGTTTGGGTTGCTTTGTGCAATAGATTGTGTATGTACGACTCTATGCTAAATAGATAAGTTGTCTTTGTGATGTGACCTATTTTCTTTGATTCGACCATATTTTATTGTGTGGATGATCTCGTTTAATCGCCATTCCCATAGTGAAGTTAGTATCACCAAGATACTTCATGTAAAATTTGGAGGATAGATGTGATTTCACCTCCTTGATAACATCCATGTTATTTCCTACTAGCAACATTTCATCAACATACAACACTACATAAATGAAGTGATTACCAACATGCTTGGAATATACATTGTGATCAACCCTACTTCTCACAAATCCCAGTCCAAGGATGTATGTCTCAAACTTTTGGTACCACATCCTAGGTGATTGCTTCAAACCATATAGTGACTTCTTTAGCTTGCAAACTAGCTCTTTATTTCCCTTCACTTCAAAGCCTTCTAGTTGCTTCATGCATATTTATTCTTCTAAATCCCCATGTATGAATGTTTTCTTCACATTGATTTGTTCTATTTCAAAATCAAAAGAAACAACAACAAATAAAATAAATCTAATAGAAGTTAACTTGGAAACAAGAGAAAAAATTTCACCAAATCAATTCCTTCTACCTAGGAATAACCTTTTTCTACTAACTAATCTTTGTATTTCTCCGCTTTGCCTTCTGCATTCAACTTCTTCTTAAACACCCATTCATTGCCAATTGCCTTTTTCCAGTTGGAAAATAAACTAGATCCCATGTCTCATTCTTATCCAAGGCATCCATATCTTAAACCGTGGCCTTATTCCAGAGTTAATTATCCTATGAATCCACTACTTCCCTGATAGTTATAGGATCATCATTAGTAATAGATAAAGAAAAAATAGAACAAAAGTCAGGTGAGCTATATCTTTCTGGTTGTCTTCTTTCCCTCACTGATCTCCTCAATACTGGAGTATGACGTTCTTCTTCTTCTAATTCATATTCTTGTTGGAAAGTTGGTTTTCATTAATGAAAACCCTAGAAGAAGGCCATAAGCCTCTAGAATTGATGGGTGTATTTGAAGAAGTCTCCAAAGTGGTCCCATTATGGTGTAGCTTTAAGTTGGCACTCACAGGAAGACGCTTTGAAGAAGTCTACAAGAATCCCCGTAAATATGTTTATGTATGGTTAAGTGGTTAATAATCCCTGGAGGTATGGTCATGAAGCCCGAAGTTGATTGGAGAAAAAGAGTATGAAAGACATCATAATTGCATGCAAAACCCCCATTGATTGATAGTCCTCATCAAGCCATCTCCAATGGTAGGTGGCATGCCACATGGTTCCTCATGGTTGAGTTATTCCCTCTTAAAGATGAAGCCCCAAAGTATGGTCAAGAAGCCCCAAATCTAAGTTCAAGAAGTTATAAGTTGGCCCTAAAGTCAAGTAAAGGAGAAAAAGTTGTTGCAAACAAGAAGTTACAAGTTGGCTCAAGATCAAGTAAAGAAGGTACTTGGAAGGGTATAAATACACATTAATAACCTCTCATTTTCATAATTCAATATTTAATATCTTATCACAATCTTGGAAGTGAATTTAATTGGGAAGATGAAGTGAAGAAGGGTGAAATTCCAAGGGAAGATGAAATCTTGTGATGATGTGTTCTAAGGTATGTTTTTTAAAGGCCATCTTACCGTTTTCGTTATAATTGTTTTTCTAGAATGATTCATGTAGTGAAACTTTGAGGATATTGAGAACACATATAAAGGTACTTGTGGTAATAATTTCAGCTTCTAGGTTGTTTTACTTTTGGAGATACACTCTGTGGAAGATAGGGTTTTTGACTAGTCCTGTAACTAGTCTCAAACATGTGTTCTAGGTTAAATAGTCATAAATTATTCATAGAGGATAAAAATTATATGAGATAAATTGCATTGGAAAGAGTACAATATAAAGTATTGTTTTTTTTTTTGTTTCAGAATCAGATATAAAATATTGACAGTGTGTCATGTTGTACAAGTTCTCTCTCCAAAATAGGCCAGAATTTAGGAAGGTGTGCCATATTATTTATATCTCCTTTTTAGTGACAAGTCGAGGATATAAACTTGGAGTTATTTTACAGAATATATCAAATAATATTGGGTACAAGTTTCAGACCTTGATTCATTACTAGTACGGAGTTATACTTGTTGGAAGTTAGGGTTTGTGACTAATCCAAAAAATAGTTCCAAACAAGTGTTCAAGATAAATTTAAGAAGTGATGTTGGGGTTTATATGTAGACCCATGTGGACCTAGGATATTTATATGGACCCAATTTCTAAGTGTACTCGAGTTGAGGATGTTGATGTATCAGTTATGGTGGATCTAGTTTTGATTATGTTGATGTATCAATTGTGGTGGATATAGTTTTGATGATGATGATGTATCAGTTGTAGTGGATGTAGCTTTGATGATGATGATGTATCTGTTGGGTATGTGTTATATTATTTGCATGATGTATCTGTTGGGTATGTGTTATATTATTTGCATGATGTATATGTTGGGTATGATGATGTATCTGTTGGGTTCGGGGGTAGTGCCCCTGAGAAAAAACAATTATGCCTCGAAAAATGTGTCACATATTTGTTTGCCTCAAAAAATGTGTCACATATTTTAGGTGGTTTTTCGACACATGGTTTCTTTGTTGATGGTTTTCTATTTCCGGTTAAGGAATTAGGGTTGTTGACTAATGTAGGTCATTGGGTTAGGGTTTTGGATGCCACTGGATCCTATATGTATATTGTATTGTAAACAATGTATCACTATGAATGAATATAGAATATGTTGTTTTCCTGGTTTGAGTTTCCAGAGGAAAAATCTTTGTGTAATGTTTGTATTTTCCATTGTATAATTTCTTTTCTTTTACTGAATATCTATTTGCAGTAGATATTGTACAAGGTTAAAATCTACATTTGGTATCAAAGCTTTGTTGGCATCAGGTGGACGCCTTTGTGGTCAAGGGTTTGGCTCAGGACTGTGATAAGCCTTGTTACAAAGGGACATTTGTGGTATTGATTTTTCAAGTGAAAAGAAATGGCAAGCAATTCGAAGATGGAGATCGAGAAGTTTAATGGGAAAAGTTTTGAGTTGTGGAAGCTCAAGATGGAAGATATTTTGGTGGACAGAGATCAGTGGATCATGATAGATCCAGATACTGCACCTACAAGAACATCAACAGATTATTGGAAAAAGTTGGATAAAAAGGAAAAGAGCACAATCCGACTGTGTCTCTCTAATTCAGTATTACTGAATGTGTCAGAGGAAGCTACAACCAAGGATTTATGGGAAAAGTTGGGGAATTTGAATCAGTCTAAGTCCCTAGTAAATAAACTATTCCTAAGAAAGAAGATGTATAACCTGAGGATGAGAGATGGAGACTGGGTGGCAAATCATTTGAACACCTTCAAAATTGTGGTAAGTCAGTTAGTATCTATTGAGATTAAAATTTTAGATGAAGATAAATGTATTAGTTTACTGTGTTATTTACCAAACTTGTGGGATAGTCTGGTTGTGGCCATAGGTAGTAATACAACTGCCTTGAAATTTGATGAAGTGGTCTCATCCTTGTTGTCGGAGGAGATGAGACGAAAGAATATGGAAGGACAGAGCACAAATGCATTATTTGCAAGAGGACGATCCTAGGAAATAAATAGATCTAACTTCTCAAGTGGGAGATATAAGTCTAAGGGTAGATCTAAATCTCCCGAAAAGTTTGTAAGGGTGTGTTGGAGATGTGGAAAAGAAGGGCACTACAAGAAGCAGTGTATATCCAAAGTTGAGAAAAAGAAGGGATCTGAAGAATCTCATTTACAGAAGAAAAGACCTCCAAGGAAGAAGAAGGGTATGTGTACTTGGCTTCTTCAAGAAAACATGTAGATCATGAGGCATGGTTGGTTGACTCTGGTGCATCCTTTCATATGACTCCCCATAGGGAGTGGTTCTGCGAATATGAAAGGTATGATGGAGGTAATGTTTTCTTAGCTGATGATTTGACAACTAGAATAATAAGACGAGGAAAAGTCAAGTTGAGGCTCACAGATGGAAGGATTAGAACACTGCCTGGTGTTCTGTACATCCCAAGTTTGGCCATAAATTTGATTTCTGTAAGAAAAATGGACGATGCATGGGTAAAAACAATATTTGAAAAGGAAACCTGCAGGATGGTTCGAGGAGCAATGGTGTTGCTAAAGGGAGTTTGGTTTGGAACTCTGTATAATTTGAAAGGAAGCACTATTAGTGATGGGTGTAATAGTTCCATTGTTCCTGATATTGGAGTTGAAGAAGAAAGAACTCCTACAGTCTATGGAGAAAAGGTTATGATGTGGCATCAAAGACTGGGGCATATCAAAGAGAAGGGTATTCGACTACTACATGGTAAAGGTATGGTTGAAGGTATGTATAACTGCTCTCTGGATTTTGATTTCTGTGAACATTGTCTATATGGGAAGCAGAATCGGGTAAGATTCCCCTCTGGTGAAATGAGGGAAGAAAGAATTTTACAACTAATTCACAGTGATGTTTTTGGACCTGTGTCGGTCCCATCATTGGGAAAATCTGTGTACTATGTCTCATTTATAGATGACTTCTCGAGGAATAATTGGATATATTTCCTCGGGAATAAATCTGAAGTCTTTGACAGGTTTAAAGAGTTTAAGGATCTTGTTGAGAATCAAACAGAGAAAAGAATTAAGGTGTTGAGGACAGATAATGGCAGAGAGTTCTGCGGGAATGAATTTGAATAATTTTGTAAGAAGTGCGTTATAGAAAGGTAGAAGACTACTCCATATACACCTTGAAATAATGGAGTTGCAGAAAGGATGAACAGGATGCTGATGGAAAAATCAAGGTGCATGCTCAGTGGTGCCGGGTTAGGGAAATAATTATGGGCAGAGGAAATGGGTATTGCATGTTACTTGGTCAACAGATCACCCTCATCAGCGTTGGATGACAAGACTCCACAAGAGGTATGGACTGGTAAGGAACCTTCTCTCACACATCTCAAGGTATTTAGTTGTGATGCATATGTTCATGTTCCAAAGGAAAACAGGAGTAAGCTAGATAAGAAGGCTGAAAAGTGTATCTTTATTGGATATAAAGATGGTCTCAAAGGTTATAATCTTTGGAACCTAGAAAATAAGAAGGTAGTGTATAGCCGAGATGTGGTATTTAGAGAAATGAAGGATGTTGTTAAACAAGAATTCCTACAAAGTAAGGAAGAACCAGATAAAATAGAGTTTTATTTAAAGGATGATGAGTCAAACTCTGCAGAAGAACAGGAATCAGAAGAAGAAGATCCCCTTACTCCAGTATTGAGGAGATCTGTTCGATAAAGAAGGCTACCAGAAAGGTATACTCCATCTGATTTCCATTCAAATTTTTCTTTGTCTATTACTGATGATGATCCTAGAACTGTTAGGGAGGCAGTGGATTCAGAGGATGCAAATCTATGGAAAAGGGCCATGGACAAAGAAATGGATTGATTTTGGTGATATTTTTTCTCGTGTTGCCAAGTTAACCTCCATAAGATTTATGTTATCTATTGTTGTTGCATTTGATTTTGAAATAGAACAAATGGATGTGAAGACACCATTCCTACATGGGGATATGGAAGAAGAAATCTATATGAAGCAACCAGAAGGTTATGTTTTGAAGGGAAAGAAGGAGATGGTATGCAAGCTGAAAAAGTCCCTGTATGGTTGAAAACAATCACCAAGGATGTGGTATCAAAAATTTGATACTTATATGTTGGGACTTGGCTTCACAAGAAGCAAAGAGGACAATTGTGTTTGTTTTAAATTAATTGGTGATCATTTGACTTATTTGGTCTTGTATGTGGATGACATGTTGTTGATAGGAAACAACAAGGAGATTATCCAGGATGTGAAAACTCAGTTGTCCTCTAAATTTGACATGAAGGATCTTGGTGCTTCAAATTTCGTTTTGGGCATGGAAATTAAAAGAGATCAGAAAAGGAGGAAACTTTGGTTAAATCAGAGAAAATATGTCAAGACAATATTGCAGAGGTTTAATATGCAGGAATGTAAACCGATCAAGGTTCCTATTCCTATTGGTGTAAATTTATCTGCGGATCAGTGTCCCAAGACACATGAAGAGGACAAGGGCATGTCTTGTGTTCCATATGCGAGTGCAGATGGCAGATTGATGTATGCAATGGTTTGTAAAAAACTGGACATTGCACATGCAGTGGGAGTTTTGAGCAGGTATATGTCAAAACCACGGAAGGAGGATTAGATAGCAGTAAAAAGGGTTTTTGGGTATTTGTGTGGCACTGCTAGCTATGGATTGTGCTACGAAGGAAGATCGGGATTGGATAGAGTGGTGGATATACATGGATATTTGGATGCATACTGGGCTAGAGATATGGATCGTAGGAGATCTACAAGTGGGTATGTGTTTAACTTGTTTGGAGGAGCAATAAGTTGGATGAGAAAAAAACAATTTATAGTGGCACTTTCAACTATAGAAGTTGAATGCATGGCATCCACTCATTCAAGTAAGGAATCAGCATGGTTACAAAGATTGTGTTCAGGTATTGGGTTGGCACAACAAGTTGTAAGGATAGATTGTGATAGTGAGAGTGCAATTTTTTTGGTGAAGAACCCTACTCATCATTCAAAGACAAAGCATATTTATATTCAATATCTCTTTGTGAGAGACATGGTTGAAGAAAAGAAAGTATTTTTGATGAAGGTGGACACTTTGAATAATGTTGAAGATTCATTAACAAAATCTGTGAGCACTGAGAAGTTCTCTTGGTGTAGAGGATACATGGGCATTGCTTCCCTGGATTGTTGACTATGTAACCCTGTAACCCCCTGTATGCAAAGAAAACAAAAAGTGGGAGAATGTTGGGCATGTGTTATATACCCAACACTTTTTTTCCTTGAAAAACATGTGACATATTTTTCTGCCTCAAAAAATGTGTCACATATTTTAGGTGGTTTTTTAGCACATGGTTTCTTTGTCGATGATTTTCTATTTCCAATTAAGGAATTAGGGTTGTTGACTAATCCAGGTCATTGGGTTATGTTTTCGTATGTCGTTGGCTCCTATATGTATATTGTATTGTAAATAATGTATCACTATGAATGAATATAGAATATGTGATGCACGAGCATCATCAGCAAGCGCGAGTGGAGGACAGCTGGATATACACCAGTACGCATTTTGAAACAATTTTGAATTTCAAAGGATGGCACATTAATGTAATAGTTGGAACTATGTATTTGCTTTTAATGTTTGGGGGATTGTAATATAGATATTAAGCATTGCTCTCATCTATCGGTTGTAGGCATTTATTGTAATAAATGTAAAGTAGGTAGTAATCTTTAATTCGATAAGATAGCTTACAATAGTAGCAGGGAAACTCAAGAAGACACCCTCGTATGTATTGTATTATCATTCTCATTGTAAGAGAGCAAGAGAGCATAGGAGAGGAGAGAAGAACATAGATTGTAGAATTTGTATGAGCAGATAGTTGTTGTTGTTGTTGTAGACCATGTACATAAGCACTTGAATTAATATAAGAATGCTTTGATCCAATTTCATGGTGTATTATGAATATTGTGTGTATCTATTGAATGGTATGTTTACAACTTGCTTATATTCTTTGTTATGCATGTGTTTCAATGCCATATGTATGTGATTTCATGTTGAATGTATGAAGTCTATGAGGAGAGTATGAGTTTCAATTGTTTCTCTTCCTGAGAATTCCTGCAAGGAGTGCAGTGAAGGCCCGCAAGGAGTGTGTTGACAAGATTTTGAGTTTTATCTTAGAAATATCAGGAGAGATAACGTTAACTTATACCAGTAGAAGTGCAGGTAGATCACAGAGTTGTGCAAGGTGTGCACAGGCTGAGGTTGAGTCATAGACTTTTCCAACCCAAGTGAGTGGTTGAATAACTTATGTCGCAAAGAGTGCGTAGAGTTGGAGTTGTCAAATAACCAGAGGTTATTGTGGAAGCCGCAAGGAGTGCGTGAAAAATTCCTTAGAATATTTGAGTTTGCAGCGAGAATCCAAGCTCGGGAAGGATAGAGACTTGGAGAAGTTCAGAGGAAAGACAAGGGTTGAAGTCACCTTGTGGAAGCAAGCTCAGAAGGGTTGATGCCAAGTTAATTGGCCAGGAGACACTAAGATTCTCAAAGGACGGTGGAAATTCTCGAAGGGATAAACGTTGATTTTCATGGACCGTTGGATCTAGTAGATCTACGGGGAGGATAAGGGTGAGATTCTGTCAACACTCGCAAGCTCAAGAGAGATATTATCTATCAAATCTAAAGAAGGGTGAGTCGTTGATTTGGCACTCTGAAATATTGGAAATTTGGGAGTCAGAGGTTCGAAGGAGAGAACCATATTTCAACATCAGGGAACACAAAATTTCGATTCACGGGGAGTAGACCTGGACCATTGGATCACGGGAGATAGTGTATTGTCGATCTAGCACGAGTAGAACTTGGGGTTCGGGGTTTGGAAGAAAGGATGTGAGCTATATTTTGGAATTTGTGAAGTGAGAAGTCTCGAAGTAATTGGGGATTTGGGCCCCAAGTCATAGCTGGAGGTCACATCGTCGGAGGATAAAGGGAGGAGCTAGCGTTCGCTAAGATCTAGTTCGGAGTTCGGGGATTGGAAGAGTCGAGGAAACTCAGAGCAGAACACTCGAGGTCCCGAAGTCGCGAAGTGCCTTTTGGTTAGGCTCATGGTCACAACCAGTGGTCATGTGGAGAGGAGACTTACTCCCAGTGCTTATTCGCGCGGGTATAGTTTTGTAAAAAGGACCTGTGGATTTGTTTTCATGGAGGTTCCAATAAGGACCTGGAGAGATTATTCAGCTCAGGAATAGAGGAAGATCCATAGACCAAGAGGCCAGTAGACCCTGCCGAGGTAGGGTCTCTTCATAAGGTGGTATGAAAGCTAACAAATACTATTTTATGTAAAGGGAAGACATAAGACAGTTGTGATTTGAATTCTGTGTGGTGGAATTTGAAACAATGATTCCAAGGAGACGTCTAGAAATAACTTTACCTGATCCAGCCATGGAAAGGGAAATGAGAGAACTTCGTGATCGATTAGATGTTATGGAGACAACACAAAGATGAACACCTGATATTGGAGATATCAGTGAGGCTGAAAGCAAGAACAAAGGAGCTGAAGAAGAAGTTGTAGTTGAAGATGCTGCAGAAGAACGTCTATTTAAAGTTGTTGCAAGAATAGGTGTCAGAGAAAAGTTGGACATCCCGATGTATGAAGGAAACTTATACATTGAGGAGCTCCTAGATTGATTTAGAGCTCTAGATAAGTACTTCAACTATGAGGATGTTGAAGAAGATAAGAAAGTAAATCACTATGTCACTAGACTGAAAGGAAATGCAGCACTGTGGTGGGATGAACTGCAGGCTGATAGGCATTGCAAAGGCAGACAAAGAATCAAAAGTTGGGATAGAATGGTAGCAAACATGAAATAAAAATTCATACCCAGAGATTATCAAATCAATCTATTTCGAAGAATGCAGAATTTGAGACAGAAAGGGATGACAGTGAAGGAATACACTGAGGAATTCTACAGACTTAACATTAGAGTTGGTCATCGTGAGAGTGATGATGAAAATGTTTCCAGATATATGAATGGCCTAATATATGATATTCATGACGAGATGAGCATGGTGACAATCAGAAATGTGGAAGATGTTTATCAAGTTGCTTTGAAGGAAAAAGATAAATTGGCCCAAAAGCAAGGTCAAAGAGGCAGAGGTAGCATTCAGAGCAGAGGCAAAGCAATTGCCTAGGATAGAGTACAAAATCCCAAGGATGAAGAGAAGAAACCTCATAACCACCCAGAAAGGGGAGGAAGTTCACAAGGAAGACAGAATGTTGATAGGAACACTTTTCCTCGAGCAAGAGGAAGAGGAAGAGGCAGAGGAGTTGACGTAAAGTGTTTTGTCTATGGAAATATAGGACACAAGTCTTGGGAATGTCCCGATAGTAAAAGAGACAGAGGAGGCGAAGCTCACATTTCAGAAGCGCAAAGGCAAAATGTTGAGGCAGAAGATGCAGAAGGTGGAAGATCCTTGATGATGAGGAAAATTATCTTGAAACCAGAAAAAGAGATGGAGAATCTAGTCCAGAGGAACAGTTTGTTTAGGACTGCTTGCAAAACCAAAGATAGGGTATGCAAGGTGATAGTTGACAGTGGAAACACAGATAACTTAGTATCCACAGAGATGGTGGAGAAGCTGGAATTGGAGATCGTTGCACATCCAAGCCTGTATAAAGTTTCATGGTTGCAAAAAGGACATCAGGTAACAGTCACTAAACATTGTTTAGTTGAATTTAAGATAGGGGGTTATAGAGACGAGATTTTATGTGATGTAATTCCCATGGATTTATGTCATCTTTTGTTGGGGAAGCCTTGGAAATATGACATAAATGTTATTCATGACGGAAGAAAGAATATGTCTACCTTGGAAAAGAATGGTAGGATGCATATGTTGCTGCCAATTGAAGACAAAAAGGTGAAAGAAGAAGCAAGCAATAGTATACTTCTCATGAGTGGGAAGGAAATTCTTGATGAAGTCAAGAAAGATCAAGAAATGGAGTTTTTTGTGGTTAGAAAACCTATATTCATGTTGACCAGTACCTCAATAGATGATCTACCTGAGGAAATTCAGGAGCTGCTGGAGAATTTCATTGATATAGTGGTGGACTATTTACCTTGTTTATTTTCACCCACCAGGAGTATAAGTCATCACATTGACCTTATACCAGGAGCGAGTTTACCAAACAAAGCCATGTACATATTGAAGCCATGGGAGAATGAAGAGGTTAAGAAGCAAGTCCAAGATTTGATGGACAAAGGGTTGATTAGAGAAAGCTTAAGTCCATGCGTTGTACCAACAGTGCTAAGTCAGAAGGATGGTGGATGGAGAATGTGTACAAAATCGAGGGATATAAACAAAATCACCATCAGGTATAGATTTCTTTTACCCAGGATGGATGACTTGATGGATTGCTTGAATGGGGCAAATTGTTTTTCAAAAATTGATTTGAAAAGTAGATATCATCATATTAGAATGAGGGAAGATGATGAATGGAAGACAACATTCCAAACGAATGAAGGATTGTATGAATGGCTTGTCATGTCGTTTGTCTTGACGAATGCGCCAAGTACTTTCATGAGATTGATGAATGAAGTATTGAAAGATTTCATTGGAAAGTTTTTAATTGTGTATCTTGATGATATATTGATCTTCAGTAAGACTGAGGAAGAACACTTGAGACATTTAACTCTGGTGATGAGGAGGTTGCAGCAAGATAAGTTGTTGATAAATCTGAAGAAGTCGTCTTTCATGAAGACGAAACTCATTTATTTGGGTTTTTTGATCTCTTCGAATGAGTTGAAGATGGATCCGGAGAAGGTAAAAGCAATCAAATAATGGCCATCACCAAGGAATATCTTTGAAGTCAGAAGCTTCCATGGACTCGCTAGTTTTTACAAGAAGTTCATCAAAAATTTTAGTGGGATTTGTGCACCAATGATGGACACAGTCAGAAAAGACATAAATCTTTTCATTGGATAGAGGTGGCAGAGAAAAGTTTCAAGTTGTTGAAAGAGAAGATAATTGAACAGCCAGTTCTGGTTCTGCCAGATTTCAGTAAGACATTTCAAGTGAGATGTGACACAAGTGGATTCACGATTGGAGTAATCTTAAGTCAAGACAATAGACTAATTGCATACTCCAGTGAGAAATTGAATCAGGCCAAAAGAAATTACTCCACTTATGATATAGAGTTTTATGCAGTCATACAAGCGCTGAAGAAATGGAGGCACTACCTAGTTCCAAAAGAGTTTTTTTTGTATAGCGACAACCAGGCCTTACAGTTTATAACCAGACAGGAGAAAATGAACTAGAAACATGAAAAATGGGTTGAGTTCATGCAGAAATTTACTTTTGTTATAAAGAACATTTCTGGAAATTCTAACAAGGTTGTTGATGCATTGATCAAGAAATGTTTGATTCTGCAGGAGTTCCAATTGAAGACCTTAGGTTTTGATATCCTTAAGTAAATATACATAGATGATTTAGATTTTAAAGATGCTTACGAAGCATGCGAGAATCATGTTTTAAGAGATAGAAGCCAATGGATTGAGTATTTAATTCAGGATGGATTGCTATTCAAAGGAAATCAGTTGTGTATTCTGAATATCTCTATGAGAGAAAACCTTTTGAAAGAAAAACATAGTGGGGATTGGTTGGACATTTTGGTCATGATAAAACATTTGTGCAACTAAAAAATTTGTATTATTGGCCAGGAATTAGGACAGATGTGCGCAAATTTGTGAACATATGTAGAATATGCCAGCATGCAAAGTAGAAAAGACAGAATATTGGGTTGTATCAACCATTGCCAATACCAGAGAGGCCGTGGGATGCGGTAAGCATGGATTTTTTTTTTGGGACTGCCAAGGACATAGAGAGGCTATTATTCCATATTTGTGGTAGTCGATAGATTTTCCAAAATGGCACATTTCATTCCATGTCATAAAACCAGTGATGCAACACACATTGCAAATTTGTTTTTCAAAGAAGTTGTTCGACTTCATGGGTTACCTAGGAGTATTGTTTCAGACAGAGATACCAAATTTGTTGGTCATTTCTGGAGGACACTATGGAAGAAGCTAGGGATGAATTTATCTTTCATCTCAGCATATCACCCTCATACGGATGGACAGACTGAGGTATTAAATCGAAGTTTGGGGGACTTATTGAGGAGTTTAGTAGTTGAACATCACGGTCAGTGGGATCAGATTCTTCCACAAGTGGAATTTTCATATAATGACTCACCTAATAGGATCATAGGATAGAGCCCATTTCACATAATATATGGAATGTAGCCAAGAGGAGTATCTGAGTTGAGAGACTTAGAGCAGAATGAGTTCAGGAGTGCTGGAGTGGAAGATTTTGTAGCAGAGATGCAGGAGCTCCACAGTAAGATTAAAGAGCAGTTGTAGAGTTCCAAACAGGAATACAAGCGCAGAGCAGATCAGCACAGAAGACAGATTCAATTTGAAGTGGGAGATTTAGTTTTGGCACAACTCATAAAAGAAAGGTTCCCAAGGGGAACATATAATAAGATGAAAATGAAGAAGATAGGGTCGTGTAAGATTTTGAGAAAAATTGAGGCAAATGCTTATGAGATAGAATTGTCAGATGATGTAGGCATATCACCCATATTCAATGTAGAAGATCTATATCCTTACAGAGCATATGAAATAAGAGGAACAAAGAATCAGAAAGAAATTAAGTGGGTCAAACATATGCCTGTAGTTGAAAAGTCACAGATGGAAAAGATCATTGATCAGAGAGTTAGCAAGAAGAACCGAAAGAAGACATATTTTGATTATTTGGTAAAGTGGAAAGGACACCCGATTAAAGATGCTAGTTGGGAGAGTGAAGCAAATATCCAGAAACATGGACAGTTAGTGTGGGAGCTCATGGACAGGAGTCCATGAATTTTTCAGCCAGAGGAGTATGATGTAGGAGCATCGTCAGCAAGCGCGAGTGGAGGACAACTGGATATACACCAGTGCGCATTTTGAAAGGATTTTGAATTTCAAATGATGGCACATTAATGTAATATATGGAAGGATGTATTTGATTTTGATGTTTTGGGGATTGTAATACAGATCTTGAGCATTTCTCTCATCTGTCGGTTGTAGGAATTTATTGCAATAAATTTAAACTAGGTAGTAATATTTAATTCGATAAGATAGCTTAGAATAGTAGGAGGGAAACTCAAGAAGACTCCCTCGTATGTATTGTATTATCATTCTCATTGTAAGACAGAAAGAGAGCATAGGAGAGTAGAGAAGAACATAGATTGTATAAGTTGTATGAGAAAATAGTTATTGTTGTTGTAGACCATGTACAGAAGCACTTGAATTAATATAAGAATGCTTTGATCCAATTTCATGGTGTATTATGAATGTTGTGTGTATCTATTGAATGGTATGTTTATAGTTTGTTTATATTCTTTGTTATGTATTTGTTTCAATGCCATATGTATGTATTTTCATGTTGAATGTATGAAGTCTGTGAGGAGAGTATGAGTTTCAATTGTTTCTCTTCCTGAGAATTCCTAGAAGGAGTGCAGTGAAGGTCCGCAAGGAGTGTGTTGACAAGATTCTGAGTTTTATCTCAGAAATCTCAGGAGAGATAACGTTAACTTATACCAGTAGAAGTTTAGGTAGAGCACAGAGTCGTGCAAGGTGTACGTAGGTTGAGGTTGAGTCATAGACTTTTCCAACCCAAGTGAATGGTTTAATAACTTCTATCACAAAGAGTGCACATATTTGGAGTTTTCAAATAACCAGAGGTTATTGTGGAATCCGCAAGGAGCACGTGCAGGATTCCTTAGAATCCTTGAGTTTGTAGCGATAATCCAAGCTCAGGAAGGATAGAGACTTGGAAAATTTCAGAGGAAAGACGAGGGTTGAATTCACCTCATGGAAGCAAACTCAGAAGGGTTGACGCCGAGTTAATTGGCCAGGAGACACCGAGAGTCTCGACGGAAAGTGGAAATTCCCGAAGGGAGAAACGTAGATTCTTGTGGACCGTTGGATCTAGTATATATTCGGGGAGGATAAGGGAGAGATCATTTCAACACTCGCAAGCTCAGGAGGGATAGTAGCCATCATATCTGAAGGAGGGTGAGTCATTGATTTGGCACTCTGGAATATCAAAAATTCGGGAGTCGAAGATTCGGAGGAGAGAACCATATTCCAACATCATGCAACGCAAAATTTCTATTCGTGGGGAGTAGACCTAGACCATTGGATCACAGGAGATAGTGGACCATTGATATAACGCGAGTAGAACTCAAGGTTTGGGGTTCAGAAGAAAGGAGGTGAGCTAGCTTTCGGTATTTGCAAAGTGCAAAGTCCTGAAGTAATTAGGGATTTGAGCCCCAAGTCATAGTTGGAGGTCACATCATCGGAGGATAAAGGGAGGAGCTATCATTTGCTAAGATCTAGTTCGGAGTTTGGGGATTGGAAGAGTCAGGGAAACTCGCAGTAGAACACCCGAGGTCCTGAAGTCGCAAAGCGCCTTTTGGTTAGGCTCGTGTTCACAACTAGTGGTCACGTGGAGAGGAGATTCACTCCTAGTGCTTATTCGTGTGGGTGTAGTTTCGTAAAAAGGGCCTGTGGATTTGTTTTCGTGGAGGTTCCAACAAGGACCTATAGAGCTGCTTCATCTCAGGAATATAGGAAGATCTATAGACCGGTAGGTTAGAAGACCCTGCCGAGGTAGGGGCTCTGCGTCAATATGTTGGTTTTCCCGGTTTGGGTTTCCAAGGGAAAAATCTCTATGTAATGTTTGTATTTCCCATTGTATCTTTTTTGTTCTTTTACGGAATATTTGTTTGCAGTAGATATTGTACAAGATTAAAATCTACGGTATCGGTATCAATGAAAGTTTGATTCTATTATCTATATTCAAGGGTGCGAGGGTGGTGCGAGGTAGGATATTTAAGTCTCCTTCAAGTTGGTTCCTAAGAAACAAGGGTGGTTGGGTGGTGCAAGGGAATATTGGTGTCTTTAGATAGCAGGTTGGTGCTTGCAAGGGAGTTGTATCTTCCTATGAGTTGGTTCTCATTAAACTAGGGGGTTGGAGCCTCCTTCTAGTTGGTGCTATAGAATCTCGGGAGTTGGATCTTCCTTCAGGTTGGAGCTTGTAAACTAGGGGGTTGGAGCATCCTTCCACTTGGTGCTGGAAAATCAAGGAAGTTGGATCTTCCTTAGGTTGGAGCCTGTAAACTAGGGGGTTGGATTTGTAGCTTCCTTCAAGTTGGAGCTTGTAAATACGAGGTTGGTGCCTCTTTCCAATTGGTGCTGGAGAATATTGGAAGTTGGTGCTTCCTATGGATGTAATATTCAATATATATATATATATATATATATATAT
>JZKD02S1660478.1:421070-432696 GCA_000966675.3 Picea glauca | reverse complement strand
AAACACTCTAATATTTTCAAGAGAGGGTTTCTTACGATTCGATACCTTGAGTGGAATTTTTTCCACCAATGTTGATGAGGGAAATAAATTTACGAGGTAACATGCAGTACCCATTTCCTCTGCCCAACATTCTTGTCCTAGCCTAGCACCATTGAGCATGTGCCTTGTTTTTTCCATCACTTTCTTGTTCATCCTTTCTTCAACCCCATTCTGTTGAGCTGTGTATGGAGTAGTCTTCTTCCTTGTTATACTGCACTTCTTACAAAACTCTTTTAATTAACTCCCACATAATTCTCCACCATTATCTTTCCTCAACAACTTTATTTTCTTTTCTGTCTGATTTTCTACTAGAGCCTTAAACTCTTTAAATTTATCAAATACATTGGATTTAGTACTAAGAAAATAAATCCATTTGTTCCTTGAGAAATCATCTATGAATGAAAATTAATACAAATATTTACCTAATGATGGAAGAAACATAGGTCCAAACACATCACTATGTATAAACTCTAAGATCCTGTTTACTCTTGTAGCACCATATGGGAATCTAACTCGATTGTGTTTACCATATATGCAATGTTCAAAGAAATCAAAATACAGGGTACAATTATACATACCTTCAATCATACCTTTACCATGTAGTGTTCAAAGGTTATTTTCTCAAATATGTCCCAGTCTTTGATGCCATATCATGGTATTCTTTACAGGGACAATATGGATCTTGTCTTCTTTATTTCTCTACCCAGGGACAACATAATTGTTACACCCACCAGTATAAGTGCTTCCCAACAACTTGTATAGATTTTCACATCAAAATACCCTCATCAACACTATTTCTCCTCTAACCATGTTGCAAGTTCCCTTTCCCAATAAAGTATCCACACAAGCATCATCCAACTTACTTGCAGATATTAGGCTCCTAGCTAGATATGGGATGCGCAGAAATCCATGGAGAGTTATAATCCTTCCATCCTTCAACAATATCTTAACCCTTCCACGTCCCATTATTTTGGCTACCAAGTCATCTCTTAGGAAGACATCACCACCATCCTACTTGTCATATTCATTGAACCACTCCCTATGAGGAGTCATATGAAATGATGAACCTAATTCGATCAACCATACATCATGATATGCATGTGTACCTATAGATGCCAGGTAAACATAACCTCCTTCTTCTGTGGAGGTTTTTTCCTCTTTGGAAGATGAATCATCAAATCCATTTTATTTATAAACTTTCTTAGACCTGCAATATTTCTTATAATTCCCAAATTTACCACATTTCCAACATTTCCTCAAATATTTTCCTAGGGATTCATATCTACCTTTAGATTTAGATCTCTCCCCCCGAAGACTTATTTTTATCCATATCTTTGGAACGACTGTTGGATTTACTTCACACACACCTAGGATTTATTTTTCCTAAGGTTTTTCCTTTTTAATTAGTCATTATCTAGTCTCCTATATTTTAGGAGAGAATATTCCACCTAGAGAATATTCTCTTTCAGTTGACACTTTAGTTTAACTAGTTGAAGTGAGTTTAGATGTTGCATTGGTTTTGTCACCATGCAACATTGGGATCATCACCATGATAATTAGACCTTGCCTTAGTATCATCACCATATTGGCACATTAACCTTGATTCCCTAAGTTAACTCCTCACTACTCTCTATTCAGTCAGTTAACTGAAGACTAGTTGACTAGTTAACTCAATTAGGTGGCAGTTCACTCCCGTAATTGCCTGAGAGACTAGACTAGGTGGAATTTCACTCCTGTAATTGTTGGTGTGTGTGCATATCAATCTAGACCACCACTATGGTGCATTTATTCTCCTCCAGTGTGCACTCATTGAGTTATACAGAGTATATCATGTGTAAATTATTCATTATTCATAACGGTTAATGAGAATTATTTCATTATTTCTCTCCTTCTTCTTCTTTCTTCTATTCTCTCTGCAAATGTGTGTATTATTTTTTAGCTAGATATATTCTATGTAGGTTCAAAACATTTACATCGTATCAGATCCAATGGACTTCTAAGCAAAAGCTACACCAAATGTTTTTGCAGGTACAAAAGATTGAAGACAGCGGAAAGATGGAATTCCAAAAAGAATTCATTCTTACACCTTACAACTATTTTTCATGGAAGGAGAAAATGGCCATACATATCCGAACCATAGGTTTGTATAGGTTAACCTTGAATATAGATACAGAACCAACATCAGCCATAGAAAAATCCAAGTACTTAAATCGCATGGATGAGGCACTCGGAACAATTTGCAGTCTTATTTCTCTCAATCGCCTTTTTCATATATCTTCCTGTAAGACTCCCAATGAAGCCTGAACCAACTTGGAAGGGATATTTGGAAAATAGGATGAGATGAGGGGACACATGTTGGAGGTGTATCTTCTCATATTAGATCCAAAAATCTTCGACAATATCCAATATTTCTTTACAAAATTCAAGGATTTACTGTCACAACTCAAAGCTTGCGGGGTTGATAAATTGAAGGAGGAGAAACAAATGGTTCTCACAATTCTCTCCAAACTTGGTCCTAAATTTTTTGTATTCATATCCATATTCAATTATGTCAGATTCGCCTCCGGAGCCACCTGGAAGATGACTTCTATTGAGGACTTTATCGAATCCCTGACACAAGAGCAAACCAAGCTCATCAAGATGGGCACAATCAAAGGCCCAAGGGTGCATGCACTCGTTGTGCATGATGGAAGACACAAATATCATAAATATAAAGATAAAGATAAATGGAAATATCATGCAGATCCGAAGAAGGAAGGGTACACAAAACCCGTCACCGATGCCTCTAGATCCAAAGGGGAAAAGGGAAGAAAAGCGGAGAAATGCACATACTGTCACAAAGGATTCCATTTGGAATCCACATGCATGCAAAAAAAAGAAGATCTGATGTCTCAAATACTTCAGAAAAACAACCTTGGTGATCGCATCCTCGAGGGTGCAAAGACAAACAAGGCAGAAGATCCTAATTCCAATAAAGGAAATTCTAGCCATGCCTTGATTGCAATCAACTCCTCTCCCGATGCTTGGATCATAGATTCAGGAGAATCACATCACATATATGCATCAGAAGAAGTAAATTCTTCTTTGGATTCATGAAAAGGTCCTCCTATTCTGATGGGGGACAACTCTTCTATCGAAGTCACCGACAAAGGAAGGATTGAACTCACCAATGGAAGCTTCGAGAATGTGTTGCATGTTCCCAAACTTTCTGTCAACCTTCTCTCCGTGTATCAGATGAAAAATTCCAACACTGGAAAGAAATTCATATTCACACCAAATTCCATGGACATCTACGACATGCAAACCAACTCCAGGGTTGCAACCGGTGAGGTAAATCACCAGTCTAGATTGTATACTTTTTTTGAATTCATTGAACCTGATTCTTCTTTGCTACTTACTCATGCTGATAAAAGTAATAAGATATGGCACAAAAGGTTTGGAAATTTGAATTTCATATACATGCAACAGCTTAGCAAGCACATATTAGTTGATGGTCTACTAGACATCCATTTCTCCAAGGGAGTAGGTGAGGGAGGTGTTCTCAAAAAACACCCTCAATAGAAATTCGACAAAGGAAAGTCTCAGCGAGCTTTCACACCTTTAGATATGATTCACAGTGACCTTATGGGTCTCTTTCCGCACCCATCCATCAACAAAGTGAGGTTTGTTCTCATTTTTGTTGATGATTTCTCATGTTTTACTTGGATCTAATTTCTCAGGCAAAAATCTGAGGTCTTTCAACACCTCAAAGATTTCAAAGCCTTGGTTGAGACACAGTCTAGAAAGAAGATCAGATTCCTCTGAAATGATAACGGGGGAGAGTATGTAAATCATGAGATCCATAATATTTTCCATGAGGCAGAGATTCAGTTGCAGCACACTGTTCCATATACTCCGCAGCAAAACAGAGTTGTTGAGCGGAAAAACCAATCTTTAAAGGAGATGGCATCTTGCATTCAATGCATGCAAAGTCACTACCACGGAGACTATGGGCCAAAGAACTTAATTGTTCAACATACATCTAAAACAAATCTCCCCATAGATCTTTGAAGGATAAGACCCCCTATGAGGCTTGGAGTGGCCTCAAACTGGAAGTGACCCATTTTCGCATTTTTGGTTCACGTGCATGGGCCCGGATTCCCTCTAAAAAGAGGAAGGGACTTGATCCATAGAGCACTGAGTGAATTTTTGTTGGATACCCTGACGGTGTAAAGGGATATAGGCTTATTTATCTTTCCTTGGACCGGATCATCATTGAGAGAAGTGTCCAATTCAAGGAAAGTGTCTCGCATGCACCTCAGCAGCTGCATGGAGACACCTTCATTCTTCCACCTGTCTCAAATGATGAGCATGCACATGTTGACTCTTCTTTAGATGAGAGTTCTTATTCAGAGGACTCAGATGATTCAGATTCAGAGTTAGTACAGTCGGATGCAGATTCAGAGCATCCAGATGCATTTGCAAAGCCAGAGAAGAGGCCCAAGTGGACACAGACTACTCTTCAATCTGCAGCGGATATCGTTTATGATCCAATCGATACTAGGAGGACTCGATCTGATTTCGAGGAGCCTCCTAGTTCACTCTCTTCCAGTGAGCCTCCTCGAGAACCAAACTTAGGATCTGGTTCCCCTTCCTTCTGGGAGGAAACTTGTCAGATGCAGATGGTTCTACAGGACCAAGAGCACAACGGATGGACAGATTAGCAGATACAAAACCAGGCTTGTTGCCAAAGGATTTCAGCAGGTTCATGGTATTGACTATGATGAGACCTTTGCTCCAGTAGTGAATATGGATTACATATGATTGGAACTTTCCATTACGGCATCCAAACAATGGGAATTCCATCATATAGACGTGAAGAATGCATTTCTTCATGGTGATCTCTTTGAGGAGATCTACATGGATCAACCCCAGGGATTTATGCAGGACTCATCTTTGGTCTGTCGATTGAAGAAGTCCCTTTATGGCCTCAAGCAGGCTCAGAGAGCATGGTATGCCAATATGGACTACTACTTGTTGTCACAGAATTTTGTACGTTGTAAATCAAACACGGATGTCTACATGCTCAAGATGTCTAATTCATTTCTACTTTCAGTTCTATACGTTGATGATTTTTTGATCACCAGTTTCTCGACTTCAGCGATTGTTGCAGTCAAGAGAATTCTACATGACAGGTTTTTAATGATGGACATGGGTTAGCTACACTTCTTTCTTGGACTCGAGATCAATCAGGATGCATCGGGAATCAAACTGTCTCAAGCCAAGTATGCACGAGATCTTCTCGAGAGATTTCACATGATAGACTACAAGTCTACTCCGAATCCTTTCCTATCAGGAGTCAAACTTGAGGATGGCAGGGAGACTCCACTGGTTGACAACACATTATACATACAACTAGTGAGGAGCTTTTTGTATCTTACACACTCCAGACCAGACCTCTCATATGCAGTTGGTGCAGTTTCCAGGTTCATGCAAGAGTCACATGAGCTACATTGGAAAGTTGCAAAGCGTATCCTTCGATACTTGTAGGGCACCATCACCTTTGGGATTCATTATGCAACAGACTCTACATTATATATCATCGGGTTTACTGATTCTGACTGGGTTAGCGATAGCACTGATTGCAAGTCCACATCTGGTTACTCACTCAGTATTGGTTCCGGACCTATCTGTTGGTTGAGCAAGAAGCAAGCTGCCATTTCTCTATCTTCATTCGAGGCAGAGTACAGAGGGGTAGTTAACATAACCATTCAAGCTATGTGGCTACAACATTTTCGCACTGAGTTGGGCATTCAGTTTCATCGGTCGATCATCATCTGATTTGACAACCAGAGCACTCTGAAGTTCTGCAGAGATCCAGTTCAGAGGCAGCGGACGAAGCACATCGAGATCGGCATGCACTACATCTGAGACATAGTACACGAGGAGATCATCGACCTATAGTTATGTCCTTCTGTAGAACAGACGACAGACATCTTCACCAAGACCTTCATTGAGAAGAAGTTCCATTCTTTGCAAATTCGTCTTGGAGTAAAGGACACAGTTACCTAGAAACTGTAGTTCTTATTTTTACATACATTTTACCTTGAGGTGGGGTTTTCCCATGAATTTTCCCTCTTTCCTCACTTTATTTCAGTGTATCTTTTGTATCTGGGTACCTAACATGGCCTCGTTGTCAGGACCCATTCTTTATTTTCACCATAGTGATGTTGAGGGGGGGTGTTGGAGTTACTTCACACACACCTAGGATTTATTTTCCCTAAGGTTTTTCCTTGTTAATTAGTCATTATCCAGTCTCTTATATTTTAGGAGATAATATTCCACTTGGAGAATATTCTCTTTCAATTGACACTTCAGTTTGACTAGTTGAGTTGAGTTTAGATGCTGCATTGGTTTTGTCACCATGCAACATTGGGATAATCACCATGCTAATTCGAAATTGCCTTGGTATCATCACCAGATTGGCGCATTACCCTTGATTCCATGAGTTAACTCCTCACTACTCTTTATTCAGTCAGTTAACTGAAGACTAGTTGACTAGTTAACTCAACTAGGTGGTAGCTCACTCCTGTAACTGCCTGAGAGACTAGACTAGGTGGTAGTTCACTCTCGTAACTATTGGTTTGTGTCCAGATCACTCTATACCACCACTATGGTGCATTGATTCTCCTCGAGTGTGCACTCATTGAGTTACATAGAGTATATCATGTGTAAATTATTCATTATTCATAACAGTTAATGAGAATTCTTTCATTCTTTCTCTCCTTCTTCTTCTTTCTTCTATTATCTCTGCAAATGTGTGTATTATTGTTTAGCTAGATCTATTCTATGCAGGTTCAACACATTTACAATGACCTCTTACAAATAAATCATTTATGCTATTACTGTCCGTGATCTTTTGCCTCATCTATTCTAATAACAAGGATGAAACCACATTCTCATACTTCAATGCAGATTGAGTAGTACTACCAATTGCTACAACCAGATTATTCCAAGAGTCTAGAAAATAACATAACAAAGTAATACATGTATTTCCTTCTACAAGCATAATATTAATAGATCCAAGTTGACTTACTATAGTATTGAAGGAATTTAGATGCTATGTCACATAATCTCCATCTTTCATCCTAACACGATAGAGATTCTTTTAAAGAATAAAATTGTTTACCAAGGAATTTGACTTTGACTAACAAATCACCACTGCAAATCTCCTACTGAACCCACGTTTGTCATAGACCCAAGATAAACTTGATCTATCAATACTGATCCAAACCCTCAGCAACAAAGGCATCCCCTTAAAGCCATAAACATGCTTTGGTACCACATGTAAGTTTTAAACATGTGAAGTAAAGCAATTCATATAGATTCTAAGAAAAAAAAAATTAATCAATGGCTCGCACATATAGTACACAGATATTTACGTTGGAAACCCTTAACCAGGAGAAAATCAGCCTTCCTCGGTGCCACACCTCTCAACTCTCCATTGTATTAATTTCATAATTCACAATACAATATATACACAATATTTTAGGTATTCCACTACTACCAAAACCCTAATCCCTTAATTTGGGATTAATTTGGAAAACCACTAAAAATAGCAAATTTTCTAAAATAAAAAAAAACTTACCAAAAAACAATTCTAGGGCATTGCCCTGAACCTCATCAACTCTGGGATATCGTGTGGAGCCGAATGCTCTGAGTAACTATGAGGGGGATCCTACCCCCTTGGGACCCCCCTAGGAAATTTTCTAACGCACATGACACAAAGAGAAAAGGGGGATATCGTCAGATGCAGACGTCAAATCTGACACACCCCCACACACACATGCAAAGAATATAACACCTACCCAACATTAACCTTAAAAGTGACCATAAAAAACTATTAGGACATGTTAAAAAGTGATCCATGAGGAAATCAATAGGTGTTGTTCCTGTTCTAATGATTTGGTGTTCCATAGTTGAGAAGGGAAAAGGAGTGAGACATTTGAGTAGAATAGAAGAAGAAGAATACCATGTAGAAACCATTCAGGCCATAGTGTCTATTGTATTGTAACTTCATAACGAGTCCATATTCCTTTCTATCTTGCATTATATATTTAGGAAGAAAAATTAGAAAGGTACAATCCTCACGTTTCTTGTTGAGTTTTCCACATTTGGTTTCTCAGGGTACATCTTGTATTCAATGTGATAATTAAGTTCTCTATTTTCAATGTTGTAGCTTTTCCCTTATATTCCCAATTTATTTCAAGATTTTAAGTGATATGTTTGTAATATTACATTTCAATCATGAGAAATCATTGCATAATGGATTATAACACCATAGTAACATAGTAGTATTTAATATTTTTCCCCCATATAACCATGTATGGGAAACTCTAGGGACTTCACCATTTTCAACAAGTAGTGACTAGGGTAAACTGTGAGTGTAGAATATAGTACATATGACCCAATAGAGACATCAATTATTAACATATCATGTATACCCATCTTGGGGACTTAACCCTGATACCTCTCATTTGTAATTTACATCACTCAACCACTCAAGATAACCCACTAGGCTAAGTATCATTTAGGATATATTGGGGAAAATTGTCAATTGGAATATTAACAATAGTTTATACATTATATCGGTATCAAAACAGTTTTCTTTAGGGTTTCTTTGGAATATTATAATATCTAGACATTGGTGTAGAGAAATCCATCTCAAACGCTAGTCATTTTGAATGTCTACAATAGCATTCCAAAGGATGACTTAGAAGAGAGATCTAAAAAATTGGGAGTGCAAGTCCTTGATCTCTATCACAATATGGTGATATTAGTGTCACCTCTAAAGATAAATTTTTAACCTTTCAGGGAGCTTGGAAACTCTAATTTGGACGTTGTCTCTACTAATAAATTCTAAAACCTAAAGAAGCATTTAAAGAAAGAGGTACCAAGTTCCAGCATCACATGTTCCCAACTTTTATTCAAAGTGGAAGAAAAAGTGGTCCTTAGTCCATGTCAAGGTGAGATCAATATTGTGAAGTTGAATCAATTATTGCAACTATTAGGAGTTTGATTTAGTGTGCATAACATAATATAAGAGAAAAATATATCATTTGTTCGACTGAAGATAGAAGGGCATGCCCAAAATCGGTGGGAAATTTATATGAAGACACTTAGAATGGAGGGTGATCCACTAGTAAATAAGTACAATGTGTTTCAAACTCTCATA
Source organism: Picea glauca (assembly GCA_000966675.3). Lineage (NCBI taxonomy): Eukaryota > Viridiplantae > Streptophyta > Pinopsida > Pinales > Pinaceae > Picea > Picea glauca. The sequence goes on along the minus strand of JZKD02S1660478.1, from coordinate 423,443 downwards.
TGGTTGTATTTTTATCCCATTAGGTATGAAGAGGACTAGTGCATTTATTTTCACTATCACGAACATAAACAAGTGAAAAGTGTGCAAGGGTACACCACTGAGTTAACAAAACAGGCCATTTTAATGTTGGGAATATCTCACAAGATCTTGGATGTAGTCCTCAAGCATTTGGGTGGTGTGCAAAATCATGTAAGCAGGCAAGTGATGCTCTTTAAACCAAATACCATTAATAATCCCTAAGTGCAAACAAAATATCTGGAGATGGACAAGAATAAAGGACAACCGAGTGATACTAAGCATATGGATCAACATGTCACTTCCAAGGAGGGAAAGGAGTGGAAATCAAAGAGAAATAACACTATAACCACTACACATAAGTGCAAGGATTCAAGCGACCACTATAAACATCATAACATTGATAGTCATATTGAAGATCATATTTGGAAACTACATCTTGAGATGATCCCAAAGAAATGCAAGGATGAGACTAAGAATATTAACAAGATAGGTATGAATTCATGTAATAGCTAGGTAGAGAGAAACTTGGATGTATATGAGAATATTGGTTACACTATAGTGAAAATGGAGGTGAAAATGAGAAACATCCATTCCAAGGAATAAAGAGAGATGACTCAATTCCTCCATATCAAAATATAAGAAAGAATATTGAGGTGGATACTCTAACTGATTATGGTTCATAGGTCAACCTCATAGTATAGAATTTGGTAAGTCGACATGGACTAGAAACTCATGAACATTTTCTCCCATACCCACTAGGATGGGTAAATATGGATATAGAGATATGAGTTACCAATGAATGAAAGATTATATTGCATTTTCCATAAGTCCAAACTACATTAAATAAGTAGAGGTAGATGTGGTTCTACCTTGTTATGATATGGAAAATTATCTAAAGCCTAAGCATTCCCTCATTGAGTATGTGAGGCTCAATGATAGATAGAGGGATAGATAATGTATTTATTTCTCCTAATACTAATGTGCATGTTCAAAATTAAAAGAGAGAAGGAAGAAGGAAAAAACTTGATTCCAAATGATTGTCCCAAATATCCGATGACTTTTTCTTGATCTCACTCTAGCTCCACTTCTTCACCGAATAACTCACACAATCATCCAACAAGATTGAAGAAACACCTTCTTCATTCCTCAACAAACAATAAAAATAACTTGCATAATAAGTTTTTAATCTAATAACTCAAGCTAATTAGAATGACACAAAACCTCATTAAAGATGTAATAAGATCCATAAACAAATATATTTTTGGAAGAAAACAAGATATATCTATATTGATTAAAAGAGATCTAAAACATGAATGATTACCTTAAGATTCACCACTATACTCTTAGCTCCAAGACCCAAATTCCTCCTTCTTAGTCATAAGTCCACCATTGTCGAACATGCATGATCTAGAATTGTATCATGGAAAGATAGCCAAGTGAATGCCTCATAGACTCTCATCTAAGATTTGATCACACCAATGTTGATGCCCAACACTCAACAATGGTATCAAACTCAAGACCAAGAATTCTCACTACAATTAGATAGCATAAGGATGCTTGCAAATAGACTCCCTTCCCTTAGCTTTGACTCTCTTATAAATTCTTGAGGAGAGAATAAATGGTTGCATGGAATGCATGTCATGCACTTGTGAGTCATGCAAAACACCACACAAGATTTTGGCTTTTGCAAACTCATATATTTTCATCTTTCTTCATGAATTACTATAACATAGTTACTAAATTAACGATAATTGTGACCTGAAAATGAGAATTCTAGCTCTCAAAACCCATATTTTTGCGTCAAAAGCACAAAAATCAACCCCCAAATAAAAAAGCGGTGCTACTAGTAGCACCCCTTTTTTTTCGAGGTTAGAATTACAACATTTTTTTACCATGGCTTTAAATTCCTATAAAATTGCAAACAAAAATCTTGAAATCGACCATCAATAAAAAAATTGGTGCTCACAACATCACCTTTCATTTTTTGGCGGTTAAGATTACAACTTGTTTGAAATCAAGGTCTTCACAACCAGTGTTGTTATGAACAAAAACCTTAAAATCAACCTCTGAAATCAACACTAATGTTAACGACGACAACCACTTTTTCCCAAGGTTAACATTACAACTTGTTTGAAACGGTGGCCTTAACAATTGATAATGTTGTGAACCGAAACCTCAAAATCATTTTCTAAATCGAAATGTAGTGCCAAGAATAGCACATTCATTTTTTGTTTCAAACTTATAAACGTGACATTTTTAAAACCACGATCTAAAAAAACCAAAACTATTATAAACAATATCATAAAATAAATAAATATCAAATAAATAGGAAAAAAACTCAAAAGAGAAAAAATT
>JZKD02S1660478.1:353800-391800 GCA_000966675.3 Picea glauca | reverse complement strand
ATACTTCGAATAAACTGGGGTACATATGGGATACACCGGTGCTAAAACCTCTTCCCGAAATCTCTTCCAAACTGTTGGGGTCGTTGCGGGGCTTCCCCCTTTGTTGGTGTGGAACAATTGAGGGGGTTGTTGCATAATGTCACTTTTAAATTGAAAATTTTCAATGATTATATTTTTAGTAAAAAGAAAAATATATATTTAATTTTTTAAATATTTTTTAATTTAAAAATTAATAAATATTTTTTTATTTATTATTATTATTATTTTGATCGTATAAAAACGACCTCATTTGAATTCAAATTTTCAAAACTTTATGGAACATCCTCTTCCACGGAAGATTTCTTATCAATTAATATAAAAACTATCTAAAATTATTAATTGAAAAGTACTAGATTATAAAATATTAAAATTTAAATTTCAAATCTAGATTTTAGAACTTTGGGATTAAAGCTCTTATTAATGCCAAAGATTGATTATAAATACCGGTGTTTTATTTTAAATTATAAATACCGGTGTTTTCTTTTAGTATGGAACAAAAACCTGAATGGTTTCATTCATGAAACTTAGATATACATATTTTATGAGAGATTGGGACGAGGAATTCAAAGGAGATTCAAAACTCGGCCTCATTGCATCCTAAAAGGCCTACGTGGTTATTCCTTTGGATAGGGTTTAGGAAATAAATATAATAATTAAGTTGAATCTTATTCCTTATAAAAAAGTTTTGATGTCCAATAAATCAAAGTATTAATAAAAAAATATAGAGATATGGAAAGCTCTAGCTATGGCTAAATTTATTATTATTGTAAATATGGCTATTACAAAGATTATATTAATTTTCAACATTAACGTTGAAATCATTAAGTTCATTCATATGATGTAAAATTTAAATGTTAAGGTAGTTAAACAACTAAATGTTCTCCAAATATATATCCTTTCTAATCCTTATACATAAAGAAATCCATATTCTAGTAAATTCAAGACAAGTTCATAAGTTCATAAATTGACCAAACATTTTTGCTACAATAAAAATCTTAATAGTGAAAATTGTATGATGGAATGTTAGATGGCTTAGTAAACTAGGGAAATTTGAGATAGGTTAGTCTTTCCAATGTAAATTGTTTATGAATCTAAAAATATCGTTGTTATATTTATCGAAGAGTAAGAAGTTTTCAAGTGAATCATGGATAAGAAACAAATAATTAATCTTTGTTCAAAAACACAGGTATTTTAACATAGGACGAATACTTTCAGTAACGAGTCACACAACCATATCAAAGATCAACACACTGATGTTTTCACATGGTAAAACCCCTACAGAGAAACATCCACGGCTCCAGCCAACGTGGACACGTGGAGAAATTTATTAATGTAAAGGAAAATTTACAGAGAGATTTACAAGAGAGTGTCTCACAATCGATCATCGGAAAATGGCCCTCAATGCTCTTTAAATAGAGATCATGGATTAATCAGATGTTAATCCATGGATCAATGTAGTTGTTAAGATCGAGGAGAATACGAACTATCGGATCACTCTATGTCGGGAACATATCGTGACCGTCGGATTTCCTAACTACAAATGCATACTAAAGAAACACACTTTTACTTAACGATGCATTATACCAAGTTGATCTTAATTAACTCCTAAGTGTCTAAATATCCTAACATCCCCCCTTAAGAACAATTTGGGATAGGATTGAAGGATTTACAAAGGTGACACAATAGGAGAAGGAACGAGGCATTAGAGCATATCCCCCCTTAATGACAACTTCTTGAACTCCTAACATAGATCGAACTTTGGAAAACTTCGCTTTTGTAGGAGACTTTGTGAAAATGTCTGCAACTTGATCATCTGTAGGGAAAAAGAGAACTTCAATAACTCGATCATGAATGAGTTTTTTTATGAAGTGCATGTGTAGCTTGATGTGTTTGTTGCGCTAATGTTGAACTGGGTCTTAGGAAATCTTGATGTCACTCTGATTATCACATTAGAGGGTGATAAGATGTTGTTTCTAGAATCCAAACTTTGAAAGGATATGTCGAATCCAAAAGGATTCTTGACTTGAATTAACTGCTTCTCAGTACTATGATTTTGTTGAAGAAAGAGAAATTGCATGTTGTTTCTTGCAGGCCCAAGCAACGAGTCCTAGACCAAGGTTGAAAACATGATATGCAGTAGACTTTTGATCATTAGGGTCATCGACCGAATTTGAATCAGTGAAACCAACCGATAAAGAAGTCCCCCCTGAAATGTAATCTATCTCGAACTGGACTATACCACGTATATATCTAAGTATTCTTTTAGCTTCTTTCCAATCTCTTTCATGGTCCGGTGTTTGCATATATCAGGCAACAAGACCAACCGCAAAGGAAATATCAGGATGGGTATGAATCAAGTATAAGAGGATACCAACTAACTGATAATACAAAGTGGCATTAAATTCGAAAGAAGTACAGGTGGCAACAAGTTTGACTTTAGACTGGAAGGGAGAAGGGGTTGGTTTACAGTCTTCCATGTGAAAGTGACGAAGAAGGTCATGAGCATACTTAGACTGGGAAAGAAAAATTCCTTCCCTGGTTTGCAAAAGTTGGAGGCCAAGGAAATAGTGAAAAAATCCGAAGTCTGTCATTTCAAAGTTATTCTTAATGTTGATTTTCACATGGTTTAACAATTTAGGGTCACTACCAATGAGGATAAGGTAATCAATATAAAGAAAAAGGATTATGAGATGGATTCCTATTTTCTTGGTATAGATATTAGGATCAGAATGGAATCTAGAAAATTTGGTGTCAAGAAGAAATCTATCCATTTTTCCATACCAAGCTCGAGGAGCTTGCTTAAGACCATAAAGAGATTTCTTAAGGCAACAAACAAGGCTAGAGTCATTCTGGACATAGCCAGAAGGTTGTTCCATCTAGATTTCTTCTTGAAAATCCCCATGCAAGAAGGTGAATTTCACATGCATCTGACGGACCTCCCTTTTATGTGAGGTTATAAGGGATAGAACAAGGTGGATGGAATTTATTTTAGCTACAAGGGAAAAGGTTTCATTATAGTCAATTCCTTCAACTTGAGAGAATCATTTGGAAACTAATCGAGCCTTGTGTATTTCAACACTTCCATCTAATGCATACTTAGTTATGTAGACCCATTTACATCTAATAAGTTTTCTTCCTTTCGAAAGAGGTACAAGATCCCAACTATCGTTTGTCATTAAAGAATGATACTCTTCATTCATTGTTGTATCCCAATCTACATGACCTGAAGCTTCTACAAATGTCTCTGGATCACGAGTCTCAAAAATTTGATCCAAAAGAGAAGAGTCTTGTTGAAACTATGAACATGTCCCACAATGATCTGAAGGATCACCGACAAGATCACCAGTTGTTTCTTGTGTTGAATAGACCCATCAAGGAAGCGATGGTGTTGGTTCAGGTTCATGTTCAATTGTTTCATTTGAAGGAAGGTGAGCATGCGAAGGTGGATTTTCATCCTCACTCTCATCATCTGAAGAAGAAGAAACTAGAATAGGAATAGAAGAAGGAATAAATGTCGAAGATGGCTTGTAGCCCAAAGAAGGCACAAATGCCAAATTAGGCTCACAGGCCAAGGGATTTTCATCAAATTTAGCATCTCTTCTAATAATAATTCCATTACAATGTAGTTGAAGAAGTGTGTAATCTTTGACATCTTCAGAATAACCAACAAATATGCAATTCTCACTTTTATGTTGCAATTCTTTCCTTTTCTCATGAGGAATGTGAGCCCATGCTACACTACCAAATACACAGAAGTGACTTACATCTACCTTAATTTTATCACATGCTTCTTCCAGTGTTATATTTTTAAGAGCCTTTGTGGGAGTGTGATTTACTATGTAATTTGGACAGTTAATGGCTTATGCCCAATACTTTAGACTTAGTCCCTTATATTGGATCATAAAATTAGCCATTTCTTTTAATCTGGAGTTCTTTCTCTCAACAACACCATTTTGTTGTGGTGTATATGGAACAATGTGTTTCATTTGGATTCCTTGTGCAATGTAGTAACTTGTAAAATTATTGTTCATGTATTCGCCTCCATTATTTGTTCTTAACCTTTGAATTTGATGTCTATATTTTTTTTCTACAAGGGCTTTGTAGGCCAAGAAATTGTCAAAAAATTCACTCTTAAGTTTTAAGAAGTAATCCCAAGTGTGTTTGGAGAAGTCATCAATGAAAGTTAAGAAATACTTGCACCCAGAAAAACAAGGAGAAGAAAGTGGACCACACGAGTCACTATGAACAAGTTGCAAAGGGGTCGAGGCATGCCAAGAGGAATGTTTTTCAAAATTGTCTCGATGATGTTTGTTGAGAACACAATTGGCACAAACACCATATATGCATAAAACAAGACGAAGACCAATCACCATTTGTTGATTACATAGTTTCTACAATGAGAAATAGTTTAGATGACTAAACCACTCATGCCAAAGTTTGCTCAAGTCATCACTATGAGAAACAAAAACTGATGGAAAAGATGATGACCCAAAGTTGTCAAACTTGTACAACCTAGTAATATCATCAACAATTCTAGTTGCAAGAACATGCTAAGGATATTTTGTCCTTGATTACAACTTGGTGAGTTGAGAACTCTACAGTTTTACCTTCACCTAAATGAGTGATTTGATATATTGATAGAAGGTTTCAGGAAAGACTTGGAACACATAATACATCATTAAAACGACCATTATCTACCTGAATTGTTCCAAACCCTACAACACTAAGAGATATATCATCACCAACAAATATTTTATTGGTGTTACATTCATTTAGAGAAGAAAATATGGCTTTATCCTTAGCCATATGATAAGATGCTCCAGAATCAATGAGACACTCATCATAAGAAGAAGTAGAAGTTGCATTGAAGGAGAAACCAGAAGCATAAAATGCATGTCCGTGAGAAGAAGAAGAAGTAGCAGAATCTATATTGATGTTATGTTTCTTCGTCGTTGCTTCTAAAGTTGTCATCTTCTTAAAAAAAAATGGACTCATCGTGACCATCTTTCCCACAAAAGTTGCAATGTCTATCAGTCTTCTTATTTTTTTATTTTTCTCATTTGTCACCATTAGGAGAAGAGGTTGACTAAGTGGGTTTGGGGCCTTTGTTTTTCTTGTTGTTGTGGCAAGGATGTTGCTTCTTGGGATTCTTGGATTTATCTTTCTATTGGGCCACTAAGGGTTTGTTGGATGTACCTATTGTGATGATCACTCCAAGTTGCACAAGATTATCTTTCTCTCAAATGAGAGCATCACAAAAGCACTCAAGAGAGGGTTTTTGATAAGCATTCCCTAGAGATTATTTGGTGGCATAAAAGGTAGATACAAAAATAGAATATGCACTACCAAGCTTAGCAAGAATAACATATATGCATCTATCTTCCGACATATCTAGTTGGCATTTGATACACAAAAGTATAAGTGTTTTGAACTTAGATAAGTAATCTTTAATGGAAAGAAAATAATTTGGACTTAAATTCATTAACTGATTCTTCAACTGGCGAGCTGAAATAATATTGTGTCTACCAAACACAACTTCAAGCTTTTCCCAAGATTTGTTGGGGGCATCAAGTCCTTGAAAGTGAAACCTTAAATTAGGAGAGATGGACATTTCGATTAGTCCACGGGATTCATCATTCATATTAATCCATTTGACATTATTTTCATCATCAATGAGTTCTTCTTTTTTTCCCAAGGTAATTCAGTATGGTCCTCTACTTCTTAATAAATCCTCCATATGGGATTTCCAGTGGAAGTAATTGGTGTTGGTAAGAAAAAAATCACTAGGAGAAACCATATTAAATATGTAAAAAATATGGATTCAAAATATGAAGTTGGTCGTTTGAATGGAAAGATATTGAAAAATTAGGTTGTTTAAAAAAAACGGCACTGAAAATGGACTTTGGATGTGAAAGTTATGCCCTTTTGAAAAAAGGCATAAATAGTAACCAAAGAGCCACGTGACAGGTAAAAGTTGGTCCACGTGGTGATACTCCTCCTAATTGCCTCACTTTTACAAATAAGTTGGTTATGAAGTGACTCACTTTTATATAATAAGTGGCGATCACTTTTATAATGAAGTTACTTTATAAAAGAAAGTTGCATGCAAAATAAATAACTTTAAAATAAAATATTAAAGTTATTTATAATGATTCACTTTTATAATTTAAGTGAAATACACTTTACAATGGATGCATGAACCTTTTTTTTAATTTTAAAAGTAACAAAACAGAGAGTTGAATTCAAGACCTCTTACTTAGTAAGACAACTTTTAACCAACGAAGCTAGTGCAAAACATATTGTATTATTTAGAAGGAGGATTGGGGGTGGTGTTGTTTTTGTGGAAAACGACCTTGGAGAGCGTACTCATAAAAAACTATTTTCACACAAGAAATTATTTTTGCTTCTCGATGGAAACAAGGGTTCGATATTGGTTATATTACCCATAAAATGCAAGTTTTCCCTCTATTTCCAATTTAAAAAGATCGCACAAAGTGCACGACAAAGAACATACATCGATAGAAAAATCATTTTCGAACTATTTTTTATTTACCATGATTGCATAGGGCATGGGGAAAAGAGCATACGCAGATCAAAAAGAGTAGAAACCTAGAAATAGAAAACATAAAACTGAAATAATAAACCGAAATATTATCTTTGCAAAAATTTAAAAGGGCGTATTCGAGCTTTATACCTCTAGATATCACTGAAATGGTTGTATCTTGGGCAAACGGAAATGTATGTAAATGGAAAAAACCATAGATGAGGCAACACGGCTTCATGATCTCAATCTATAACCACTCTACAATGGGAGTGGGTCTTCAAATGTGCTCTGATGTTGATTTTTCTATATGAGATGATATAAGATAGATGTATTATTACAATGATGAGTGTTCCATATATAGAGAACATATGGTGACCATCCATGAAGGGATGTGTCCCTTGGATAATAAATAATTATTTATTATTATTATTACTTATTATATATTATCGAATAATCAATAACTATATTATTAATTATTAATCTAAAAGAATGTATTCCCAATGTTTTCCAAACATCAACACTCCCTCTCAATGAGGGAGACATTATGCATCATGCCAAGTTTGTCTATGAAGTATACAAACTTATCCTTATACTCATGACACATGTCTATCAGTCCTTGGAGATGTCTCTCTCCCACTTGAATCGAGGGGAAAATCCCCTTGCGGCTCTCCCTCTGAGCCAACCGACTCTCTATGAGATCAGGCTTACTCTGAGTCAGCATGTGGTAGCATCTAGCATCCTGATTCTTTTTCATTCCTTGTCAAATCACCATGACTAGGACAAACACCACACCAGGGTCGTTCACCATAGGTACACCCTTGTGAGAGAATGTCAACTCGATGCTAGCTAACACGTGGAAAGCACCTCGAGCACATCAAGTCCATATTATTCCTTGTCATGATCGAGGAAGGACTATGCCTGGGCCATTTACCACAAGTACACCTTTGTGATAAATGCATCATATTTCCCTTGGTCTGCAGCCCAATCTAGGAGAACGTTCACCTGATGTTGAAACATCAACACTCCCTCTTAGTTAGGGAGGTATATTTCCATGATGTATTCATCTAGTAGTCCACTGAATACTCTCTAATAAACTAGTAACACACAACTACTACCATGCCATTGGTAGCTCTAACCATCCATCACAGTCTTTGTGATCAAGAAACACACAACTACTCCAAGTGGTATGGTAGTCTCCATGACAATCAACTAGTAGCATACAACTACTACAATGCCATCCAATAGAACACAATTGTGTTGATCCATGGTAGTACACAACTATTGTCCAGTGGTACAAAACAACTGCTAGTAGCACACATTTATTGTCCAATGACACACAGTCATTGCCAGTGGTACACAACCACTGTAGTAGCACACAACTATTGTCCAGAGACACACAGTCTCTGCCAATGGTACACAACCACCGTAATATAAAAAGGTTTGTCGCACATGGCACTCCCATGTGGAATTCTAGAGGCTACTCCCTCTAGAAACACTAGGTTCAACTCCCCATAGTGTGAGACGTCAAGGTCAACTCCCTTAACGTGCCCTCATTTGTTTCCACAAGGGATGTGTCCTCATGTTCTCTTCACAAGGGACATTGGGATATAATCCCAAACCCACTTATCCCTCTCAGATAAGTGTCCTCACAGATCAACTTAACTCAGTCGCAGAGGAGTACAATATGGACATCTAGAGGTTACTCCACCTAGAAACACTAGGGTCAACTCCCCATAATGAGTGACATCAAGGGCAACTCCCTTCACGTGTCCTCATGTGCTCTCCACAAGGGATGTTGGGATATAATCCCAAACCCACTTATCACTCTCAGATAAGTGTCCTCACAGATCAAATCAACTCAATCACAAAGGAGTACGATATGGATAATTTCTCAGGAAGCTACAAACATAAACACTCCCTCTCAGTGAGGGATGAATTATCTACCATGCCAAGTCTATCATGAAATTTGTAGTGACCATATAAATTTAACATCCATTAATTCCATAAATTGTAACAGTAATATCTACTTGATTTCAGTTACTCGGTAATTTCTTATAAACTCAGCACATACACATATAAATTTATCATAACAAATAATGATTCCATAACAGAAATAAAACAAATACTTAATTTAAATTACCTGGGTCTGATGCTAACCCTCTGTTTTCCGTTTTTCTTGTTGACCTTCCTGCTGTTGCCTTGCCCAGCTTGAATCCATGGACCAACTCTACCCAAAACCGAGTATCCACCCTGCCAACTAAGACAACTGCCTATCTCTAGGATACCATATGGATATCCTAGCCCCCGTGCCCAAAACCCCCAGCAAATCGGTGCCCCCTGTACTAACCCTTCCCGACTACAGAACTCCAACTCTCCTCTGTGCAATCCAAGAGAAACCTTCCCCAAAACAAAAATTTTCGTAGAATGATCCCCTTCCTTCCTTCGTAAACCTCCCCTCATATTGCCCTTTCACCGACTTCCCCCTCCTTCATTACTTTCCTTATCCATTTATTAATTATCTTATCCTTTCGTAGTTAATGCCCCTTATCGCATTATTCATGTTCCCTTATCCGTTTATTAATGCCCCTTATCCCTTCCTTATACGTAACCTTTTTTTTTTATTTAAACAATATAATTTATTAATCCCTTTAATTCTTTACTTAATTAATTAATGAGTCAATTGATAATTAATTAATCCTTGACAGTCATGAACAAGTAATTAATAATAATTAATTAGTTAAGGTTATTTAAGAAATAATTATTGTTTAGCTAACTTTTAGGATAGTTAGATCATTAAATTAATTATAATTAATAATCCTATACATCTATTTAAGCAGGGTCGTTACAAAAGTACTTGAACTTTGTCCAAGTAAGGGTTTGGTAAGAACATCATCAACCTGCTCATTTGTAGGAAGGTATTGCACCAGTACCTCCTTCATGTGTAGCATGTCTCGGTTGTAATGGTACTTGATCTCAATGTGTTTCGATTTGTCATGAAACATTGGATTCTCTGAGATCTTCACATAGCTATGGTTATCACAATGAATAATGGTGGAATCCATCACATGTCCAGATAAATCTGCAAGGATCTTTCGAAGCCACACTGCTTCATGGATTTCCACACTCAATGCAATTTACTATGCTTATGCGGTGCTCAAAACCACATAATTTTGTTTCCTTCTATACTAGGAAACCATGACATATCCCAAAGTGAAGCAACACCTGGAGGTGCTCTTCCTCTCCACTGCACTCCTTGCCCAATGAAATTTAGTATATCCCTACAATCTCATGTCAATACTAGAAGTATATCTCACACCATGTCAAACTGTGTCTCATGGGTATCTCAACACATGCTTCGCAACAATCCAGTGTGTCTGTCTCGACTGACTCCTAAACTAGCTAAATACACTCACTACATAGAAAATATATGGTCTAGTGTTAACCAGATACATCGATGATCCAATCAGTTGTCTATATAGGGTCGGATCAATCTCGTTGGAATCAGAAGAAGACACACTTAGTTTCTCCAGTTTCATCACCATTGGTGTAGTCATGGGCTTACAGTTCAACATCCCAAGCTTCTTCAATATCTCAACTGTTTACTTCCCCTAACTTGGGAAGATCTCATCAGTTCTTTGCCACACATCTAGTCCCAAGAATTAGTTCATCATACCAAGGTATTTCATCTCAAACTCAAAGGCCAATGCATACTTGCATTCAACAATAAGGTTGTCTGTACCAGTGAGGAATAAATCATCAACATAGAGGACCACAATTAGGGACTCACCATTAATAGTCTTGTAGTACAGGTTAGGATCAACAACACTTTTGTTGAAGCCTAAACTCATCAGGTGTCCATCAATCCTTTCATACCAAGCTCGAGGTGCCTATTTGAGTCCATACATGGCCTTCTTCAACCTTCACACATGAGACTCCTTCTCATGTATCACGAAACCATCTGGTTGCTCGATATATACTTCTTCCTCAACCTCTCCATTGAGAAAGGTTGTCTTCACATCAATCTGATGTAGTATCCAACCCATGGATGTTGCAAGGGAAATAATGGTTCAAATATAATTGTATCGAGAAATAGGAGCAAATGTCTCCTCATAATCTATTCCCTCCACCTAAGAGAATCCTCTAGCAACAAATCTAATTTTGTGCTTCTCTATGCTTTCGTCAGTTGTGTGTTTGATCTTATAGATCCAATTGGAAGTCATTACATACTTCCCCTCAAGTCTCGGAACAATATCCCACACATAATTCTTCATGATGGACTAATACTCCTCCATCATGGCATCTCTCCATACTAGCTGACTAGATTCCTCCTCATAACAGGAAGTCTCTGAATCAATGATGTGGGTCATAGTTGTGACATAGCATGAATATATCTGAGGTCTCTTACTCTCTCAGAAGGTACTATGAGGAGTTTCATGTCCTTCTACCTCTTGTAGAGTTTGGCGAGCCCATACAGGTCTCTTCCGACCTACTACAATATTTCTGAAAACATCAACTGGAGTTACAGGATCAACGGGATAAATTTTGTCAATAGGCTCGATTGTCTCTATGAACTGTTGGAGGGTGAGGGGGAGAAGGATCCATCTCTTCATGTCTCTTACTATCAATCTCCATGTGAGATCCTCTAGATCTCTTGAAGGCTACCTCCTCCTAAAAGGTAGCATCTCTACTCACCTCAATCTATCTCTAACTAGGGATGTAGATTTGCTATGCCTTCAAAGACTCATTGTACCCCACAAATTTACCCTTTCTGTCTTAAGGGCCTAGCTTGGTCCTTTTCTCCTTGGGTACATGAATTTATAATGGATACCCAAATATCCCGAAGTGTCCAACCTCAAGCTTCACTCATGAACAATATCCATACTAGGCATCGCGTGGTTCCCTTGTGGAACACATGTCTAAGAAATATCGAGGTTCCCTCATGGAACCAATGTCTTCTCTAGGACACATCAAGGTTCCCCCATGGAGCCAATGTCCCCCAAGAAATACCGAGGTTTCCTCGTGAAACCAATGTCTTGGTTCCTTCATCTAACTGTATGAGGCACGTTAGTATGAAGTCTACATTCCCTCCTACTAGTCCACACAGGACCCTCCAGGGAGAATGTCTCATGATGTTTCCTCAAACATTACTCATAAATCTCCTAGACATTTCCATCTAAAAGAATATTCGTTCCAGCATCTCTCTTGCAAGCCCATGCTTTGACAGTCCATCTTCAAGGGAATTGAAAATGGTGCACGGCTCTTCCAGAGTCTAGACAGTGACAGAAGCTCCCTAAAAAGTTTCCAGTCTCTCCCGACGACATGTGGACACGTAGCGAGTGTAAAGGCCACTGGCTTCAAGTGGCGTGTACTGACAAGGATTTCCAATAACTGTGATTTATTTCACAGATTTCCAATTGCCATATGCAGTTCACTATTACAATCTCCTCCTCCCGAGGTAGGGAATCTTTCAAGCCTTCCAAATGGTATCCTCAGAGATCTTGCATACTTTTTCTCATCCTAGTCAGGCCCTTTGATTGTTTTGATTCTCAAGTGACTAGTTACATCCATTCTTCCTCAAGGACTCCATTAATGGTGGCCATTTCATGTGCTCCATTACATCGAAGTTGATAATATGGACTCCCATATTATTAGCACCGCCAATGGTTGCTACTGCTTCCCAAATGCATTATTTGCATGCAAGGATAAAATACATCGATCATCTTGAGAGCTCCCAAAAATTTACCGAAAATCTCATAAACCACTCTCTCCAAATATAATTAAATATTAGAGATATGTTTGTAATGTGCAATTAGATAGTCATCCACCAACCCGTCCTTTGTCATTATAAGATACCCTCCACATCAAGAAATCCTCCCAAGGAACCGAGTTGGCACTAGGCAAAGATAGGAAGCACACTGGATAACAACCACCACCACCGCCAGTGGATCCTAATGGTCGTGAAAAACAGAGATCTAAGGATTTTAACCAGAATCTTCTGCCTCTCATTTCTCCGTCAAACGATAGCAAGAGCCATAGTATTTCTCTCTCTTCCCGTTAAGTAACGGTCTAATAGTCGTACAGGACATGAAGGAATACAAGGACGATATTGCCTATGCATATTCACTCGTTAGGACTAATTTCACTCCCTCTGCTTACTACCCATTACACTATTTCCAATACTCTGCAAACCCAACTGATCATAAATGGTTATGCCTGAATTTCAAGTGGGTGCTTGCTCATAGCCCTCCATTTATCTGTAAAAATCACCATTGAATAAACCTTTCTTCATTCTGTATAATTTTTCCCTTGATCTGAAGCATTGTTTGCAAATATTCCCAGAATGCACAAATCGTGTCTACTATCTCTCTCATTTTCCTAGGCTCTTCCATGAGGAAGTCAAGCCCAGTCCCGCTCTGATACCATGTTGATTTTTTTATATGAGATGATATAAGATATATGTATTATTACAATGATTAGTGTTCCATATATAGAGAACATATGATGACCATCCATGGATGGATGCATCCCTTGGATAATAAATAACTATTTATTATTATTATTACTTATTATATATTATTTAATAATTATTAATTATATTAATAATTATTAATTATTAATCTACGAGAATTTCTTCTCGATGTTGTCCAAACATCAACATATGATGCTATGTTTGAAAACACATGTATTCCAATAGAGGAAGAACACCTTCAGTAACCTCTCACACAACCAGGTCAATGATCAACACACCAATATTTTCATGTGGTAAAACCTCTATGGGGAAACATCCACGGCCCATGCCAACATGGCCACTTGGAGAAATTTATTAATGCAAAGGAAAATTTACAGAGAGTTTTTCACAATCGATCATTGACAAATTACCCTCCATGTTCTTTAAATAGAGATCATGGACCAATCGGGTGTTAAGCCAGGGATCAATGTATTCATTAAGATCGAGGAGAATATGAACTATCAGATCACTCTATGTCGGGAACATATTGTGACCGTCAGATTTCCCAACTACAAATCCATACTAAAGAAACACACTTTTACCTAACGACACATTAGACCAAGTTGATTTTAACTAACTCCTATGTGTCTAAATATCCTAACAATCTTGAATATGATAAATAACTAATCTTGAATATGATAAAAGGATGTAAGAAGTTTTTCTATTTTTGAAAGCCATCAAAACCCTTATAAATCCCCATGGAAAATAAGAGATACCACCTATACCTAAATAGTTGGTAATTGAGAAAAGTAAGGATTGTTTAGGTTCATTCAATATGGAAGAATAAAAAAATACTATGTTTTGTGGATCCAATTTTTCCACGTACAATATGAATAAGAGAGTGAGATATGATGATAATTTCTTCCACAAAGACTATAAATAATGTTAATTCAATATTGGTGTAGGTTAAGAAGACTGAAACAAAGGAATATGTTTTGGAGAAAGCGCATCTCTAGATCATATAGTATGTTTTGTTGTTTTCATTTGAAATACCAACTATAATGCTTGTATAATGCATGTTGTAATGTACCTAGGGAGGATAATATGGGGTACCTAGGGAGGTACCTAGGGGGATAATGAATGTAATGTGGTCATAATATGGGAATAGGCCCACTATGTAATTAAAAGGAAATAATCAGCTCATTATGTAGTTAAAAGAAAAGAATATAATAATAAGGGGTAGTTGGCATAAGATCCCTAGGAATATTCATGAGAAAGTATAAATACACACGAGTATCATTGTATTGAAGATGTCTTGGATTTTATTGTCTTGTAGCAAGCATGTCTTATGGAGTGATTCTTTTCATAAGGAGTATTTAATGGTGTTACCCTACCTTAAAGGTTCTTCTCTTTATATTATTGTGTTGTATGTGGTGAATGTCTTGGTATCTTTGATGTTTAAAGGTTTATTTTCAAGTTTTGTGGTGGATTCTCTCTTATGTATTTGAATTTTTACTAAAAGTGGTATTAGAGGTATTTATTGGGCATGAAGTGGGATAATTTTTGGGCACAAAGTGGGAGATTGTTTTTCTTTTTGCAATTTTTTTATGAGAAAAAGAGGATGACAACATTCAAGTCAATTTTTTAAACTTTCTATGCGGAATTTGAAGAAATAAGCCATAGATATTAATTACTCTCGAAAAAATACCTAATTTAAAAAAAAAATCATCCAAAACAGAGTGCGGGAAGTGGAGATATCGTCGATTCAAAATATGCATTTTCAGGGGGTTTTCTGGTAACGACTGTGAATTTCGTATATTGGATATGTTTTCACAGGGTGCATAGATTTCAGTCAAAATAATGTCATTAGATCTAGAAAATCCATGGAATTTCATAATTGGGGTCATAATAACCAATCATATAAGTATCATTGAAGTTGTGATCATTTTACATTTTTCGCCTCTAACCCTAACTACATAAAGGAGCTCCACTGAAAAGTAAGTGATTCTCTTTGAAACCCTAGTTCTATTTTTTGCAAGTTGTATTTTATTGGCAAAGATGATGGTCCTAGTATTGAAGAATATATAAAAAATAGGAAGTCAATAGAAAGAAAGTTATGGACAATATTGACATATATGAATTGAAAAGGTGATGCGGAAACTAGGTGGAATTTTCTTAGCCATGACAAGAAGAAGGCAGTTTCTAATGAAGAATATGAAAAATTATTTTTAGACAAGTGCTCTCATGTTGTAAAGAAGGATAAGAAGAGCACTAGGGATTTATTTTCATGTGACAACTTCATATTACAGGTTCATGGATGTATTCAACAAGAGAAGGTCAATGTTTCTGTTGACCCTAGTTGCAAGCATAATCTCATCAATGTTAATTTGGATAAAAGATTGCAAGTTTCCACAAAGAATATTCAAAGCACACCAGATGAAGGTGAAAATGTTCAATTTTTTAAAGATTTGAAGATTCCCATGAATAAATATGTATTTCATTCAATATTTTATGCTATAAATATGGATGATGTGGATGGTGTTTTGGGATATCCTTGGATGGACTCAATGTGTACAGTTAATATTAATGTGCAAAAGAAGTTTTTGAAGCTATGATACAAGAAAAATAAAATAACATTGCAGGATATTTCTCTTATTAAACAAGAAGGGCCCAAGGAGGCACATGGAGAAATACTTCCAGGGAAACAAATTGTGGTACCTCATGACACATTAGATGAAGAGTCTAGGGTTGAGTCAGAAGAAGAACCTATGGAAAAAATTGATGAAAAGCTAAAGGAAGAGCATAAACATGAAGATGTAGCTGAGGAAATACATGTTGGACAGTTAAAAAAAGAATAATAAATATTTAAGGTTGTTGTATATCGCCACTTGTACCACTCAGAGAAACAACATTCATCAAGGCAAGGGCATGCACATCAACAAAATTACTATGGATCAACATGGAACCTAGAGAGGAAACCAATATGGAGGCACACGAAGGACTAAAAGCACTACATGGAGATACCAGAGTAGCACAATGAAGACATGGATCCTAATAAGAAACCAAAGTAGAGATCATGGAAAGGCTACAGATGGACCCCATGTCCACATTTCACTAGGATGGATGGATGGTTGTGCACGGTAGAAACTAACTACATTTCTTAGTAGGTCATATTATATGGCTTCTTCCCATGTTTCGAGGATGAAACATTCCAAGGGGGATGGAATGTAATGTACTTAGGGAGGATAATATGGGGTAATATGGGGTACCTAGGGAGGTACCTGTGAGCATAATGAATGCAATATGGCCATAATATGGGAATAGGCCCACTAAGTAATTAAAAAGAAATAATAGGTCCATTATGTAATTAAAATGAAAGAATATAATAATAAGAGGTAGTTGGCATAAGATCCCTAGGATACTCATGAGAAAATATAAATACACGAGTATCATTATATTGAAGATGTGTTGGATTGTATTGTCTTGTAGCAAGCATGGTTGGTGGAGTGATTCATTCCATAATGAGTATTTGATGGTGTTACCCTACCTTAAGGGTTCTTTTCTTTATATTCTTGTGTTGTTTATGGTGAATGTCTTGATATCTTTGATGTTCAAGGGTTTATTTTTGAAATTTTATGATGGATTATCTCTTATATCTTTGAAATTTTACTATACATGTTCATATCAATAGCAATAACTTAGATCATATATTATGTTTTTGTCATTTTCAGTTGTAAGGCCAACTATAATGTATGTATAAAGCATATCTACCTAGATAAAAGTAATATAAATTAAATATGCTATTATTTTTTAATTTTTAGTTATATATTTTTCACATTTCTAATTAAAAAAAATGGATTTATAATTAGAGAAATCCATAGAAGACCCGTGACAAGGTTAAAAGTAAGGATTATGCCACCTCATTATTGCAAATTTATCAAGATGATAATGTAAGGTGTTGTTTATAATCTTAAACCAATAATCCCAAACACGGTTAAATAAGCAAGAATTGATACACATTCCATCGTGCCTGAAAATTGCTCTTCGTTGTCCTGCAAATGTAAGAATTCAAAAATCAATAAAGAAATATATCATAAGTTTTCAACAGAGAAAAAGTGTATAAGAAACTAATTTGTAAATAGTAATAAAACAAAATTGTTTCCATCTTCCCATTCTAATACAACGGATTTGGTAAAGTCGAGGGTAGATTGCATCAGGGTCATTGACATTAATTTTTCAAAAAACATTCGTTTGCTATAACATCCAATCTAAAAGTTTGGCTAGTGGGGAAGTAATTTCAAGGTATATCACATATGAATACAATGTGATATCTTATTAGTCTAAAAAAAAATCCGTATTTAAGGTATATTTTTATATGAATATCATGTGATATCTTATTACTCTAAAAAAAATCTTAAAAAATCCTTAAGTTTTTATTGGTTAGTGAATTTAATAATTATCTACTTCACTCTTTTAAAAAAACTAACCTATCCTAAAACCTAAGTATATATTTAGATTGGTTTACATAAAATTTATTATTTTATTAATTTTCAAAACAATTTATATATGTTAAATGATAATTTCAACATTTAATGTTAAGGTATTTTTATAAAGAGAGTGGGTTGCATGGCATTTTCTATGAGTTAACATAGTTACTTAAAAAAAAATTGTGGTTGTTATTAGAATTTTCAAATTCGTGAACTTTCCATTAAGAACTTTCCATAATCATTGAGATTGTGGCCAATAAAATTCAATAGGACAAACTTTAATTCATTTTCTAAAAAAATAAAATGATTTTCTCTATTTGATATTTCACTCTGCATTAATTCTAATTGTGCAATACTTGCATACTATAATTTAAATGAAGAAATTGAATGTTGAAGAAATCAATCCCATACATAGTAATAATACAAAGATTTGATCCTAGAAACCCATTTGGAGAAACTAGAAAGAAATTTTCTTTGTTTGACTCTTTTTATACTTAGGGATTATAATAAGACGAGCCATGCACTCTTGGACAAAGATTTTGTGTATTCTTACTCCTTGGTTGTGTTTTATACATTTCAATTTGGCTATGAGACAATATTCATTCCCTATGAACACACTCATATACACACCTCTTCATCATATCGATCTAGGGATAAACTTTTGATTTTGAGTCTTTAGTCAATCTGCTTTTGTGTCAATAACTTCCCAAGCTTCAAACTCCCTATTAACACTAGGTTTTCCTTCATAAATTTGAGTGTTATTTACACCATAGGTTCATGGATATCGTTTGGGGTGAGTTCAATGTTACAAATTTCACCATCCAACATCAATGATTCATGAGAACCTTGGTTGTCTTCCATCCTTACCTTACTCCAGGGTTGTATTATGTTAGTTTTGAGGAGTAATTAGATATCAAAGTTTCATGGGGATAATGTGTCTTATGCTATCATTAGTAGATTCTTCGGTTTGAGCTTCCAACTTTCTATTTATAACAATGTTTCCCATGTATTAGATTCACTTGTAGATTGAGGAGCATGAATGGGGGATGAAGGATAGTCAAATGAGTTATTTTAGATTCTTGATTTGATGATTATTTTACAGTTTCTATTTTTAGAAAATTGGTGTTTAGGGGAAGAGGATGGTATATTTGGATACCCATTAGAGAGACAGAGTTATGGTTCAAATTTGGGGTGAATCAGAGAAGTTGATATTTTCTTTGAATTTCTATTTTTAGAATTTTTTTGTTTTTATAAGGTAGTTGAAACAACGGGAACATTATATTTCAAGGAGCCAATATGGAGATTATCCCATGGTTGAGGTTTAAGTCGGATACAAGTGGGTGGTCTATTTTAGTAGGTGGGTGATATTTCAAGCAGGGTGATTATCGTTTTCAGTACCTAATATGGCATAGAGTATCAATGAAAAATCTTAGTCCATTTTTTAGTACTTTTGTTTTTCAAGGATTGGTTACATTTCGACACCTGCTATTTTTGGAGGTTCATGGTTGGAGTGACATTTGGACTCTAATTTACTATTGTTTTGGTTAAGAAATGGAACATTGCACCTAAGGGACTCTCATGTGACTTGTTGAGACATGTGCATTGTTATTCTTGGCTAGATGGAGTGCCCACTTTTTAGCTTGACCTTGTTGAGTTTTGAGCCACCTTTCCATACTATTTGTGATTCCTTAGTCCATGCACCTTTTACCACTAATTTGAGGCCTTTAAGACAAGTTGCACCTACTCTTCTTATCCTTAGTTGAATCTAGAGGGTGCACCATAATTGAGGGTGTCTCCATGCATATGAGTGAGGTGTAGCTGCTATTTTGAGCCTAGGAAGAGCTGCACCCTAATTAAGAGAGATAATTACTACTTGTAAATACTTTATCCTACCTAAAATTATCATAGTCCCTTCATATTTTTAGCATGCATGAGAGGTTATTCTTATATAGTTCATGGGGTTCCTATTTGCATGTTTTTGATGCATAAAGTAAAGAAGAGGACAAAGTTAAAGGGAGAGGATGTCTCCTAATTAAAGGGTTTTTTCTTAACATAAGAGGGTGAATTTCATCTAGAGGATAAATAACAAATTAGTAGGTGACTACAACACATTTAGTAGAGGTGTGAAAAATAGATTAGCAAGCTATTACAACATGTTTAGCATAGGTGTAATTTAACATGTTTAGTAGGAATAATTTATCATACTTAGAAAAAATTCAATACATTTTGTAGGTTGATTAGAGCGCTTTAGTGGAGGATTTATCACAACAAATTTAACAGTTGTTTGGCATATTTTCCATCATAGAATTAGAGGATTATAGATTGCAAACCTATCTTTGGCATGAGTTTCTATTTTTAGCAGCTAGGAGGAGTGCATCCCTTAGAGGAGCTAATCCAAGTGGACGTTGGTGGCCACCCACCTATTCCACTGTCTCAAAGCATAGTTTTCCAGTTTGGCAGTTTTCCTACACTTTTTCAGGTCTTGAACTTTCGGGGCCATTTTGAGGCCTTAAACAATGCTTTCTAGGCATGACAATGCCTATACGATAATCAGAGGCATAGTCAGGGCCGAACGGAATGTATTCTCCTCATCTAGACATTTTCAATGAGGTATCAAGCGCCCCAAATGGAGATTGTTGCAAAAGTTATGCCCTCAGAAAGTTGACCTATCAACTACCCCCATCGTGGCCCACAAACCTTTTGGTGTTTCATCTCCCAGGGTTAGGGTTTTGGATGTTTAGGGTTTTCTCAATTATTATTTATTTTAAAAATACCTTTGGAGACTCATTGTAATCAGCGTCTTACAAATTAGCGTAGTCGCACATCTCTTCTCAAAGATAAGCTACCATCATTCTAGCTAGTTTGTGTGCTTTTGCATTTTACAGACTTTTGTATTTTTAGATAATCATTAATAAAGTTTGAGTTTCATTGTATTACTATGTTATGTGCCATATCTCTATGTATTTCCTTTTTATATATATGTTATATTTCTTCCTTCATATCGTTCTCAACATAATCTAGATCAGTGGTATTACAACAGTCTACTCCTTGTCGTTCTTAGTGCATGTCCCCGACGAGGTAAGGGTATAGATATTTGGGTCTTGAGGTTGTTTCTCTTGAAGACAACCGCTCTCGCATGCCAAGAAACCTCCCATGGTGGAATAAAATAGGGACAACGTGACAAGAGATCCTTTCAAACTGTTTCTCGAGGAAGCCCTTGGGAAACATAGGAAAGAGATGATGGATAAATTTTCCCAGATCCTTCGGTGGCTATCGACAACAATGAAAGCACCTTCAATCAGAAGTCACTTTGGAGATGTGATTCCCTTCAAGGTACAAGTTAACTTTGATATTCCTTTATTTGAAGGCCAGATAGATGTCGACGCTTTGGAAAAATGGTTAAGTCTGCTAGAGGGTTATTTCTCTGTCCAAAATTTTTCCAATAGTGAAAAAATCACCTTCGCGCTCATTAAGGCCCTTCCCCATGTCAGAGATTGGTGGGAGACTTACTGTGAGAAAAATTTCGAGGAAGAGTCTGCAACTTTTGGGCCAAGACCCACTTGGGAAGCTTATGTTGATGCACTCAAGGAACAATATTACCCTGTTAGAAATTATGATGACTAGTACATGAGATGGATATCAAATAGTGTAAGAGTTCACAAATACCTTCCATACCTTGTGCACCAAGATGGGTATCAAAGACTCTGAATGACATCTGGTCTTAAAATACCATGGGGATCTACATAGGTACATCCAAACCGAAATGAATTTTCTGGACATCTCGTCATTAGGAATCGCTTATCAGTATGATGTTAAAATTGAGCATAAATTTAAGCAGCAGAACAATCGAGAGTTCGGGTCTGCAAATATGAAACAACCAAAGTATGGTAAGGGTGGCCCTAAATCCTAGGCCAAAGGATAGAGAAAGGATGGCTAGCCCTGAGATACCCAACCCAAGCCACCAGCTAAGAAGGGTAATGGGAAGTCGAAGAAGGACACTGGAAAGTGGTGCGAGTTCCAAAAAATACCTAGGAAAACTATTGATTAATGTCGTGCCAAATAGTAATTGTTGGCTGAGATGAAATCCCCAGGTTGAAATGTTGACTCAGACTCTAATTCAGAACTAGAAAAGGGAAAGAGGATCATTGAAACAGAACCTAGTGTCACCATTTCTACCACAAAAGTCCAGATAGAGGAACTAGTACCCAATTCCTTGGATTGATGATCTTCTCAATCATCCCAAGGAAGCCAAGTTTTTCAGTAAGATTGATATGAAGTCGGGCTACCACCAGGTGTCGATTGAGCAAACTTGTGTGTGGAAGATGACCTTCAAGTCTAAATAAGGTTTCTTTGAGTGATTGGTCATGCCTTTTGTCTTGACTAATTCCTTGGACGCATTCATGCAGATGATGGATGATATATTACGACCATTCACAAACTCCTTTTTGGTTGTATATTTGGATGACATCCTCATCTTCAGCAAAACTTGGGAGGAACATTTGGAGCATATTCAACAGGTCTTGGGCACCCTGCGACAACACAAGTTATATGCCAATTTGGAGAAATGTTCCATCGACATGCAGAGAATCCAATATTTGGGATACATCATGGATGAGTAGGGTGTACATGTGGATCCAGCTAAGATCCATGTCATCTGCGATTGTTCGGCCCCGAAGACAATGACCAAGCTCTGCAACTTTTTGGGCCTCGCAAACTTCTACTATTGATTTGTGTTGGGGTTCTCTAATATTTCTTGGGCCCTAAGCTACGTAACCAAGGGTAGAGAAAAGGTCAATTTTGTGTGGTCTATGCCCCAACATAAAGCATTCAAGTATTTGAAATCCTGCCTCTTCTCAGAACCAATCCTTATTCTTACAAACCTACAACAACCATTTGAGATTGAGACAGATGCTTTAGATTATGATATCGGTGTAGTCCTCACTCAACATGGGAATTTGATAGCCTATCACAGTGAAAATATATTTGATATTGTTCACAGATACCCCACCTATGATAAAGAAATTTAATATTTTGTGCAAGAATGTTGACAGTGGAAACATTACATTTTGGGGAAGGAAATGATCATCCACATTGATCACAAGCCTATGCAATTCATTTAGACACAAGGAAAGTTATAGAATCACTGCCATCAAAAGTGGTCCACATACCTTCAATAATTCCACGTGAATATCAAGTACAAGGAGGATAGCACCAACCATGTCGCATATTGCCTCAGTCAACCCCCGATGGAAGCACTAACCATAGTTATCAACTCTTGTGGACATCAGAGATCCAGATGGATGCAATTATACAATAGTGACTCTGAATTTTCTACTTCCTATCAGACATTGAGCGTAGGAAAAATAGTTCCAGACTTCCATCTCCAGGATGGATTGTTATGCCATCTGAGTGATATTTTTTTTCCTTCAAGTGAGCGTGCAAAGCTGATCTAGGAAGCTCATTATAGCAGGATAGTAGGAAATGTTGGTGTAGAGAAAAGACTGGAAGTCTTTCAAAATCATTTTTATTGGTCGAAGCTTCGACAAGATGCCCGCAAGTACATCAGGTCCTACACTACCACCACCATTTCCAAGCCCACAATAAATAAATAAGGGCTATACACCCCTTTTCCTACTCTGGACAAGCCTTGGGAGTCCATCTCCATGGACTACATGTTCAGTTTTCCTTCAACCAAGCATGGGAATGACTGTGTCTTCGTGGTCATTGATTGATTCTCTAATATGATAGTTTTGGCACCCTGCAAGAAGAGAATCACAGCCGAGGCCACTACCAAGCTCTTTTTTACACATGTTTGGGTTCATTTTGGGATTCTACACACTATTATCTTTGATAGAAACATTAGGTTCTTGAGCACTTTTTGGTCCAACCTATGGTCAATGATGGACACCAAGCTAACCAAGTCAACTTCCCTCCACCCACAAACTGATAGACAAACAGAGGTATTCAATAGGATGATTTTCTATATCCTGAGGATGTACAATTCCAAACATCCACACACATGGGATGAAATCCTTCCTTATGTTCAACATAACTACAATATATCCATCCACAACTATATTGGCCACAACACTTTTTATGTGTGTTTGGGGTTCTAACCATTGGCCCCCATTAATGTATCTCTACCCATTGCAATTGCATAGGAAGATTCCTCCCATGATCAGATTGAGGTTGATTGGGCAGCCAAATTTTTTATCGCATCCAACACATCCAAAAACAAGTTCATGATATTGTACAGAAATCTAATTCCAAGTACAAGAAATGCCACGATAAACATCGAGTACCACACAAGTTTCAGGTGGGAGATAAGGTGTGTTTGCACTTGCAGAAAGAGAACCTCACAGGACCCCTTTAGAATCTATGCTCACTTTGATATGGGAATTACACCATCACCAAGGTGGTGGGTGAGAATTCTTTTGAATTAAGTATTCCTCCTTTCCATGGCTTGCACCTGGTATTTAATGTGGAACTACTTCGACCATATTTTCCACCTCTCCTGGACACTTCGGATGCGGCCGAGAAGTTGGACCCTATAGAAATCAATCTTGAATGCATTGAACAGGAGAAATTTGATTGGATCATGAATACCAGGACAAAGGACACCCACCAGTAGACCAACCAACTCTATTGAGTTGTCAAAGCAGGGCAATTTCTTCATCAGGGCAAGTGGCTCACCAGGAGTCGGATTCAACAGAAGTTTCTCCATCTAATGGAGGAACTTGACGCAATGGAGACCATTTCTTAATAAGGGGGGAGGAATGATCCAAGTGGAAATTGGTGGCCACCCACCTATTCCACTGGCGCAAAGAACAATTTTCCATTTTGGCAATTTTGCTACACTTTTTCAGGTCCTGAACTTTAGGGCCATTTTGAGGCCTTAAACATCACTTTATGGGCATGGAAATGCCAAAATGATAGTTGGAGTCATATTCTAGGCCAAAAAAAATGTCTACTCCTTATCTAGACCTTTCTGATGAGGTATCAAGTCCCCCAAACGGATATCGTATGCAAAAGTTACGCCCTTGGAAAGTTGACATGTCAACTACCCCCATCGGGGCCCACAAACATTTTGGCATTTTATCTCCTGGGGTTAGGGTTTTGGATGTTTAGGGTTTTACAAATTATTATTTATATTAAAAAGGCCTTTGGAGCCTCATTGCAATCATCGTCTTGCGAATGAGCGTAACCGACACATCTCTTCTCAGAGATAAGCTACCACCATTCTAGCTATTTTGTGTGCTTTTGCATTTTATAGTCTTTTGTATTTTATAGTCTTTTGTATTTTTAAATGGTCATTAATAGAATCTAAGTTTCATTGTGTTACCATTTTTCGTGCCATATATTTTGTGTATTTCCTTGTTATTATTTTTTATATTTCTGCCTTCATATCATTCTCAAAATAATCTAGATCATGAGCAATGCATGGTTTCGAGGAAGGTTTAGTAGAGTTAAATTTGATTTACTTTAGACCTTACCTTTCTCTTTCATTATGCATCCTCCTCGGAGGATCTATATTTGGAATTTCATATCTCTATTTTTTTTCTTAGATGAGTTATTTTGTAATCATTGAAGGGCCTATTCTATAAAGGCATAAGAGGAGGGGTGTAACAAAATAACACATTATTATTGACTAGTGGTTTCTTCTTGAGTCTTTAGCTTTCACACCCCCTCTTGTAGTAGGAGTAATTGTGAGAGGACATAGTTATCATTGAGAGATAGAAGTTGTATTCACATGATCATATCCCTAGATATTAGTGTGATAAGGTGCTTCAAAAGTGGTAGAACAACCCCCACGAAGCTCTTGTAGGTGAAATTTAATCTTATACTTACAATTTTGGAAATAAAGATAACATAGATTCGGTAGCTACATTTCAATGTTTATTGTGTTCCTCATTATAATTTGATCACTTGAATTGATTAATAGTGCAAAGTATTCTCCCTTAATTAATTTTCTAAGCCCCATAGCCAAGAGTATTCAATGCTCATAAGTCACTATTGTTAATTTTGATAATTCATATTGTTTCTTTTTTACTTTTTTGCATGTAGATCTTCCCTTTTAAGAACAATTTTTCATGTTCTTATAACAGATTTAGGTGTTTCCCAAGATTGAAATAAATGATTAGGTGTAAATCTATGGGTTTTCTTATTGTTTAGGATGTTTTTACGCATATTATAGGTTTAATATTTTGATTTACGCCAATCTTATATCGTGGTTTGGTAGTGTTTTGTGGTATTTAGGGTTCACACTTTTTCTATAGGTTGTAGAAGGATTCACCCTTGTGGTTAGCAATCACTAATACAAAGTGTAGGAAGATCATATGAAGTGACAGTGTACATTCTCTAGTCACCTTGGAGCCCATCTGGTTTCAAGTGACATTTTGGAAACATTACTAAGGAGTATGTCATTCTTCTTGGAATTTTTAGAATCAAGCTACAACCACATTGGTCAGTGTTTATTTTTGAAAATTTTGTACTCACTTGGAAATTCCATTAGAATTGGGATCCAGTTTATTTAATGATAGTTATTTCTTATTATGGATCGTGCATATTGAGGGATCATTCACTTGGATTGATGGCATTTTCAATAGAGGAAATACAAGTTATATATTATTGGGGATTTTCTCCATTAGACATTGATGTTATATGTGGGTATCCTAATCCGTTTAGTGAGGAAAGAAAGTGGTGGAATTACTTTCCAATTTATGAAGGTTTCAAGGGTTAGTTAGTTAATTGAAATCTCAAATATTTTGATAGGTTTGTTTACCATTTTGATGTGAGACATGAATATGTGTTGATGAAGTTGTTCACAATGTCCTTGGTTTAAGATACCCTATGGTGGTTCATTCATGAGTTATCTTCAAGGTTTATTACAAGTAGAGTTCATACATAGGTTCAGGGACCCTAATGAAGGTGATGATGTTGATTAGGTCAATTATTCATAATGGAATGATAATTTTGATGGTGATGTTGTTTTTGAGTATTGACACTACTTCTTCTTCCCTTGTTTTAAGATAATTGATTAAAGTTGATATGGATGAATTGGTTGATAAGATTCCTGCTATGAATAAATGTGTATCTTTCATATGATGATTTATTTTATGATGATCACATTATTGTGCCTAATACATTTATATCCCTCAATAGTTATGTTGAAGTTAAAAATGAAGTACCTCTACATCATGATATAAAGCTTCCAATTTAGATTGAAGGTGGTTTTCCCAGCAGTGAGGAGGTGATAGAATTTATTGTTATTTCTAAGCAATGAGAAGAATATATTAATTTGGTAATGGTTTCTCAAACCAAGTTTATTTCATCTATTTTTTAGTCTAATTCATTTCTTAGATTTGGGAATTTGCATTTTAACTAATTGAGAAATACATAGAGAAACTAATTCAGAGGACAACAAAGAAGAGGTTGGGGTTTTGTTCCTTTTCACTAGAGAAGTATATGTCATTTTATGAAGTGCATAATCAATCATGATGGGTTGTTTTGTTTCATTTGGTATTTGAGTACACGTGGACACATTTTCAAATTAGTGGATTTTATTGTTATCTTCACTAAAGCTTTGATTACATAAATAAATTTTCTAACCGATTACACAAATGGGTTCAATCATTTTTGAAGTATGTTGATTTTGGCATGGGTGGCATTGAGGCCACATACCTATTTTTTTTTATTTTAAAAGGAGAGTTCAAGTTATTAGGATAGGTTGGTTCAATTGTTCCATTTTGGGGATATTAGGTAGGTTGAGTCGTGTTTTCTAGTTTCCTTTCCCTTAGGTCAAAATTTCAGTTTTTCCTTATGAACTCTTAGAATTATTTCCCATTATTTCCTATAATGTTGGTCAAGTTAAGTTTGGGAGGTAGTTTTAGTTCACTAGGTTTTTTATTTTGGGATGGTGGTTTTCAAAAACTATTAATTCATGTCTTTGTTTTATGTTGAATCAAAAAATAAAATTGTTGCAGAAAGATGTGTAGGTCATGGTTCGAGGTTGGGTTAGAAGAGTTTATCCAAGTTGGGAGAGTCTATTATATGTTATCTTATTCTTATTGTCCATACATTTTATTTATGTTGATTGGAAGGATATCAGATCAAGATGGATGTCATTCTCAAGCAAGTTCTTCTTTACCCACGGCTCATTGGTGAAGAGGAAAACATTGATCTATTCCATGAGATCACTAAAGAAGAACTCCAAAGGGTTTTATCCACTTTCAAAAAAGATAAAAGTCCTAGGCCAAATGGATGGACTGCAGAATTATTTGAATTCTTCTTTGATATTATTGGTGATGACTTGCTTCAAGCTGTTTAAGAAGTATAAACTACGGGTAAGCTTCTCCACTACATCAATGCCACTTTTATTGCAATCATACCTAAGACAAATTGACCTTCTTCCTTTAACGATTTTGGGCCTATCTCCCTCTGCAATTGCCTATATAAAATAATAGCTAAAGTTATTGCTACCTGTTTAAATCATGTGCTCTCCATTTATATTACAACAGAACAATTTGGCTTTATAAATGGAAGACACATCCACGAAGCCATTGGCTCAACACATGAAGGGTCGCACTCCATCAAAATCCATAAACACCTAGTTTTAGTAATCAAAATTGACCTTTCAAAGGCCTATGCCAAAGTTTCTTGGCTTTACCTTTGTCTTCTTCTCCTGCATGCTGGATTTTTCTTACCCTTAGTCAAATGGATCATGGTTTGTGTTAACACTGTCTCATTTGTTGTTCTAATCAATGGGGCAGGTTCACCTTTATTTCAACCAAATCAAAGCCTAATATAAGGTTTCCCTCTGTCACCCTATATGTTCTTGCTTGTGGTCGATGGCCTCAATTGTGTGATAGAATGATGTAGGAACATCTCTCCACGTCAGCCAGCCAGCCAGCCAACCACGCCAGCAAATTCAAATCGCACGCTAAGAGAGAGGCGCAGCCTCATTTAAATATGAATTCAATGTAATTAATGTCTAAGCTGTTGAGCTGTGAAGTCGTGCCTTTGTGCAGGCGTAGAGTAGATCGGCCTTTAATGTTTGTATGGTTGAGATCTAGATCCAGATGTTGGACTAGACAGCCCATTCAATGCAATTGAATAGGGTAGGTAGATTGGAGGGAAGAGCTCAAAGAGCCACCTCAGGTAAAAGAGATTTTGTATCTCATTTTGTGTAAGAAAGTTGAAGAAGTTGAGATAAAGAGAATCTGCATGTAGAGAGCAGAAGAGAAGGAGCCGAGACCTTGTTACAGGCCGTGCTCAGGAACACATTGTAAATACATGCATTTGCCATATTTAATACAAAGAGCAGTTTTTCCTGCATTATTCTGTGTTATGTGGATGTCTGTGAGTGTTCCATTGTATGCTGTAGATGTATACTGTAGGTTTTCATTTACATGAGTGTGTTTGATTTTCAGGTGAAGGTCTTTGAGGCTTCACACCAGGAGGGTGTGACAGAACACTGTGGGTTCTGATAGCCGTGCACAGAGGTGCATTTCTGAATACTGGGGGTTCAGACAAAGACGTGTTGTGGCACAAGAACTGGAGTCAACAACTCAAAGGAAGACCTCAAGTTTGCTGAACACCTTGGAGGCAAGGTTGTGTATGAGAGACACAGTTGCAGACAGAACTTAGTTGTGAGTTTTGTAAAGCTCTGCCAAGTGGGCATTGAGCACAAGCACAAGGTGCAGTTGGAGGAACTTTGTTGTGAGTTCAGACAAAAACCAAAATCTCTGAGGAGTTCTGTGAAGCTCTACCAGGTGGGAATTGAGCCAGTGCAAGGAGTGCACAGAGGAAGAACTCTGTTGTGAGTTCGGAGAAGAACCAAAATCACTGAGGATTCTGAGAGCTCTGCCAGGTGGGTATTGAGTGGGTGCATAGGTGCACAGGAGGACAGAACTATTGGACATTATGGGAGAAGGCACTTTGCCAGGAGGGAATAGAGACAGTGTGCAGATAGGCACAGAGAGAAGGGGACATAACTGTTGAACGTTCTATGAAAAGATACTCTGCCAGAAGGGCATTGAGACAGTGTGCAGATAGGCACAGGAGAAGAGAACGCTTTTGAGTTCTGTATTCTGAAGGAAGAGTCCACTGAGGGATCTTCACAGGGCTGTTGAACACCCTGTAGACTCAGCAAGAAGGTTGCTTGAGCAGAGGGATAGCCAAGAAGGCATCCAATATATTCTCCATTTGTGGGAGAGAAGGAAGAAGGACAAAATCCCTTAGGGGTCTGAGTGTTGAGAAGCTCAGAAGAGATAGCACTTCAGTGTGCAGAGACTGTACAGGAGTGTAGAGGTCAAATCTTCAAGGAGAAGCTCAGGAGGAACAACGTTTTTATACGCATGGTGAAGCCCAGGATTGTGGAGCTCACAGAGGAACAAGAAGACAAAGGTCAAGGCCTTTGAGAAATCTGAATTCTCCAAAGGCAGGAAGAAAGCACGCAAGAATCTCAAGAGGGAGAACAACAGCCGTCAGATCGGCTAGAGAAAAGAGATCTGGACCGTTGGTTTTCACGTCCAGGAAGGAGCAGGAGAAGTGCATAGAAGGGAGAGATCGACATTCGTTGGATCTCATTCAGAAATCTCGTCAGCCGTCAGATCGGACAGGAGGTGCACGGGGTTTAACCCTTCTCACGTCAGGCAGAAGTCCTGTCAGCCATCGGGATATCATCATTCGTGAAATCGGGAGTCATGAGGACAAGAGATCGGGAATTTCTATAGGAAAAGTCCCAGGAAGATCTGGACCGTCCGTTAGTGGAGACACATGGAGGAGATCGAGGCGTCAGGAGAAGCACACAAAAGAGGAGATTGTGGACCATCAGATGTTCACACAGAATCCCGTTAGCCTTCAGATCGGGTGAAGATGCTCGGAGTTTAGTCTCTGGAGTGTGCGCAGAAGAAGAGATCTGGACCATCGGATCTTGGTCCAAATACCCGACAGCCATTAGATCTGTCAGGAGTTGCGTGGGAGTTAAACTCTCATAGGTAGAGGTAAAGTCCCGACGAGAGCTGTCATCAGGATATCGACACTCGGGAAATCAGAGTTCTTGAGGTCGTGAAAATCGGGACATCAGAAGTCTCAAAAACGCGAGGAGGAATCGGGACTGTCCATCAGAGGAGGATGCGTGGCAGTGATCGGAGCCATCGGGGAAAGTCCCGACAGGAAGTCATCTATCGGTGTTTTGGTCATCGAGATATCGGGAATCCTGGTGACAAGAAATTTGGGCATTTCGGAATCGCGAAGTCTGAAACCCC
This sequence comes from Picea glauca, assembly GCA_000966675.3. NCBI lineage: Eukaryota > Viridiplantae > Streptophyta > Pinopsida > Pinales > Pinaceae > Picea > Picea glauca. The sequence continues at coordinate 361,014 of JZKD02S1660478.1, read as the reverse complement.
GACAGGGAGGAAGGTGCAATCGTGGGAGCCAGTTGTCAGCATATCGGAGAAGTGGGAAGTGTCGTTTAAGGGGCCAGCTGTCAGCATATCAGAGAATCGAGATTTGAAGGATCGGGAATCCCGTGAGCCAATGCATTGCAGCATTGAAAAGCTCGAAACCCCGACGGAGAGGTAAGACTGCGGTCACGGGGATAATGGTCATATTGGCTAGGAGCCTAGCCAGGAGAGCTAGTGCGTAAAGAGCGTGTTGGGATTCGAGGGATCGTGAATCCTGAGGACATATGTATTTGGACATTGGAAAGTCTGAAATCCCGAAAGAAGATAAGGCTGTGGTCTTATGAATTAGCGGTCACATGGACAAGAGCATAGCCAGGAGGGGCTAGGACGAGAAGAGCTAATCGGTGAAATTGCTCATCGGAGATCGGGGATTCGAGAGTACAGGAACTCTTGAAATCAGAAAAGATGAAACCCTGAAACCCGATATTGAGTCGGGGAAGATCACGGTTAAGTGCAGAAGGTCGTGCGGGTGAAGAAAGGACCTGTGGATCGGGTTTTAGCAGAGATTCCACGGAGGAATTGAGAGAGCTGCTTCGGCTCACTTGGAAATTGAACGATCCTGTGAGCAGGAGAGCGTGACGAGGTGGTGGTCATGTGTGGTCGCGTTTCTTACTGCGTCAAGTGGTATCAGAGCTAGAACTTTGTTTGTATATTTCAAGCAAAGGGAGAAGGTAAAGGAAGACAGAGCGTTGGAGACTCTGTGGTGATTGTTTGCAGGTAGGCAAGCAGCGGTCAAGAAAGTAGTCAGAGAGACTATAGGAAGATGAAGCTGGTAGAACTCTTGGTGCAGAGTGACAGCAACAGGTTTGCTAAGAAAGCAGACATAGACAACACCATGGTCACTGAAGACCATAGGCATGCTGGGAAGAAGAGCAAGGCAAGAAAGCTTGCAGAAATGGATAAAGAGCTCTATGAATTAAAGTCAGACATAGAGAAGCTCGAATTGCGGATGCGACACGATAATTGGTCGAGATGGATGCGTGAATGGCCCATGAAGAAGCCGAAGGCAAAATGGCCAGTTAAGGAGTTGATGGTCAGAGGGCAGCATAGGTGGTTAAAAGGATGGTTGAGGTATGCTGAAAACCTCAATGGACCAGAAGAAGAAATGATTTAGGTATGTGAAACAGAGACTGGGAGAGGTCTCGATGATGAAGAAAATGAATTGGGATCAGCTAAGGATCTCAAGCACTGCCAGGAGGGCAGAGAGGAAATTCCAGTTTTCCAGGTGGGCAACGACATGAGATCACTGCGGGATCTCAGAGACTGTCATGAGGATAGCCAAGGAATTTCACATTGCTAGATGGGCAATGATATGAGGTCGTTGCGGGATCTCAAAGACTGCCAGGAGGGCAGTGGAAGCATCTTAGATTGCCAGGTGGGCAGAGATGAGAATTCGAGACTGTCTGAAAGTCTCATGGACTCGGAGGTGAGTTCAATTCAACAAGGGTTGCTGATGAAGATGGGATCGGTTGATCTCATAGTCTGTCAAGAGAACAGCGGAAGCATCCCATATTGCCTGGTGGGCAGGGATGAGCAGATGAGACTATCTGTGGGTCTCATGAACTCAGAAGTGAGTTGGAATCAGCCCGAGGAGCTGACAGAGCAGATGAGCTCAGAGGTGAGTTTGGATCAGCATGTGCAGCTGACAGAGGAGGAAGATTGGAGAAATCTTCTAATGATTGGGGGAATTCGAGTATTCCTACCATTTTCCCAGAAGGAGGCAAAAGTCTGTGTTGTAGATGGTGTAGCAACAACAGAGGGGCAGCTAGCTGAGACTATCAGGAAAGAAGAGGGATTGGAGAAAACTTTGGAAGCTGCCCAAGCAGATGAAGAAAATGAGCATTCTGAGGAGTGTCTCAATGCATTCAGCCAAGAAGATGAGGAGGTTGTAGCATTGAAGCTGACAGTAGAAGAAGATGAAGAGGATGATGAGCATTTTGAGGAATGGCTCAGTATTTTCAGCCAAGAGAATGAAAAGACTGCAACATGGGAGTTTGCAGCAGAAGAAGAAGAAGAGGCAAACATCATTTGTTTTGTTGATCTGTGCGAAAAGATAGAAGCCCTGGAAGAGAGGGTGAAAGTGCAGGGCGTGCACATCCAACAGGTAAAGTTGGAGACTGAAGAAGAAGGCATGGGAGATCACAGTGATCTGCCCATGTGCCGAAATTTTTTCCAGCTGAGGAGACTGCATAAGCAGAGCCAGCCATGGGAGCAACTGGATGCAGTGATCGAGGAGATCAGAAGGCTGATGTCGAGGTCAGCAGAGACTGCCAGCGAGGAGAAGCTGGGCAGAAGGGAAGCAGCAACAGCAGCAGTAAGGAGATGGAGCAGATGAACAGCTCCAGAGGATGATTTGGGATCCAGGAGGATTTCAACAGCTGAGATGGGAAGCTCATGAGCAGGAGCTCATGAATTTTGCAGATGAGGAGTTTGATGCAGGAGCATCTCTCCACGTCAGCCAGCCAGCCAACCAGCCACGCCAGCGAATTCAAATCGCACGCTAAGAGAGAGGCGCAACCTCATTTAAATATGAATTCAATGTAATTAATGTCTAATCTTTTGAGTTGTGAAGCCGTGCCTTTGTGCAGGCATAGAGTAGATCGGCCTTTAATGTTTGTATGGATGAGATATAGATCCAGATGCTGGACTAGACAGCCCATTCAATGCAATTGAATAGGGTAGGTAGATTGGAGGGAAGAGCTCGAAGAGCCCCCTCAAGTAAAAGAGATTTCGTATCTCATTTTGTGTAAGAAAGTTGAAGAAGTTGAGATAGAGAGAATCTGCGTGTAGAGAGCAGAAGAGAAGGAGTCGAGACCTTGTTACAGGCCGTGCTCAAGAACACATTGTAAATACAGGCATTTGTCATATTTAATACAAAGAGCAGTTTTTCCTGCATTATTCTGTGTTATGTGGATGTATGTGAGTGTTCCATTGTATGTTGTAGATGTATACTGTAGGTTTTCATTTGCAGGAGTGTGTTTGATTTTCAAGTGAAGATATTTGAGGATTCACACTAGGAGGGTGTGACAGAACACTGCGGGTTCTGATAGCCGTGCACAGAGGTGCATTTCTGAATACTGCAGGTTCAGACAAAGACGTGCTGCGGCACAAGAACTGGAGTCAACAACTCAAAGGAAGACCTCAAGGTTGTTGAACACCTTGGAGGCAAGGCTGTGTATGAGAGACACAGTTGCAGACAGAACTTAGCTGTGAGTTCTGTAAAGCTCTGCCAAGTGGGCATTGAGCACAGGCACAAGGTGTAGTTGGAGGACTCTATTGTGAGTTCAGACAAAAGCCAAAATCTCTGAGGAGTTATGTGAAGCTTTGCCAGGTGGGCATTGAGCCAGTGCAAGGAGTGCACAGAGGAAGAACTCTGGTGTGAGTTCGGAGAAGAACCAGAATCACTAAGGATTCTGAGAGCTCTTCCAGGTGGGCATTGAGCGGGTGCATAGGTGCACAGGAGGACAGAACTGTTGGACATTCCGGGAGAAGACACTCTGCCAGGAGGGCATAGAGACAATGTGCAAATAGGAACGTAGAGAAGGGGACATAATTGCTGAACGTTCTGTGAAAAGATACTCTGCCAGGAGGGCATTGAGACAGTGTGCGGATAGGCACAGGAGAAGAGAACTCTTTTGAGTTCTGTATTCTAAAGGAAGAGTCCACTGAGGGATCTTCACAGGGTTGTTGAACACCCTGTAGACTCAACAAGAAGGTTTCTTGAGCAAAGGGATAGCTAGGAAGGCATCCAATATATTCTCCATTTGTGGGAGAGAAGGAAGAAGGACAAAATCCCTTAGGGTTCTGAGTGTTGAGAAGCTTAGAAGAGATAGCACTTCAGTGTGCAAAGACTCTACAGGAGTGTAGAGGTCAAATCTTCAAGGATAAGCTCAGGAGGAACAACGTTTTTATACGCACGACGAAGCCCAGGATTATGGAGCTCGCAGAGGAGAAAGAAGACAAAGGTCGAGGCCTTTGAGAAATATGAGTTCTCCAAAGGTAGGAAGAAATCATGTAGGAAGCTCAGGAGGGAGCACAACAGCCATCAGATCGACTGGAGAAAAGAGATATGGACCGTTGGTTTTCACGTCTAGGAAGGAGCAGGAGAAGTGCACAGAAGGGAGAGATCGACAGTCATTGGATCTCATTCAGAAATCCCATCAACCGTCGGATCAGACAGGAGGTGCACAAGGTTTAACCCTTCTCATGTCAGGCAGAAGTCCCGTCAGCCATCGGGATATCGGCGTTCGTGAAATCGGGAGTCACGAGGACAAGAGATCAAGAATTTCTATAGGAAAAGTCCCGGGAAGATCTGGACCGTCCATTAGTGGAGACACGTGGCAGAGATCGAGGTGTCAGGAGAAGTGCACAGAAGAGGAGATTGTGGACCATTGGATGTTCACACAGAATCCCGTCATCCGTCGGTGTTACACGTCAAAATTACTCAATTGGATAAGTGTCGCATATTCCTCTCAATTGTCGTAAGTGTCGCATCTTCCTTACAACTTTCGCAAGTGTCGCAAGTTTTTAACAAGTGTCGAAAAAATAATTCAAGCATACTGCCGTAATGACAACACTAAGGAGGCACTTAAAACATCTCATGTACTTGGTTTGGAGAAGGACAAATGGTTAACTGATGTCAAGGGACTCTTGACACCTGAAAAGAGCTCTGAAACAATGGTTTTGAGGGTGAGCGCTCCCCTATATCATCCTTAGGAGCGTTGGCGCCCCCCTACAAGGCTTCAGGGAGCGTTATAACACTCTCCTTCCCTTTTACAGGAGCGCTACTCACTTTTGGAGCGTTGGCGCTTCCCTTAACCTTCTCAGGGAGCGCTACAACGCTCTGACACCCCTTTTGCAGGAGCGCTGCCTAATCTGAGGCAGTAGTTGGCTCGTTGAGGAGAATAAGGGGAGGATCTTTCAAGATTAGAAGGAAGTTGCATTCGAATTCTTGGTTTCATCAAGAGATCCCTGATCTAAGGAAGAGGTTCCCCAACTTGTTCTAAAGATAACTCAAGAGGTTAAGCTCCTCTTAACCTATATAAGCAAGCTCTATGATGGTGGAAAGGGGGAGGAAGAACTGCTAGCATGAAACCTATGATCTTATAAGAAACACACAGTCAGCCAAAGGAGAGTGATCAGTGAAGCTGTTGTTATCCAGGTTGTGGATCTTTCAAGCAAGGGTTAGACGAAGGGGACTTGACGAAGCTGTCGCATTCGCATGTATGATTGTAAGTACTGTTGTCATTATTCTCATTAATATGACACGCTTGACCTGTTTCTTTCTAGTTTGTGTATAATGTTACATGAACTTATCATTAATAGATAGACCTGTTTTCAAGCTAATATCAATAGAGTAGGAAGTGGTCGTATCTTGTTTGTCTGCAGAACTCAGTTAGGAGCAAAGGATCAGAGCGCAACTCAGAGCGTGCAGGGACAAACATCGATAAAGAGGTACTTCTGTTCTCTTTCCTTCTCATGTGTTAGTTTGTATAGATTTGAAAGGAAGTCAGTGTCCACGTTAAGCATTTTCTGTCTTAGAGTTAAGTTCAAGCTCTTTGAGGTAATCCACCTGTCCGCAGGGAGATTTTCCTACAATAGAAACTGGCGACTCCGCTGGGGAGATAGCCTCAAATCGAAACTTCTTGTTTTGATTTCTCCTCATTGACCTAGTTCTATCCCTTGATTGTTTCAGACCTGGTTCACTCCTCTTTTGATTGGTTTCATGACCTGATTGGCTTCTTACTCCATCATACTCAGCATAGTTGTCGAGTTTGAATTGCAATTTTTGGAATTTTTTGACATTGTTGGGAGTTTTTGAACCTGGCGCCCCTGTCCTTGTGTTAACAGAGCTCCAACGCTCCCCCATAGCCTTACACAGAGCGTTGTAATGCTCCTTGCCTTTGGCAACAGAGCGCCAACCCTCTTTTGGCCAATAAACCTTCCAGAATTGCCTTTTTCAGGGTTTACCTCTATGTCTCTCTTGCTGGGTAACCTTGTGAGTCAATGCTTCTTCTTTCCATCTTGGATATCTGCCTTTTGCTTGAAGAACGAACATCTTACTATTTGGATTATGTAGCCTTCTTCACTTTTGTTATTGAGTTTTTCTGTTGATTGGAGTCCAAAAACCATGCATTGTCTTTCTCTCTGTTTAACTGAGTAAAAACCCTGGTGAAGGTCATCAAAGGCCTACAGATCTCTTCATCTTGATTTTAGTCAAGATCATTGTTATTCAACTTTTTCTTTTTGGGTTTGAAATTTGTTTTTTCTTTTGATTGATTCTTTTCTTTCGCTTTTCGTTTTGATTGCAACGAAAGGGTGTATTGTTTGTATGACTTTTGCTTGTGCTAGTTTGATTTTCATTCATACAAAATGATAATTAGCAAGACGAGCATTGTGTTGAATTGATCATTATTCATATGCAAACAATAAAAAAAAACATCTTCATGATTGATTGTGCATGTTAGAAGGCATCTCAAAAGTTTTAGCATCACATCAGAATTTGATTGAGAAATTGTTTGAGGACATTCCTTAATAGTGCTTGTTAGTGAAAAGAACTCTCTCTCTCTCTCCCTTAGATAGATGTTCATCGAAAAGAAATGAATGCTTATCATATTTGGTGCATTTTTGGGACTGAGTCATAATTCCATTCGTTTCACTTCCATGCACCCCTTTTGCGTAAAGAACAGCCATAAAAATCAATGCTAATTAAAAAATTATTTAGAACTTTTTCTTTTCTAGGATCCTCCACCAACAATAGACTAAGCTTAGTACTTTGGATTAGGTTGTGAGCATAACTCTCCAAAGTTTCCAAAACAAACATTAGCATCCTGAGTTAGGGAGAGTCAAATCCAATTATCGTATAAGTCTTCTTGGGATCCCCCTCTAACACAAGGGTTACGCACGAGGTCGTATTCGGGTGAGCTACGGGGACTAACCCTCCGTGGTTTAACTGATTGTGGTGGTAAGATCGTATTATGGGGATCACTTTGAGGTAAATCCACAATTACTGTGTGGAAGCCTTTTAGTTGATTTCGGGCTCGATACCCTGCCTGTACGTTCGGATCGGACTGTCGACTGTTCCCACCCAGGGGCTGACTGCGAATTGGTAACCTTAGTGGCCATAATCTTTAGGGTCTTACACAAGGTGACGGTGA
>JZKD02S1660478.1:324508-335275 GCA_000966675.3 Picea glauca | reverse complement strand
TTTTTTTTGGAAGGATAAAGTATGGACATTTTTATAGATTAAATAGTCAAACCACAAATCATTGAGTATATTATGGAATTTTTTATGTCCCAAATGTTGGGTAGTGACAACACTTCTTTTTTGGGTGGAGGTTTCTCAAGAATTTAACTTTGTTTATATGTTTGAAGTCCAATACCAAATAAGAAAATCTCATGCATCAATTTGATGTAAAAATATTATTTATGAAAATACAACCTATAACTAGAATTTAAAATAAATGTTGAGTTGAAAAAGCACAAAAATTTAGAAAATACTATGAATATTTTAAAGCTATTAGAAACCTCTAAGAATCAAAATGAATATCACATTACTAGTCAAAGTGGACCTAAATGTTAATAACAATATGTGTTTTTTTTAAAAGATTGGTTGTTGGAATGAGTAAATGTGAGATATTTAATCAAATTAAGTTGTGATTGTTATTAGTATTGATTATTGTAGAGTTTGTCTTTACATGAAGAGAAGAGTAGAAAGTTTTATTTTAAGATTTAAGAAATTGTTAAATCTAATTGTATAAAAAAAATATTACTTATATTTTTTTTTATATGTATTTAAAATAATTTTCAACAATAATTATTATTAGTGTTTTAAGATAGTGTATTTAACTTAAACTAAAACATTATATATTAATATATTTTAAACTAATACCTTATTAGTGTGTTAAGATAGTATATTTATCTTAAACCAAAATTTTATATATTAATATATATTAAACCAAAACCTTATTAGTGTGATAAGATAGTGTATTTACCTTAAACCAAAACTTTATATATTAATTAGGTCGAAATATAAATGGGCACAATTAATCACCTTTTAATTTAAAATTCTAATCTGATTGCTAACAATTGAAAATGCTGGAATATTCTTAGTCGTCCTCCCAAATCAATGAATGTGATTTACTCTTCATAACTTCCTTGTATTTTTGAATGCATTAGTTAACCTGTTTACTTTTTAACATTTACCTAATCATATTAAAAAATTATTGTACCACCATATGATTGCCACGTTTAACTGAGTAACCTTTGGAATTACCACATTTAAGATTAACTTTTGGATTTCCTCAGTTCTATGTGCGTTTCAGTTGTCCATGCGTTTCAATTCACTAAAGTGTTGTCTTTCCAGATAACTTTCGACGTTCACCAACCACAACACCAACCACTTTGCGACTCTGCTAGTATATCTTAAACCAAAACCTTATGTAGTAATATTTGTACAATAAGACGAGGCACCAGAACTGAGGTTCTTAAAAAGGCAAAAGTCCCAGAGGCTGTGAGGAATTGGCCCTCTGTAATCAGAGTACACAGCCGCCATTGCTGTCTAGATCAGGATTAGGATCTGCCGATTGTGGAAGACGCAACAGAAGATCGTGTGAGAGGGATTCGAGCTGCCGCTGGCTTTCAGAAGAACCGTGCGGAGAGAGCCGCCGTTTCACAAATGAAGGCTCGAGTCCCTGTCCGTGTAAAGGAGCCGCCAAAGAAGACGAGCCGTTGTCTTGCACAGAAGAGAGGTCGAGCTGCCTTTTGGAATCAAGCCGCCACTGGAGAGAGGGTCGCGTGCTGCGTGTAGGAAGGAGCTGTCATTTCTATGTGTTGAAGCCGCCGTGGCCTAGAGTGAGAGTGAGCTGCCACGAAAGAAATGAAGTCCGAGGATGGAAAGAAATGAAGTCCGAGGATGGTTGCTGATTTAATGGGGATTCGCCCAGCAAGAACAAAAGTCCGGATTCTGTTATGATGGACTTGTGAGCTTGGACTACGATGAAGGAGAAAAAAAAAACGAGCGGAACTTTCTGAGTGTCTCACGTAGCATGCAGCAAGCGAGTAAATGGTCATGGCGTGCCGCTGGTACCGTATATAGCTGCACACGGTGGAAGACAGTCGTTGTTTGAACTTTGATGTTTCTTCTTTATGGCGATTTTTTAAAAGCTAATAGAAGGTGGTTGCGCATGAAGGAGCCTCCGTAGGAACCCAGAGAAGAATTTACCGAGAGACCCACAGCTTGTAGAGTAGACCAACGAAGAGGCCGGTCTGTCGTGGTAACAGATTGGCCATCGCGTTTTTCATGATCCTGGCAGAAATTATGAAATCATCAGAAAGACCAAAGCTGCTATTTGAAAGGACCAGGAGATTGGTCCAAACCTTTCCTCAGCAGATAATTGATGACAAGAAAGTAATTGTTGCAAAAGGAGATCGATGATAAATTGTGGGTTCGATGCAGCTGGATGAGAAGGCTATTCGATCTGTATCAGCAGGCACGGGAATTTTTATGGAAGCCCGTCTCATCCAAATGGGCATTCCATTCCAATGACAACCATGGCAGAGATCTAGATTTTGTAAAGAAAGAGCAGCCCACCATTCTGTTCAAGTCAGTTTTTTGCTCTCTCCAGCTCTGTCATTAAGGGAATCGATAAGGCAACATAAGATCTCTTACAGGGTGGACGATTCCTTGCATGGCTGGGTGGCAACAGTAAAGAGAGCATTTTCCATGAGGAAGGACCAGTAGACCCCTTGGTCTGTTTACCAGTTGAGATCTGCCAAATTGAGATAAGTGGACTTGAGTCTGGACCCCATTTAAAAAACAAACAAAAAATGATAGCTGCAAAGAAAGCCACGCGTGATGACATTGCAAGTTTGAAGAGAATGAGATCAATCTGTTGCTCAGAACTGGATCTGCGAGTGAGATGGCGGATGGTGAAATGAGAGTTCCAGTTCAAAATAACGGCCTGTGAGTGGAAGATGTGAGAATTCTCACGTATTACTGAGTTCTGAAAAACAAAGGTTATATGAGATGCTTCTCTTACTGTTATTATTGAGGCTCGCTCAAAATGGCAGCTGCTGCCCTCAGATGGAGTTCCTCTAGTCGGAAGAGATGAATTTGGTGAAGCTCATTATAATCGTGGAGTCACTGTTGTTTGATTCGTTAGAGGGTCCTGAAATTGAGGAGATTGAAGCAGCGTCAAGGCTAGAGGAAGGCGAGAGGATGTTGTGTTCTTTTATTATTGGACTGGTGAATGGATAGTTGTTGGTATCGACATTAACATCAAGTAAAAGCGGCCAGCATTGGTACTATTAAAGGACGAGGCATAATAATGTTTTGTTTTTTCTTCTCATACTGGCCGCACCAGTGGAATTGGAGAGGCAATGTATCCTCACTTCTCTACCTGGAAAAATTCCATATGGTAGCACGTGAATGTGCTCGAGGTGGGATTTGCAATTCCGGGATGGAAATGTCCCTCTCCAATCACCTGTCAAACATTTTGTTGTTGTCACTTCTCTACCTGGAATACCTGTCAAACATTTTGTTGTTGTCACTTCTCTACCTGGAAAAATTCCAGGGACCCATTCTTCGTGGTAGCATGTGAATATGCTCGACGTGGGATTTGCAATTCCGGGATGAAAATGGCCCTCTCCAATCGCCTCTCAAGCACTTTTGTTGTTGTCCACATCGATGTGCAAGTGATTTCATCTTCAGAATAGGTATGTGGTTGTCCAAGTGGCTTCCGCTGTGGTTGGTGGATTCATTGCCCGCGAACCGAACACCGCCCTGCTTGAATTCATTTCGTCGAAACATGTGGAAGACGGAAAAAGTGTATGGATAAGTATTGCGGCATGATTGATCGACGCTCGGAAGAAAAAGAAAGGCATTTACAGCTGGAAAGAGAAGTAGATATTGGACGTATGCTTTTGAATATCTTGTCGACAAAAGTGAGGAATATTTTTTTGTCTCTTGGAAGCCCGGATCGGGACTGAATGTGTCGTTGGGTAGGGACAGTATCCTGGGTCTTGGGCCCTCCTTTATCTATCCTCTAATCTTATAGAAGCTCTCAAACAAAAAAATATCTCCTTATTAGCAAAGGTGGGTCTTGGGCCCTCCTTTATCTATCCTCTAATCTTATAGAAGCTCTCAAACAAAAAAATATCTCCTTATTAGCAAAGGTTTGGTATCAACAAGGACAGAACTCTTTATTATCCAGTTGAAAAGATAGCACTGGGTTGGGATTATCATGGAAACTATCCATTGAATGGCGACAATTCTCTCGAGAATTAAAGGTAGCTAGAGTGATACTCACGGGTGATAAAGATGAACTGTTCTCGACCAGGGGACTCATCGGGTGTTATTTTCGTTAAGACTATTTATGAGGTTATTCAATCAACACAAAATCTTCCATTGATCAATTGCTTGCTGGAAGATTCAAATGTGGAAATGGGATATTTCATTCAAGATTAAACTTTTTCTTTGGCTGGTTGTTAATAATAAAATAGTGACTTGGGAAAATCTCCTTCATAGGGGTTGGAGCGGGCCGGGAAGGTGTATTATGTGTAAAAAGAAGATGGAGGATAGTACTCATCTGTTCATAACCTATTCATTTACAAGGGCAGTTTGGAAAACTTTAAAGCAACATACAAATTTTGTACATTGCTGGAGTGGGAATAATCTATGTGAGTGTTTTTCTTATTGGATAAAGGCAAACTAGCCCAAATCTGACGGCTTTAGCTGGTTGGAACATTTGGATTGCCAGGAATGAGTGTGTTTTCGAGGGAAATGAGTCATCAGTCACAACTATCGCTATTACTCTGAGCAACTATCACAAGCCGACTATAAAGCATAAAAAAACTCGTTATGTTACTTGCATGAACTCCGATACCACTGACTATCCTGTAGCCTTTTTTGATGGAGCGGCCCAAGGGGATGGAAGATGTTGCGAAGCGGGAGGGTTTATAAAACTATCTGCATCTTTGACATATAAGTGGTATGTGAACCGTGGTCAGGGTACAAACACAAAGGCGGAATTGATGGGAGCCTGGGCAACTTTACATTTAACAAAGTATCGTGACCTTGAAAGCTTCAGGTTTTTGGTGATTCCTTGGTTATTATCAACTGGTTAAGTAAAAAAGGAAATCTCACAGTTTGTGCTTTGGAAGGTTGGAAAAGGAGAATCATCATATTAAAGGAAAATTTTATTGATATAAAATTCAATCACATTCTTCGTGAGTTCAACAGAGCCGCAGATGATCAATCTAAAAGAACACTTTCAGAACCTGAAGGAAATATAATGCTCCATAAATGGATTGATGGAAGAGAGGATTCTTCAAACATCATCCATATTTACTAATGGAGGTTTTTATCCTGTGTATCTTTATGATCCTCTTTTTTATGAATTTCTCAGAGTCTTTTTATAGTTTTTGGTACTTTACCCTTCTGGAACTTAGTATTGGATGTAACAACTCTTTTTGAGTCACGAGTTGTTAGTTCTGGAGACTGTATCTCCTGTCATTTGGAAAGTATCTTTGGGATTGTAATGTTGATTACAAGTGTTGATCATAAATTTGGACTATTTCATATAGCAAATGTATAAAATTATATTCTATAATATAATTGTGTTAATTTTCTTTCTGGAAAAAGAGTACAATGGGATTTGGTAATATAATTGTGTTAATTTTCTTTCTGGAAAAAGAGTACAATGGGATTTGGAAATTCTGGTATTATATTTTAGAAAGAAATTCTACACCTCAAAGTTCCAAAGTTCAATAAAATTCAATGGGATTACAAATCATTGAAGTTTGAAAACGGAAAAAAAAAAAAAAAAAAATGAGTGTAAGATATATGGTATTGATTAAAAGGGAAGGCTTATATGTAATTTAATCTAATTTATTTTTTTTACTTCTTCAATATTTGAACTTGTAATTTTTTTAGGAGGAAACACATGTTCTTAATCATTAAGCCTAGTATTAGAGGTTCATAAAACATAATTGATGGTCTTCATACTAAGTCATACAAGTTTGTAAAATATTCTATTATAAAAGTTGAATGGTATATTTATGGTCTTCATAGTGCTCATAAAAGTTTTGTTATTTTCTAAAGTTTTTTTGAGAATTCGTTGTAGTTAACCAATTTATTGAGCTTAACTAATTTAATATAGAAATTTAGTAGTTTTGTTAGAATTAGCTATTTTAATAAATTATAGGTGAATCTGAAAATTCAAGAGAATGATTGAACAATAACATTAAAGTACTAGAGGTCAAAGAGGCAAATGAACACTCCAAATATGTGAACTAAAAAGAAACAAGAAGGTATATGAATTTGATCATATGCATTATTATCTCTAGTTGATGTTTTGTAGCCTTGTGTGGCAACAACTTCTTAATGTAAAAAAAAAAAAAATCATTAGTGAGTTTACTTCATGAAGTGTGTTGTAGCTAAAAGGTAAATATAGCTACATGTATTGTCTCCTCTAGTTGTTCCTTGATGAAAGGTTCTTTCAAGAATGTTGAACCATAATTCGTTAGATTGGAAGGTGAAAATAATGTAAGACACTTGAATATATCATGTATTTAGATTATTTTCCGTTGGGTACCTAGATGTCTCAATGTATGGAAATGTGTCCATAGGGTGGTCAATTGTTTAGTTTTTATAATCATGTAAATGTTAGGCCCTAGAGTACAAGAAGTTCCTGATCAACTTTGTGGTACAAGTGTTTGGACGAAAGGTATCGTTGGTTTCCAACGGGTACAATTATTCAAGATGGCAATGCCATAAGTGAGTGGAGGAGCATGGACACTTTGGTTTTAAGAAGGAAGTGAGTTGTTTGGGTGAATAACCATTGGTTGGTTATCATTGTAGTTAAAGATACAGTGAAGTTGTATTGTTCTTGTTAGAGAAGCCAAGAGTTGATGGTGGACTTAATTTTGAGTTGGAATTGTGAGATTGCAATAGGAAAGAAAAAGATGTTGTTTTGGATGTAGCTGAGATTTTTTTTAGAGCTTGGTCAAAATGATGTTGGTGATAGTGGTTATGGCAGCATTAGAGATCAGATGGTGATGAACAACAAAGTAAAGTATGTGTTTGTGTTCAATAAATGTGATCATATGGAAATGTGAATCAACCTTGTATTTGTAGCAAGTCTAGGATGGTATGTATTGGTCCTTGAAAAATTTGAGCATGTATCTTGTTGCCAAGAGTTTGTACTTAGGAGAAGTATTGTAATTTTACCTAGGCATTGTTTTCAAAGCTTGTACTTACTATCTTCATGAGATGGAGTATGTAAAAGGTATGTACTTGTATTGATCGTATGTAACATGTAAATGGCATATCATTGTAAGACCTAGATAGGAATGCATACCCCTTTTCCATGTGTCACTGATGATTTGGATAACTTGCTCAATATAGTGCAAAACCTCTATTATGGATTTGTTAAACACTTGGAGGAGTGGGTCATCTGTTGGTTGGATGCTCTATGAGTGGACCATGTTGGTTGTAGACTCTTGGAGGTTCCCAAGAGCCTAAAGTTATATATGCATTTAGGGGGGCTCATCAAGAAGTTGAATGAACCATGTACCTAAAGGACATCATGTTATAGAAACAATTTGTAGTGGTTAGGTACCCATGTATTCCAGTGGATGGTTGTTCCTTTATATAGACTTTGACAATTGGACCAAATAGAGACTTTTTTTATCAGGGGGTTCTTCAATTCATGGTGAACCATGTATTGCAAAGGACTGGATGTTGATCAAGACCTGACCCAACATATATTGAAACAAGTACTTGTTAAGGCGGAGTGTTGGAATGAGCAACTCCTACTTTTCTTATGTGTGATACTTGATCATAGGAAAGGTTGTGGTTGTTATTATTATTGATCATTGTAAAATAGAGTTAGTCTTTATGTGAATAGTTTTATTCTAAGTTTTAATCTAGTTGGATATGATACATTGCTTCCAACTAGTTTTCTCCTATTTTTGTGTGTGGATGAGATGTTGTTATGTGCTAAGATAGTGTGTAGATCTTAAGACAAAGCTTTATGCATTTATATTTGTACAATTACTTGTTGATTAAAGTGCATAAACTTAGTTTTGTGTGGAAATAATGTCTACTCTCCCATTTCTTAAAGACATGTTTGAATTTGAAAAGGTGTATGTACATCTTTCTAAACTAAAATTTAAAATGAATGTCAAACAACAATTCATTCCCTTAAGGTTTTTCAAGAAACTTCAAAAGTAAAATAAGAAGGAAACTTTGCAATGCATGGTTTGTTTGAATAGAAATAAGTTATATTAGAGGATGGATGCATTTGTGTTTCTCAATGTTTTTAAATTAATTTTTTTTTATAGTAAAAGACAATTAATTAATAAAGTTTGGTTTTGTAGAAATTGGTTTAGAATAATTTATTATATTTGTTTTTAGGAGAGTTGAAGTCTCAACATTTACTAAATATTTTTTTTTAATTGAAAAACATTTTTATTTTTATAATATATTTAAAATAATTATAGAAATTTAGAAAATACATAAAAATATGTTTGGTAATGATGATGATGATGATGATTAACCTAACCCTTTGACATTTTAAAGAATTTAAAATAATTATAAAAACTCATAAAATATATGAAAATATTTTTGATAGTAGTTGAGATAACCCTAAAAAAAAATTATTTCAAAATGTTATGATAGAAGAGATGTTAAACGAAACGTCCCGAGTCTAGCCTTGTCACAACGGGCCAATATGAGCATCCCTACCCCGGTTTTGAACCTGTGACCTCCCCGGAGATAACAGATGTTCTTAACCATTGGGCCCACTCAGGTGCTCTTTATTTAATTCTTGTAACTATAATTAAAAAGAAATCAGAAGGCAGAATAGGGTTGGTTTTCTTACACCTATGCTGAGGACATCACGGGTTAAAATGGATTTAACGGGACTGCTTTTCTACTGGACCCTCTTTTGAATGGATGGGATCAAAACTGATGGACCGCGTGGCTTTGGAGAATCTATGTAAAACAGAACCAGCATGCAAGTACCGATAAAAATGTTCAAACCGTGGCAACTTTGCACGCTGTCCTATCCGGAAGCCTAACGGACGTAGATATTGGTTTATATATTTTTTTCTTACCTAAATCCCTTGCAAACTTATCATTACACATATGAATTGGTGTTCATGCATTTTGAACCTTAACCTTGATCTCGTCATTGAAGCCCCTAATTGAATACAGACATGTATTGGCAGAAAACTTCACACGAACGCTTCATCTGGTTTTATGTTCAAACCACAGGTCAATGCCAAACATTTTTTATAGTCTCAAACTTTGAGGACCATGCCCCGTTATGTAGACCGTGTAGCAAGGCTTTTGACTCCTCCAGGTTTCACAGGTCGAAGCCGGGGGACGCAGCTGCTGAAATTTAAACAGAGACATGGCAGTCTGCAGGGTGTTTATTCGTCACTGAACATGTATTGTACACTTGTTCGGAAATAAGTTATCAGATTAATCCAATCCCTACTGGGCTAACCATGACCCGAAGACCGCGACCGTCTGCCAGTGGCTTGACAAACATTTGGCATCGTAAATTTGTGATAAATAAGTTATCAGATTAATCCAACTCCTCCTGGGCCGAGATAATGATGATATATATACTAGACTAATGACGCGGAGACCGCGACCGTCTGCCAGCGGCCATTGACAAACATTTGGCATCGTAAACATGTGATAAATTTCTGCAACGGATTGGGATTAAAGCTCGGATGTTTATCAGATATCTGTGAGAGGAGTATTAATCTTAGCTACGGATATGGTAGTGTAGAATGATAGTGTCAATTACAACCACAACTACAGGGCAATGATGGCCCACATGGCATGTGCCATGAACCCGAAATTGCCGGCATTATTAGTGCTAGAAGTGATGGAAAGAGATGCCTTATCAAAGTCCAAAGAAAGGGCGGAAAATATGTTAATTTGCATTTTCTGCGTGCCAATCACTACTATTTGGAGGGTTGAAAAACTTAAGGTAGAATATTGATAATAATAAAAGATCAAATTAGTAAATTTCCGAGAGAAAGATCAGTGCAGCTAAGAAAACTAAAAATGAAACCTGATAAACCGTGATACTTCGCTTTTTCATGCAAATAAATAAATATGGCCTCACATCAGAACGTTGTCGAATTTACATGGGTTTTGCATTCCAAATAATACACCTTTATAATCTGCGAAATTTCAAATGGATCTTGACGTCCTGATACCGGTAAGGTCACAGGCTCGAATTACTGCGGAAAGATTGAGATATTTTATAACGGCAAAGCATGTCGGTGAAGGAGGAATCAGGTTCGAATTAGAGCGGAAAGTTTGAGATATTTAATAACGGCAAAGCATGTCGGTGCAGGGGGAATGAGACAAAGAGAGCTCAATGTCAGACTACGCTTTAAATGAGCGATTCGGAAGGTTCCTTCAAACACCTGAGTACTCAGAAAACACATGTCGAAGCTTTAAACTCCGACCTTTGAGCGCCGTCCGTAAACGTATAACTCTCTTTATTAGTCTCGATTTCAAGACAACAAACAAGAAAACAAACAGCAAACAAGAAAACAAATGTATAACACTCGTCATTAGTCTCTATTTAGATACGAAAAGAAGAAAACAAACAAGAAGCAAGCAGAATCTTTATTCACCAGGAAAACTCCCCGCGGAAAGCGAAGCAAGGAGCGTAAAATAATATATATACGATCTCAGATCCAAATCCGCCTGTGATTTGCGGCTTAGAGCACCGCACGTCAAAATTTAAACTCTACTCTGCTCCCGGGACTCACAACACACTCTTACGGCTTAAACTGACATCCTATTCATCAAAACTACAGCAGCGAAGAATCTAGTTGCCATTGATAATATATCTATTGGTTGTCATTTGTGTAGCAAGGTAATTTATGTAACAACCCCATATACACGACTCTCATAAGCTAATGCCCTAGCATAGTTCTA
>JZKD02S1660478.1:261371-278913 GCA_000966675.3 Picea glauca | reverse complement strand
TTACTGCCTCCGATTACCACCCTCGTTTCCTGCCAACACCTGTCCTCCACTCACTCATCTCTCTTCCCATCAAATCCCCTATTTCCTGTGTCTCTTATCACCATCTTCCATGTGTATCCCACTCCCACCTCATGTCACATCTCCTCTATACCTCCCCCCCCCCTCGCTTCATGACACATGTCTCCCGTGTTGCTTCTACTTGTGTCATTGCTTTCCCCAATGCAGCCCTGCTTTTTCCTCCACGTCACCTTCCCATGCCATATCACCCCTGTTCCTTTACATCTCAATTCCAGTGTCCTGTCGTCCATGTTTTCCCAATCATCAGTCCACCGATATGTTTTTCCACATGACTTCCCATTGCCTAGTCGAGTCCTTGTAAGCTCCACCTTCGTCCACCTATCTGTCTTCCCTATAAGCATCCAAAAAAGCACAGATGGTGAAGGAAAGTTTTCCACGACTTCCAAGTGCAGGAGTTGACTCTTCCCACTCATATCTCGATGAAACAGTTAATGAAAGCGAGAAAGGTGGGAGATACATCGTCACCTTCCATAAATAGAAGGCTAGAGAGGGACAAATCGCAGAAGAAGACTATCATTCCAATTTGACAGAGTTTGCATCTGACAGAAGACTTCATGGGAAGTCTAACCAATGTATGCATGTGCAGCCTGATAGAGAATCCCATCAACGCAAAGCTTTGAAAGAATTACTGGATCGCCTCAGGCAGTCGGAGCTAGTTTAGAGTATATGTAGGCATTTTTTCCATTTTGTTTAGTGTCGATGGTTGATCTATGCTCCCGCATTGTAAATTTTTAGTGAAGCTCTAGTTCTTCTGGTTATGTATTTGTATTTGATACTTCTTGTTTAATGTAAGTCAGTTTCCTTCTGTCTCTCTGTAACAGTTGTGTTAGAACACTCAGGCATGGATGATCCATTCGAGGGTAGTTATGTTTTTGTGATGTAGGTTTGATCACAGGGACATCGCGACCAGTTTTAATCAGTCTTTGGTGTTGTCTTTCCCCTACAACATTGAATGACTCAGGCATGGATGATCCATTCGATTTGTTGTTATTGAATTGTGATATATGCTTGATTTCAGTTCAGTGATAATTTCATTCAGTTCCCTAAAATTCTGAACGAAGAGGATCTTCTCTTCTGAGTTTTTCCTCCTTATGTTGCTGGAAGACCGGATGTACATAGAAGACCTCTTCATTCTCCTCAAGTTATTCCCCCTACTCACCCTTACTAAAAATTACTAACCAAAGGTAAATGAAGACCACATCTACTTATGCATACCATCCCAATTTTTTGAGTTAAATTGATATAATCCTAAGTGTGCATCCATTAGACCCCCTTTAAATTTATTCATTGCGATATACAAACTGATGGGTATTGGGTTTACCTCTGCTGCAATCAGGAGGTGACTTCTAGTGCTAACAGGGAGGATTATCATCTTCGATATATGTTCCATTAGAAGACACGACACACACTTGCGTTGAAGGGTGTAGGAGAGGTGGTGCTCTGTGATATGCCCCTAGCAGGGATGGGTCCTCGACAATTTTGGGACCGATGTAGATGACCAAAAAATTGTCTGATCTAGTGTGGACAAGGGGGAGAATGTTATCAATGTTGGCGGAATGATTAGGCTCATAATGTGTAAGTTGGTCAATGGTGACAATTTTCTCGATGTGGGGGAACATCATCATTCGAAACACAGAAGAGGATATCGCCTTCATAGTATACATGTAGCTACGTCCGAACAAGATATTGTAATCAAGTGGGGTGTCGATAAATTCAATGTTAATGAGGATGGTTTTTCCCCCAAGTTCTACGAAGACATTTTGGAAGATCCCTTGAGGAGACGATGGGTGACTGTCGTAAGTTCATAGGGTGATGGAAGATGGTACTAACTCGGGTGATACAAGTTTTTTCCATACTACTTTGGACATGATGCAACAATGAACTGCGATGTTTCAGATCTTAACTGGCATATGAAAAGATACCAGGGCAGGGAGGCGTGGTTCTTCGCCATCTAGGTCAAAAGGTGATGAGTCTAGTATCAGCTAGGTCAACTACCCCCAAGGCGTAAAGTAAGGATTTTCGTTGAGTTGGACAGGTTTGGAGGACCTCCAATACAAACATGGCTACAGGAGATTGTGTTAATTTGTTGACCAAACTGTAGTTATGGGTTTCCCTAACATGAGGGTTATGTACGTTTCATCATAACAACATAGTCGGGGTATACAAGGGTTTGGTTTAGTGTTAGGGCATGGAATCATCAATGGTTGTTCAGTTGTAGCTGGAGCCTCTTTTAAGGTGGTTAGGGTGGATTCAGGTGGAACATTGTATTGTTGATCGTGTGTTTGCAGAAGAATCTCTTCTTCGTTGCTAAGGAGGATGTTACAATCGGCTGGATTTCCACGTTGATTGGGACCTAGGTTTTGATATTGCCCCATTTTTGGTGGGGCTGGGTGTACCTCTTATTGGGTATTCATCAAACCTTGGTGTAGAATGGGGTTTTTCAAAATGGTCGGAAGTGGTTGTTGCAAATATTGTTGTGGGGCCTACTGAGGGGCAAGTGACGCTGGGGGATGTTGTGCGTTCATGGATTCTTTCATTCATTTGAAGTCGGAAATTTGCGGGAAATTGTGTGTATAATGTCCATAATCACCACAGAGAGCGCAAGGGAAGTTAGTTCGAAGATTATTATTCTTCCCTTGTCGTGGTTGATTATTATTGTTTCCCCCTTGGGGGTTTTGGTTGCCTTGATTATGGTTTCCCCCAGTGGGATTTTTTTGTTGGGAGTTATTTCCTCCTGATCCTGGGTTGTTATTGTTTTGGTTTTTCCGTTTATTCTTGTCATTATTGACGGATGGCCCAAATTTGTTGCATTCAATTGTTCAAAATTCTGAAGATTTTGAACGAGAAAGGGTTGAACAAAGTTAACATTGGCATGTGGGTTGTCCTAGTGGAGGAGCAACTGACTGTGGAGGACTAGGAAATGGAAAATATGGATTGTTTTATGGAGACAATCCATATGGTGTGTAGGAAGTTGAATCAATTCCACTACTGCTAAGGTTGTATGCGGAGGTAGAAGGTGAACTCGTACAACTTGGTTGAGAGACCAGACACATCATGGGTACCGTTGAGGGTCCACCCATTGATGGAGGGGGCAAAACATGATATGACTATTGGTGAGAAAGAGGAGGGTAATAAGTCTTCCCTCCATATGGTTGTGGATATTGAGGTGCACCATAAGTTGGTGACGGGTGGCAGTAAAGATTGAAATGGTTCATAGAACCAATCAACCCATCTGCAACGTGGGGCATCCAAGGTTTTTCCTGGTTGAATGTTATGGGTCTGGGTGCATCAGGAAATATTGTGTATATGTAACCTGATTGAGTATAGATGAGGTCAAACTGTTGAGCCTTTCTAATGGCCTCCTCTTCTGACTGAGGAAAAGTGGATGATACATCCTTGGCAATAACATAGAAAAGTGATTTGAGAAACCAATCAAGGCATTTTTCTTTGGTGGTTTCTGCTTTACATAAGCTACATCGTCAACTCCATTCATGGATGTGGTCGACTATATGGGTAGTAGTGCTTTGTTTGAACTTAGAGAGAAGTTCCAAGCCAGTATCATGACGAACTAGTAGTTGGAAAAAGGACAAAAAGGCATTGGCCAATGATTCAAAGGTCACATGGGACCCTGATTTTTCATCCACATACCATTTGGTTGATGGGACTGTGAGAGTTATTTGAAATAACCTCAAGTGGATGGAATCATCCATGATGTTGGTTGAAGAGCACCATAAGTGAAAGTTCATAACATGGTTGGCAGGATCTTCCCCCGGTTTTCCTTCAAACTTTGGAATGTCTGAAGGTATTTTGGTAGGCATATTGGGCCATGTGGGGTCATGCAAAATGGGATCATTCATGAGTTTGGTAAAATTAGGAATGTTGAGTGATTCCAAGTATGGCATAGGGATATTTGGCGAAGGATTAGTTCCAGCCATGGTGTGAGTAGGTAGTGGACATGTCCCTTGAGAGGGATTTGGTGGGGTTGTACTTAACCCTTGAGAAGAAGTTTGACCCCTTCCTCTTTGTGAAGGAGAACTAGTGGATGGATGACCTTGGGAATTGGACCCAAGCAAAGTGGAACCAAGTAAAGTTGATCCCAAAATAGTAACACTCACAGGAGTGTGAGATGTTTGAGCCGGTGAGTTGGCAATACTAGGGACTCCTCCTAGGATAGGAGGGAGATTCTGCAAGCGTATGGAAAGACGAGGATTATGTGGTTTCCCTATGGTTTCCAACTAGCAAAGTGAATGTGTGCAAATGGTGACAAGAGAGAAATAAATGAAAAAGAGATTTGTATATTTTGTACCTTATCAAGATAGTATAACTCACAATTGCATGTAATCAAATGAGCATCATACATAAATCAACTGTAAAATAAACAAGCATGTGGATAGGTGAATTTTGTCTGCATGGGGGAACAATAAAAAAAAATGCTTGTGTCCTAAAAGACATATCGTCCTTCCTCTCAATCAACTCTGGGCCTTACAATAGCACTCAACAGTGGGGTCTGAAGCCACCGAAAGAGGAACTAGTGAAGGTTGAAGTAATCAATTATAATGAGGGGTAGAGGGTGCATATCCCGAAAGAGCTGGCGATATTTCCCAATGGCCACACAAAATATGATCAAGGTGTGATTGCATCCCATAATCGCCACCTGGATAGATGTCCTATGTTTTGGCCACTAATTACCTCGATCAATGTGCAGAATTTAGATTTTCAGCCTCAGAAATGGGTCACGGGTTGGATGCCCTCACAAGAGTTGGGTGACTCAAGGAGGGATGCACATAACAACCAGACCTCGACCTTTGACCCTTCATGGGTATCTCCCTTCATTATGGTGTAGGAACACTTGAATTGGAGGATTTGAAAGTTCCCTATTTCTCAACTTCTATTGTTTGAAAATGTGAGAACCTGATAATAGAGGGTTATTTGGATTCCTGCCCCTGAAATCCTACCTAGACTAAAAAAAAAAATTTGGCACCTCTTGTGGAGGAAAATTTAGTGCGTTATTAGAAAATTTTTAGATGTGGTGGGCTGAGAGATTGGGGTCATGGACCAACCTCGTTTGAATTAATTGGGTGTGAATAATTTCCAAAGAAGTAGTCGGATCTTTTGGAATTCATTTGGAGAAAACCTCCTTCAACATCCACTATTTCAAAATAGAAATTATGTGTGTGTGAGGAGTGGCTTTGTGTGTAATATAGTGACAAGTATGCACAGATTTTAATAATTTAAGTGTGAGGTTGAAACAAGTGGACTTCTTGTGGTCCTTACAAATCTTCTTTACCTAGCTTACTATGTGTCTTTGGTACAAACTTGCGGAATATTTAAAGCCGTAAAGAACTAGAAATGTGGACATATGGGTCTAGACAAATCCTTTAAACTCCCTAAAATTTTGTATATACTAAGAAAGATTTGAAACTACCCTAGATTATAGACATGTATGGGCCCACTACTTTGATCTTTAAACTGCCCTAGATTGTGATCTAAACTAACAAATCATTTTAAGAAACTATCCTAATATTTTCAAACATGTGGGCATGTATGGGCCCTTACAAAGATTTAAGATGGTTTCAAAAAACTAAGAGGAACCTTGGGGGGGCTTTGTCCTCTCCTAAAGATTTTTTAAGGGAGATGAAATGTCCCTTTAACCACCTTTCTAATTCTCGAGATCACACTAGGGTGCGGGGGAAGAGAATACTTGAGGGTCAAAGTTAACTTATAGTCCCAATTTAAGTGATTTGTAAGTGAAAACAATAACTTCAACTTAAAATTTTACAAGAGAAATGAGCCATCCATGTGGAAACAAAGCAAAAGAGGAGAATAGTAAAAATTTTTAACCCCTTAGTGCCTATGTTATCTAACCTTTCATATGATAAAGGAATCTAAGTGGAGTGTAGTTGCCTTACAAAGTGAATGAAAATAAAAATCTGAAGGCTAGGGGCCCTCAAACCATTCATAAAAACCCTTAAAATTTTGAAAAAATGGACTTATGCATGGGTTATAGTTCTTACAGGCACACAGAGAGTGCACAATGCACAGAGTAATGAGGCCTGTTTCATGGACAGTGCACAAAGTGCACGTCTGTGGGTAGGAAAATCCGTGCACTTCTTGTCACACATCGGGGAAGAAATTTCCAAGTGAAATACTCCTTCCTCAGCTCAAAATTTTGACTTTGGCAGGTTGGGCTAGGCCGGTTTTGGTACTTGCAAGAAAAAACAATCAAAATGAAGTGATCTCAAGGATCAAATAGAGAGGAATTTGATATTGATCCCCAGTATGGTCGCCAATATGTTGTGTTGGTTTTGTCACTTGGGTGAGATAAACAACAACACTTGCATGTCTAGATAATCCTGTTAGACAAGAAAAAAATTCATGAGTGGGTTAGATAAGCCAAACATATGTGAAAACAAATAAATACAACTAAAAAAAACTAAGAAATAAATGTTAGAAAGCTTGAGAAACTTAGAACCATGAAAATCAAACAATGACCAACATAATGCTACCAAGGGATCAATAGATTAATAGGAAAAACATCGTAGAGAAAGTTAGGGACTTATGAGTCCCCCTATTCCTCCTTGGGAGGGCTCTTGAGTTCCCTAATTGAGAGATCTTCACTTTACAATGGAAGAACTGGAAAATGGCGAAGAAAAGCAATGATTATTCCCTCAAGAGGTGAGTGGAATGGCCTATTGCAATGGTGCTTGAAGGCTTCCAAGAGAAAAGAGGATTCTCGAAGAAGAATTCTTGCAGCATAAAAATACTTTGAAGATATTGGTTTCTTAGCACACCCATGACTCTTATTTATAGCATTCATACATGGAAAAATGTAATTGGTTCATAGTGTAAACAAGGGCCCTTTTAGGGCACCCTCTAGACCTTGACCAGCCTCCAAGCTAGATTTCGCTCAGATATGAATGTCAAATCATGTTGGGGGTCGAACCAGAAGTGGTTGAGGGGCCGACAAGATCCATAAATGCACCATTCATATAAGTGTGTTGGTTTTTCTCGTACATAGTCGTGCAATTTGCGCATTGAGTCCTGTGTTGGCCTACGCACTCTGTGCACTATGCGTGCGCTCCCTTTGGTGATTTTGTGCATTCTGATTTTTAACCCCAATTACATAGTTTTTTTCCTTCTAGATGAATTTTAGTGTTGTAGGTGGACTAATTGTTGTTGGCATTGATGTTTTTCCTTAACCATCTGTGTGCAATGTTGCGAGTGATTTTTCAGTGATAACAAAGATAGTGCAACAAAGCTACTGTGTTGCACTAGGCTACGATTCAATGATGAAATGACTAGTTGTACTTGTTTCAATCTCTCTACAATAGGAGGATGTTGGGTAGGGGGGTCAGGCCTTCTCCTAGAGGGACGAGGGCCTAACATGGGATCACTCTTGGCATGTTCTTGGTCCTATGCGGACCCTCAACCCACGCTCTGGAAGTTACCCATGTCAATTGACATGCTTACCCAAAATAAACTCAACCCATAATTTTCTCAGAAAATATAAGGGCATCTCCATGTTATTGCAAGGAGGTTTATAAAATACCATATACCACCTATCCATTCAGTTTTGACTAATCTGGGGATGGATGCACAAGTCAATGGATATGTGTTTCTTGGTCAATGGTAGTTCTTGTCCATTTCTAGGTTCCCTAAAAATAGTCAATATTTGTTGTTTTGAAATGCCCAAGTCTTTGACTTGGTTTATGTCTAAACCAGTGCTATAATACTCATACATTATTTCCCTATAATAAAAAATAGAGGTTAATTTCCCTTGAGCACTTGGAATGGACTTCACAATGATGTCCAAATAAGTGGTCAGGGAGACTCTGCTAGGCTCTCTAGTGTCCCTTAATTGTTCCTCAAGATTTCTTAATATGAACAACCCCTCATCAATTTGATTTTTTACATTGGGTGGTTGTGGTGGGTTGGGGTTTAAATCTCTCCTTGATTTTCTTCTAATTGGTTTACATTGTCTCTTGGTTCCATTTTATTATATATGCTACAATTTATTAATCCATTACATGTAAATTAGGTTGGTTTTTTAATTATAATAGAAAACTACAAATTTCCTTAATTTAGATTCTTGGGAGCAAAAGACTAAATTGGAAATGAATAAATTGAGAGAATATAAAATAAATCAAACATACCTGGATAGACTAGGACATGGTGGAAAGATCCGCACCTTGTTTATCCTCTCTAGCTCCTCTCTATTTTCTTAATGAGAGTAAAAAAGAGAGAAAAATTTGTGAAAATGAGCACAAATCGCACTCGTGACCCTTTAAAAAATGTTTAACAGAGGAACACGCTCGTGTTCTTAGGAACATGCACGTGTTCGCACACTTTCTTCGGAATGTGCGCGCATTCATGCCACTAAACCTATGTGGCAAGTTGAGTGGAGGTTTGGGCACTTCCAAACCTATAAGGTTAAGAACATGTGCATTTTCCTGAGAACACACACACATTCCTGCTGACCCCCTTGCCACTTTTTCGGCCACCAACTTCATGCACTCACCCTGCATTGATTTCAACAATGACTTAATGAAAAAATATGCATTGATTTAAGTGATGATACAATGAAAAATGATTTAGCATAATCAAGTAGTTGTATTCATTTTAACTATGATATAACATAAAACAATATGGTGCATTGATTTTAGTGATCATACTATGAAAAATGATTCGGTGCATTAATTAATTGAGGAAATGGGACAAATTAAATTAATCCTCTACATTGATTTCAGTATCACTATGAAAAATGATTCACTGCATTAATTAATTGAATAAATGATACAAAGTAAATTAATCCTCTATATTGATTTCAACTGCAAATTATCAAGCAAAGTTAATTTAGCAATAACACAATGAAAACCAATTTCGAAACAGATATATAAGTTAACGTCATATACTTTCTTTGGTTAGGTGTGATTTATCTATTAGTATTTTCACATTAAAACCATTATAATATTAAGATATATAAAACCTAAAAAGCAAGCGAGCTCTAAAATTCCTCAAGGTATCACTTTTACTCCAATATCTCCAATTAAAGCTTTGCATGGTCTCCAATTTCAACCTCCATTCTATATGATCCATATAAAAAGATAGAAAAGTTTGTCGGTGTGTAGGAGAAAAACATAAGAAAATAGATTGAGATCAATTGCTATGTAATTTCTATGTAATATATGAGTTATTCAATATGTTCCTCGTATCACTTATTAATAATATGTTGTATTATATATGTTATTCAATATCTAAAAAAAATCATTTTGTTATTATTCAACATTTTCATCATTAAACATTGTTACTTTGTTATTATTTGGATTCATAATGATGTAAATTTCAAAGTATAAGTTTATCTTAAACATATACATATAGATAAAGATATTATCTGAAAATTTCACATTCATGCCCACTACTGGAACAAGAATAGATCAATTTAACTCTAGACCTATCATGCGGTGAGAAGGATCAAATTCCTCAAGGTGCAAATGTTTCCTCAAATTTTTCAATCTAAAAGGAGGTTTGCACCTCTAGGGATTTGATCCCTCTTGACCCGTGATAGATCCGGAGTTAAATGGATCTATGTTGGTTTAGTTTAAGACAAAGGTTGTATATCCAAAGATGTGGATGATCTTAATAGTCCATAGACATTGTAAATGAATGTGAAGTTTAAGCCATAGTCCATATAATTAGTGTAAATTGAAAATATAAACAAATGAGTGTATTCTAATATAAATGTTGTTATTTAGAGCCTTCATACCATTGTTATCGACCTAATCTTATAACAACTTACAAACCAAGATAAACTTACTAATTGTTCCAAACAACAATTCCTTCTTCTATTGTTTTTCTAACAAATGGTAATAGTTCTAGATAGAAATTTCAATACATTTAGATGCTAAAATATGCAATTGAATGGGGCTCTATTTTTATTGTTTTTATCATATTAAATTTGATTGCAAATTTGTTTTCTTCTCTTATGGAAGTAGACAATTTCGCCATTTCCTCATTGGTTGGATGACAGACGTCATGAGTGGAACCAGCTTTTTCTCCATTTAACCTCACAAATTGGAATGAAAAATCAATAAATCCTATTCCTTATTTCCATGTCACAAATAATGGTAGGTAAGGTGTTTTTATTACACCTATAGGACGATCCCATTCTAGCTGTATGTTTCTGACCTGTTAATCAAGGCAATGGCCAAGTTCTAAATTTTCATTTATGCTCATTTATTAAAACGTTTTCGTTTCTGTTTTTTTCATTAATTTATTAAAACGCTTTCCTTTATGTTTTTTTCATTATTTTTTAAAACGTTTTCATTTATGCTCATTTTCATTCATGTTCATTAAAAATGTTTTCATTTATTAATTTTTTTAATAAATTAAATTTTTTCATTCATTTATTATGGCTTTATAATAAAACCGAGGAATAGATCGATTCGTCCTCCATATTTTTGTAATGGGTGTTTGTACGAAAATAAATAGTCATGGCGGAAATTATATGATGGAAAAACAAAACTGGATACAGATATATCCATTTAGTTAACTCTATTTTATGTATGTATATGTTCGTTCAATATATTTATCAGTCTGGAATTGGAGAGAATTTGCACTGTTCGGCCCTAACAATATATTTATCTGTCTCTCTGCCTGCCTTGTTACTAAAATCGAAGAGAATTTGGACTTGGAATTCAGTTCGGCTCTAATAATCTGTCTATGTGGACAGTACATTCAATGTCTTAATATATTAATCACAAAGAATATATGTATGCGTAGTATTTACATTGTGCAGCACAAACATATTTACCCTAATATTTTAGTGTTTATTAGGTTATTTAAATATTTTAAGGTTTATTAAATATAAACATATTTACACTATAATTATTAATATATTATTATATTATAAAAAAATAATTAATATCAATACATTATTACATTAAATGGCGTACATATTTTCATGCATAATGAATATGAATGCGGGCTTGCTTTGTAAATGGACGCTGCCATTAAATCTGCTTTTTAAATGGACGATGCCATTAAATCAAAAGATGCTCTTATCATGTCATACAGATCGAAAAACATTTTTGGAATATATGCTTTGTCCTCTCACAATATTGTTATCTTTTGAAGTTATACCACAATATTGTTATCTTTTGAAGTTACACTTTGGATGATTCCTCCTGTCACAGTTTTTGCATTTTAATGGTGCGTTCTATCTCTTGCATTTGGTATTCTATATTAATATCGTGTATCGTGTTCAACATCGTCTTTCTATATGCATAGTATTTACATTGTGTTCTCTGTATGCGTAGTATACACATTGTGTGTGTCTGTCTGTATGTGTTGTATGTGTAGTATTTACATTGTGCCTAATATTTTAGGGTTTATTAGAATTATCTAAATATTTTAGGGTTTATTAAGGACAAACATATTTAGATTATAATTATTAATATATATTATATTATAAAAAAAAATCAATATTAATAATTAATGTTTTATTATTATATTTATGTATGCATAGTATTTACATTGTGCTTAATATTTTATTTACATTTATTATATTAATATTTTAAACTAAATGTTAATATTAATATATTAAAAAGGATAACATTTATATGAAATTTTTTTATATAATTATTTGATATATAAAATATTACATTTTACTATAATTATTATTATATTATATAAAAAATAATATTAATAATAAATATTAATAGTTGATTACTATTATATCAAGAAAATCACTTTATTATATTAAGAAAAAGATATTATATTTATTATTTGATTACTAAATACACTAATATTTAATTACATTTATTATATAAAAAAACACATTATTATATAAGAAAAAAACATTATATTTATTATTTGATTATAAAAAATGTTAATACATAACATTAACAAAATACAATATGATATATTATATAAGAAAAAGACATCATATAATTGATTGCATTTATTGTATCAATAAAAAAAACACATTCACTTGGTCTGAGTCACACCAACCCTTAACATGGTTAGATTTTTTGTCCCCGCAGGTTTCGAACCGATGACTTTAACATCACGGAGCGCCTTAACAACACACTTTGTCACCGACTGTCCTACACCTTGAGGATGATTGCATTTATTATATTAAGAAAGAAAATATTTTATATTTTAAACCAAATGTCTAATAACAATATATTAAGAAAGACCACATTTCATATTTTTGTTGAATTTAAGATATTTTATATTTGTGGAAAGTTTTTCACAAAGGAAACACTCTTAGATTTTTTTTTTAAAGCTTCACCAAAGCTTACTTTCCGTAATGTTTAGGACACAAACCAACATTTTTTCATGCAATGAACATGCCACCGACATTGCAATATGAAGAAAAAAATAAGACATTACATCGTAACGAACACAATAATGTTGTGTTGTGTCCAACATACTAACGTTGAACAATGACGAACATAGTAACGTTGCAATCTAACAAACATAGTAACATTGCAATCTGATGAACATAAATTGACGTCATAATGTGATGAACATAGGCATGTCATCGTAACATAAATAGACATGGCACTCTAGTGCAGGTCATCCTATCATTGCAATGTGATGAACATTTCCTCATGTTGCAATGTGATGCACTTTTTCCAATGTTGCAATGTGACAAACAATTCCAAACATCGCAATGTGTTGAACAAATTAACTTTTCAATCTACCAAACATATTAACGTCACATGTGATGAACATATAATGTTGCAATGTGATGAACATATTAAAGTCGCAATGTGACAAACCTAGTAACATTGCAATCTACCAAACATAGTAATGTCGCAATGTGACAAACATAGGCATGTCGTTGCAATGTGGATAGTAATGTCACAATGTAACGAACATAAACATAGGTTTCAATGTATCCCACATCGCCCTGTCATTGCAATATGATGAACATTTCCTCACATTGCAATGTGATGTACATATCTTGACGTCACAATGTGACAAACACTTCCAATCATCCCAATGTGATGAAGATATACACACATCATAATGTGAGAAACATTTCCAAACGTCGCAATGTGTCGAACATATATGGATGTGGTTATGCATTTTGTCGCATTGTGTCGCACATCATCTTATCGTCGCAATGTGATGAACATTTCCTGATGTTGCATTGTGACGCACTTATTCCAACGTCGCAATGTGACAACAATTTTCAAATGTCGTAATGTGTTGAACATAGTAATGTTGAAATCTACCAAACATAGTAAAGTAGCACTATGACGAATACATAACATTGCAATGTGATGAAAATATAGTGTTGCAATATGACAAACATAGTAACGTCACAATGTTATGAACATAGTAACCTTACATTCTACGAAACATAGTAACGTCACAATCTGATGAAAATAGGCATGTTGTCGCAATGTGGATAGTCGTGTCGCAATGTGACAAGCATAAACACATGTCGCAATGTGAAGAACATAAATACATGTCGTAATGTGTCCCACATCACCCTGTCATCGCAATATGAAAAACATTTTCTCACGTTGCAATGTGACGCACATATCATGACGTCAGAATGTGACAAACACTTTCAAACATCGCAATGTGTCGAACATAGTAAACTTGCAATCTACAAAACATTGTATTTTCATAATGTGACGAACATATATGGACGTCACAATGTGACAAATATTTCCAAACGTCGTAATGTGTCGAACATAGTAATATTTCCATCTACCATGCACAGTAACATCACAATGTAACGAAAATATATAGACACCCCAATTTGACAAACATTTCCAAACATCGTAATGTGTTGAACATAGTAACAATGAAATCTACCAAACATAATAAAACCACAATGCAACGAACATATATGGACGTCACATTGTGACAAACATATACACATGTCACAATGTGATGAACAATTACGAACATCACAATCAAACGAACATAAATTGGCATTGTAATGGGACAAATGCAATGTGATAAACATTTCCAAACGTCACAATGAGAGAAACAGAACCTATTGTCGCAGTTTGATGTACACAGCCCAATGTGACAAACATAAATACATGTTGCAATGTGTCCCACATCACCCTATCATCGCAATATGGAAAACATTTCCTCTTGTTGTAATGTTATGCACATATTGTGACGTCGCAATGTGACAAACACTTCCAAACATCACAATGTATCGAACATAGTAAACTTGCAATCTACCAAACATTGTATTGTCGTAATGTGACAAGAATATATGGGCGTCGCAATGTGACAAACATTTACAAACGTTGTAATGTGTCGAACATAGTAATGTTTCCATCTACCATGCATAGTAACATCATAATGTGACGAACATATATAGACACCCCAATGTGACAAACATTTCCAAACATCGTAATGTGTCGACGAACATAGTAATAATGCAATCTACCAAACATAGTAACATTGCAATGCAATGAACATATATATACATCACATTGTGATGAACATATACGCACGTCACAATGTGACGAACAATTATGAACATCGCAATCAGACGAACATAAATTGGCATTACAATGGGACAAATGCAATGTGATAAACATTTCCAAACATCAAAATGAAACAAACACAACCTATTGTCACAATTTGATGTGCACAAATGAATGTGTCGATGTGACAAACATATTTTGATGTCGCAATGTGACAAACATAACCCACTATCGAACTATGAAAAACCTATTCCAATGCCATATCATGAGAAACATAAATCTTCCTCGTATTATGATGACCATAACCTTATGATGTCAACTGACGAACAAAAGCTAATGTCACAATGTGATGAACAAAACCTTATGCCGACATGTGATGAACAAAAGCTGATTTAACAATGTGATGAACAAAAACTAGTGTTGCATGTGACGAACAAACCATGATGTCGCAATTTGATGAACAAAATATGATCAACATTATAATGCACTAGTGCCATAGTAAACTATGGTGAACATAATCAAAATGACCCACCATAATGAGATCCACATTGTCAACGAAGGTCAACAATGGGCATGTTCAACCATAATAAACTATGATCAATCATAGTCAACCATGGTCATGGTCAACCTCACTCAACCATGATGAAGGAAAACCATAGTCAACCATAGCCAAAGTAAACCATGGTCATGGTCAACCATAGTCATTTTCAATTAAGGTATTATTGTATTAATACTTAAAAAATATATTATTAATGTATTACTACTTTAGTTATGTATTTATTAAGGCATTAATACTTTAAGAATGTATTTATTAATGCATTATTATTTATTAATAATTAAATATGTTACATTATACATTAATATATTAATACTTTACTAATGTTTTTATTAATTCATTTAATGTATTAAAGGTATCAAATATTTTTATTATTATTACTTTAACAATGTAGTAATTAATATTGTATAAATGTATTACTTAATTAATACATTACATTATTAATGCATTAATTAATTAATATTTTATATTAGAAATTTATGTAAATTAATACTTTAATTTATACATTATATTAATATAATAATGTATTACTACTTTAGTAATGTATTTATTAAAAATGTATTAATCTATTAATTAATTAAATTAATGCATTGCAATATACATCAATGTCATTCATAATCATGACCATAAGAAACTATGATGATGGTCCACCATAATCAACCACAATAATTTTTAATAAAAGTATTAATGTATTAGTACTTTAATAATATTTTTATTAATGTATTTTAACTTTAAAAATGTGTTATTAATATATAAATTTATTATTGTATTAATACTTTAGTAGTCTATTTTTTAATGCATTTAATGTATTTATTGATATATTTAATGTATTAATTTATTATTGTATTATTACTTAATTAATTAATTAATACATTATATTGTCAATCTATCAATCATTTAATATGTTGCATTACACACTAATGTAAATTAATATTTTAATTTATAAATGCTTATTATATATTATATTAATATTACATTAAACATCAATATATCAATGTATGAGTACTTTAATGTATTAATATATTACACATTAATGTATTATAAATTAATGTATTAATGTATAATATTAATTTATAATACATTATTGTATTATACTTTAATATATTAATGTATTATACATTAATATTAATGTATTATATTTACATTAATATAATGTATTACTAAATACATTAATGCATTAAATTATCAATTTATGAATCAATTAATAATTAATATGTTACATTTAATACTTTAATACATTTATCCATCAATTAATATTTTAATTTATAATTTTTTTATCTATTAAATTAATATTTATAGATTAAATTAATGTAATATTATATTATTATATTAATTAAATGTATTATTATATTAATTGTCGTTTCCTAAATATGTTGGTTGTCAATCAACAACCGCTTTATAAAAGTGGTTGATATACGCGGATGGTGTCATTTTTTACCTTTCTAAACTAATGGTGTCGATGGACGTATATCAACCACTTTTATAAAATGGTTGTTGCTAGTATTAATCTTAATCCTAACATTAATATTAATATTAGTATTAATGTTAACATTAATACTCACATTAATGTTAATAC
This sequence comes from Picea glauca, assembly GCA_000966675.3. NCBI lineage: Eukaryota > Viridiplantae > Streptophyta > Pinopsida > Pinales > Pinaceae > Picea > Picea glauca. The sequence goes on along the minus strand of JZKD02S1660478.1, from coordinate 262,235 downwards.
TAATATTAACTATAATGTTAATATTATGCTAACGTTAATATTAATACTAACATTAATTTTAAAATTAATATTAATATTAATATTAACATTATCATTATTACTTTAATATTAATGTGAATATTAACATTATCATTATTACTTTAATATTAATGTGAATATTAATATTAATATTAATGTGAATATTAATATTAATATTAATGTTCACATTAATGTTAATACTAATGTTAATCAAAGGAGATGGTATTGTCAATAAAAGATGATTTTTTCGATTATAGGTCTATTCAAGAAGGACACTTTAAAATTGTGGTTTTTTTAAATGTTTTATTCATTATTATTAGGAAAGATCATTATCAATGTTTTATTCAATTTTTTACTTTTCATGTGTGTATTCATGTTGTGTTGATTATGCATATTACATCTAATTATTGTTGTATTTTTCTCAACCAAGGTTATGGAAAACCAAAAATTTTCAAAATTTAGTTGGGCTCTATATCAGATCACCAAACATGAGGAATTCTTTACTCATTTACAAAATATCATCTCTACCACAACTAGTGTAGAGTGCCACATTTTTTACAATACACTTTAGTTTTTGTCAAAGCTGAAGGATTCATTGTTACAACTACAACGTATTTGTGAAATGATTGGTGTTCATGTAAATTCATCTTGCATGTGTCATGGACTTATAGAGTAAATTAAATAATCTTTGTATAGTTTTTGAATAAAATTGTCATGAATAGAGTTTTCAAAATTTTGAAACAATGTTTTCTTAAATTTGAAAAATGATTTTCTTAATATATTTGTTAAATTTCATGAATTGTTAACTTTCTGTGATGGTGCAATCTATAAACTATATGATCCATA
>JZKD02S1660478.1:242106-252598 GCA_000966675.3 Picea glauca | reverse complement strand
GAGAGGAACTGGTAGTCCACAAGCAAGAGCTTGGCGTGGGAGTGAGAAAGAATGGTGGCGACATTGCGAGCGTCGAGGCGAGAGTTGATGGTGTTGAGAACGGCTCCGGCCATCGGAATGGCGAAATGCGCCTCGTAGAGAGCAGGAACATTAGGAGCCAAAACTGAGACGACGTCCCCTTTCCGTATTTTGAGACGATTGACGAGAGACGACGCCACACGTCTGCAACGCTCCGAGGTCTCGGCCCACGTAAATCGAAGGCCTCCTCCATCATAGATTATGGACGTCCGATTCGCATACACAACTGCCGCTCTTTCGAGAAAGGTCAAGGGTGAGAGAGGCACGTAATTTGCCCCGCACTTTCCCAGATTCTCCATCCCCTACCCTACTTCGGGCCCCGCGGGCTCGCTCTGTAACAGAGTGCAACGTTAAGCAACAGTGGGATTAAGAAAAAATGCTGTGGACGCAAAGCACAATAAGAGAAGAGACGAGACGAGTGTTTGTGTTAATGCTGGCGGTCTTTATAAAGCGAGAGAAGGCTAGGCCTCGATTTGGTCCTCAATGATTGGCTTGAGAGACCCGATTATCGGACCGCGGAGCCGATGTAAACCGCTAAAATTTCGACCTAACACCGGACGACGGTGCTAATGTAAAACGCGAAAGTTTCGCAATACCGATCTCAGATCGGAAGAAAAGAAAGATCAAGAGACCTAATAATTGACGAGCACGTCGTTTTGAGAGACAAGTAGGCCTTCATTGGTCCACAGGCCTGCCTCAACTTCATCGATACGCTACCAGATTGAGTGGATGAGTTTTGTGGGAAAGGAGTGATAAATAGCAGTTGCGTCCGCCATTTTAATATCTGGGCGTTGTTGCCCAGAGATGGAGTTAGATAGAAATGGAAAGAGACGCATGGCTGTGTAATTGTTCCGTCAGTCATTGAACTACAACTAGCACAGTCGCAAACTTGTGGTTGGTGAACGTGAAAGGTTTCCAGCAGTCGTAAACTTGTGGTTGGTGAACGTGAAAGGTTTCCAGCTCAGTCATTGAATTACAACTAGCACAGCCACATAATTGTGGCTGATCAACCCCCAAAGGCTGATAAAATGAAAAAAATCCTTAAAAAAATATTTTAAATTTTATTATTGATTAACAAATAAACGGTTGAGGTTCATTTATTTGGTGTTAATATTTTAATTTTTGTTAATCACTTACGTGGCAATCATTAGCCATCAAAGTAATTTTTAAATATGATTAGGTAAATGTAAAAAAGTGAACACATAAACGGATGTCTTTATAATAGCTAGGAAGTTAATGATTGAAATCACAGCCATTTATTTTGTGTGACTACTAAGAATATTCGAACCATATTTAATCTTGTCCATAGAAAACTTATTAAGCACTAAACCCCTATTAAATCTGCCCATTGTCAATAGGTGTACGCCTTTTGACGTAACTAGCACAATCAAACTCGTGGTTGGTGATGGTGAACATGAAAGGTTTCGACTAGTAAAATTCTCATTCTCAAAGCAGTAAAAATCCGACTGCTAGGTAAAGAAAACTTTAATTCCAGCTGCTAGGTAAAGAAAACTTTAATTGAGACTAGGCTATGAACTGAGAATATGAAAGGGTTGGAATTAAGTTTGCCAATCATTTGAATATGGTGATTTGATGGTCACACATATTAAGGAATATGAGATTTCATTCATTGATTTGGAAGGACCACCAATAATATGCAAACATCTTTAATTAGATTTTATTCATTGATTTGGAAGGACCACCAATAATATGCAAACATCTTTAATGGATAACCATACCATTGAAATTTATAATTAAAAGATGATTAAATGTGCCTATTTTCAATAAATGTGATCTTTCCAGTAAATAAATATTATTCGTTATGTGGCCACCATTTCTTTCACATTTTCTTTTCCTCATTAAATAAAGTGTAAGTAGATCTAACTATAAAAACGTATATTTTCCTTACAAATCACATATCACATCACATATCATAACATAATGTGAAATGAGTGGAATTAAAGATAAAAAACATATGTTATTTTTCAAAAAATCATAAATTTGAATTTAGGAAAAAATCATTTTTAATACTTTCATAATTAAATTTATTTAGTGATATATGTTAAAAGCCTATACATTGCCATAAGACTATATGTGAAATGAGTAGGCTTAAAGATTAAAAACATATTTTTCTTGTAACAATTTTTTTTTTTTAATACTTGACAATTTCACTAGTGCCATTTAATAATACATTGTTAATTTTACTAGTGATATTCAATAATACATTTTTCACATGTAGATGAAAAACAAATATATATGTATTTTAAAATTATATATGATTTTATGGGGCTGCAATTAAAAGCATTTACATTCAACATTTTTATAACATAGTAGTCCATACTTCTATCTGTAAGTCTTCTTTTGAAACTTGATTTAGGTATGAGGAGTGATGGAAGATAGCTTACTAGAAACATTGAAAGTGGAAGATTTTGCTTATAATATTGGGAAGATCTATTTGCAAGTACATGAGACATTGTAGAAATCACAAGAAAGATACAAGTCCATACATGATGAGCACATAACTGAGAAATCGTTCAAAGTGGGAGACAAAGTTTGGTTATAATTGAACAAGGAGAGACTATATGGTCCTCGTAAGAAGATCAAGGCTTTATGGTATGGTATTTTTGAAGTATTAGAGAAGGTGGGTGATAATGCCTACGAACTTAGTATACCCCATATATGCGCATTTACTCAATAGTAAATATGGAGAACTTGAAACTCTATGAGCCTTCCATGCTGCACCAGGAAACTAAGGAGCGGGTCCTACCTACCATAGAGGACTTAGCACTAGAAGATTGGGCAGAGTTGGTTGAAGATACAGTTTTTCAAAAGAATTATAGGACTACCAGATGAGGGAAAAATGACCTTTGGAAGATTGAGTTGAGAGGACAACTTCTAGGAAAGGAAAATTGTTGGCATGGGGGCAGACCCAGGGTTCAGCTCCAAGAGTGCGCCAACAAGCCCTAACTACTGGCCCTTTTGGCAACACTTGCGAAGCAGATGCAGTCTCACCTGAAGCAATTATGAGAGGGTTGTAGGATAGAGATGTCTATAACCAAGAGGAATATCAAGTGGATCTAACACAGGAACAACACAGCATTCATATATCACTTATCAGCTTGATCTACTCCATGCATCTATCAGATCTACCTTAGCAATGCAATAATAGTATATGAATGACAAATACAAAATACCAATCATACACAACACAAAATATATGTGGTTCACCCTCTCTCTAGGGCTACATCCACAGAACTGTGCTATATTATATTGAGGTAAAGCATACAGTTCTTGTCTACGCTCTTAGCTAGTAGATCTCATTTCTTCTCCTCTCTTTCTCTTCCCTCCTTGCACACCCAACTACAGGGTTGATCTTTGCACCCAGCTAAAGATCTTACAATACCAGAAGGATCCCCCACTTAACACTTCTCTCTCATAATATAATAATCACTCACATCAACAATGACAACCTATCTTGATACCAACCCGACCCAGGTCCTCTTGACCTCTATTTATACATTACAATAGCTCACTGACAGCCTTAGGCTGAAACCTAGGTGTACAAAACCCTAGATACCAAAACCCTAGGTGTCTAAAACCCTAGGTCAACTTGACCCATATTTTAAAGGCTTCACCAGCCTGTCTTTCCTTCCTTCTTGCGCGGTACTCCAAAGCATCCAATGGTGGATCTTTCTGCTTCCTGACTTGTCTATGATCCTTCTTCCTTGTTGATATGTCATCCTTGATCTCCTCGTCCAATAGCTTGCTTTCCCTCACTCTGCTCTGTCTTTTCTTCTCTTTTTCTCACTTCAACCCAGTGGCAGTCACTGTGTCTTCCACGAAGTTTTCATTTCACCTCTTCTTCCTTGATCTTCACTTCCTTTAACAACCCAGGGCCAACAGGCCCCCAACACTCACTTGTGACTCGTCCATAAGCACTTCAGATATGATATTCTTGATTTACCTTGACTTTGGGTTGCGTAGTGCAGCCTTTGCTTTATGCTCTATGCTTCCTCCTCGTCCTTGTGCAAACTTCCTTTTTTGTGTCTGGTATCCAGTTTCAACTGCACATGGTACCTAGACCCTTTTCTTTATGCTTCTTACCCAGGGCCATGAGGTAGTTGATTGTCATAGTACAACTTTAGTGGACTGCCATTTACCAAACCTTCCTTCCATTCTCCCTTCAATGTTTGCAGTTGCGCAACTCCTCCTTTTGTAACATAGGCGATCTCATATGGCCCGAGCCAATGCGTTATGAACTTCCCAAGATGTTTTAGGAACTTACTGTCATACACCAGTGTTGAAGAGAAATCCCCCTGCAGACAAGTGGATCCTCTCGAAGTCCCTATACTCCTAAGACCAAGACAAAAAGTGCTTAATATGGACACAGACTTCCTTTTAGATCTAATCAAGCTAACGAATGAAAGAGAAAGAGGAAGATATGTACCATATGAACAACGTTTGTCCTTGCAAATTCCAAGCTGAACTTCGATCTTGAGCTCCTTGATAGGTCCTGCAAAATAAACAAAGGTACAAAAGACTTCCTATTCTACTGAGATTAGCTCAAACATAGATCCATCTACTATAGACAAACTTATATGGAACAAGTACAAGTTTGAAAGAAACAAGCCAAGCAATGATTGTATTAATGAGAACAAAGTGTTACTTACAGCCATGGATGTGAGTGCAGCATCTTCATCAAGCTCTCCTTGTCCAAACCCTTGCTTAAACAGTCCACACACGAAATGTTTATGTTCCAAATTGCATCTTCCTCATGAGATCATAAGTTAGATGCTTCACAAGACTTTCCATCCCCCACTTTCACCATGAGAAGGCCTCCTTATATAGGCTTGGAGAGGCCCAACCACTTGATATATCTTTGGGGTAAGTTGAGGATTATCCTCCTTCAGTTATGGATCTTCCCTAAGATCATGGCTTGAACAAGGATTTGAATCCAACTTCCTTCAGAGATTGAAGGGATCTCTTCCTGATTTTCCTCAACAAGTCAAAACTCGCCCATAAAAGGTAGTGCTCCCCCAAAAGGGGCACCAAAGCATTATAACACTCCCCTAAAAGGGTGCACAGAGCGTCAGTGCTCCTTGTCAATGTATAGGGGAGTGCTCCTCTCCAAAAATGTCTTTTGAGTGGATTTTCCAGTGGCAAAAGGTTTAAAAACTTTGTTAACCCATTCCTCTTCTTCCAAATCAGTTGTTTGAGGTATTTCAACTGTGTCTCTCCAATGTCGTTATAGGCACGACATAGACAGTATGGAAGTATTATTTATCTGTTACTTGTGACCAAAATGTGACACTTATAATATTGATAACAACGACACTAAGCCATTGTTGTAATGAGTAATTTTGATGTGTAACAGATTGCCCCCCAAAGTATGAAGTTAGAAGATGAGAACTGATAACTGAAATGCTTTGTAGATTTTCAAGCAAGGGTACGAACTCAGAGAACCTGACAGAAGCTGCACACGACCATCAAACAAATGTTAAGACATACTTCAAACCCAAGGCAGGCATACCTATGCTTGAGTGATAGAGACTTTCAAGGTATAGCTGCCATAAATACACTGCGGATCCATAATTATATTGACAAAGAGATATAGCCACCGAATATACAATGTGAATCTATATTCCTATGACCTGAACTGATCGTAGCCATGAAGAAAACACAGTGGATCTACGAGATGACAAGACATAGCCATGAGCAATACAAAGTGGATCTATGTAACAGTATATGTGTCATTGTTCAAAAGAAACTCCTTCGCAACCTGGGCAAAGTACATATAAGAGTGATGACTCAACCCAGGGTCTTCTTACCGATACCAATGTAGTACGAATCTAACCATGTGGATAGATGTCCTGATGTCGAACATGGCATAAACCACTTGATTATTGGTCAATGATGTAAACCGTTAACAAGCACGAGAGAAATCACCATTGATGTCAATGATTCCCAAGGTACCCTAGTACATTCCAATGAATGTGAATAAATAAGATGAAGTTGAACATTCGTGGAATCATCCGATCAGAGGTCAATGATATAAACCCACTGTCGGATGAAAGGAGGACTACCATTGAGGCATGCAGGTCCCAAGGTACTAACTGGTTTCTAAGTCTAGTTCCTGGATAATGTGTTGAAGTAGACAGGAACAGACTCGTCGAAGGAGGGCCTTGATGTATCCCCCATCAACGACACAAAACTGACACATAGATGTAATTGGTGGATCAAATGCACTGACACAGGTATTGAATCAAGTTATTTGTGATGGTTGACTCTCGAGGCAGATACTTCCCTTGAACATCGAGGCACAATAGCAAAAACATGACATGGACCAAAACATGATGATGCAGTGGATACTGTGACTTTCGTCGGGTGACCAAAAGGAGTAAGAAAACTCATAGGATTGGTTCAGTGCAGAGGTTCATCAGATTAAGATGTGCACAAAGACAAAGTGTCATGTTCAAGGGCGACTCTAAGAGTTACTGGTAATGTTCTCAAAAACTTCTTGGCTTGCTTCCTTCAATTTTTCCCCCATCCAGATAGATGAGTACCTCTTTTTAATTTAGCGAGCTCGGGGAGGGTAACACATGCTCGATATAACTCACCTTTGGTAAGTTCCTCTTCCTTTTTTTTAACGAAATGGAAGAAGTAAAAGTTTGGTCCCATATGGGCCCTTCAGTGTATGATGGTTTAATGAGTCCAGAGAAGGTAAACTCGATGGTTTTTCATATTTAGAGAGTCTGAAAATAACTTAAAAATGACTCCAATGTGGTATTTTATCGTAATGTTAGTCTCACGAGGCTGAAAAAGAGATAAACTACCACTCGAAAGACGCCCTTTCAAACATTTTAACGAGTCTGAAAGGAAGAAAGATCACTCGACAATATTTTCATGTTTAGAGAGTCTGAAAAGAGCTTAAAGACGACTCCAGGGGGTTCCTTTTTCGTGTATCCATACGGGTCCAAAAAAGAGATAAAAGTTTACCCAGATGCATTCTCATGTATTTACGAGTATGAGAAAGAACAAAGACTAAGCTCGATATGCCCCCAGCTTGAAATCTAGTGGCTTAACTCCATAATGATCATCAAAGGTTGGAGACATGCCCTCCAAGCTTCAATTCATTCACCGAATTTAAGGTTGTCACCAATTTCCCGACTAGATGAGAAAAAGGAGAAGAGTGGATGAAACGAAGGTTCAAGAGAGGTGACTATTTCATTTTTTAACGAGCTTGACATAGGAAAATAACTATGCTCAGGGTTCCGGGTTCGATCCCCAGATTGTTGTTTCATTTTTTAACAAGCTTGCTATAGAGAGGAAAACTATGCTCAAAGCCTATGTTTCATTTTTTAGTGAGATTTCTACAGGGAAGAGAAACTATGCTCATAGCTTCTCCTTGATCATGGCTTCCAAGAGAATAATGCTCTGGAAAGACACCATGTCAAGGGAAAAGACTCAATCATGGCTTCCAAGAGATCTTCATTAGATGGAAGAACATTACTCTGGAAGGAAAACATGTCGAGGGTCGCGACAGGGGTAAGGAGATTAGGCTCCAACAACCCTACCGAAGAGATCACCATATCCATGACCGGATCCAAATCATTGGAAGTTGAAATCATGGGAGATGATGGAAAATCAACATCAGGAGGGGAGATAGAGTGTATATCTTCTTGAATTTCTTCATGAGGGCGAAGAAAAGAGGATTGGTGATGGTTATTATCCTGAGGTAACTTGTCAATGCGAAGCATTTCCATAATAGATTCATCAAAAGGAAAAGTTAGGGAAATGTAGTCGATCAAAGATGACAAGGAACTTAACTGTGGTGGCATCGAGTGATTGTCTTGTGCCAATAGATGTTGGTCATCCGAAGAGGGAGAGGTGGATTGGATAGAAACGTATGATGTTTCGGCTGAACTAAGTGGCACGGTGTCACCTAGTGCATCGAATTCCAATGGACTAGGTACAATCCAAGGGTCAGATGATTCCAAAGATTGATAAGCTACGGTCGAAATCATATCGACAGTGGAAATATGATGTGTAGTTGGTGGAAGTGGTGTAGGGAAGGTACCCATGAGGCTAGAATATTTCAGTAATCCAACACCAACGCTTTCATACGTGATATTGTGATCTCCCAAGAAAGGAATATTGTTGGTAGCGAGAGCGCGAGCATCGGTCATGCGGAAATCCAACTGATCAACAGTGACAATTGTTCCCTGATGAGGAAATTGTACATATCGAAAGACCGACGAGGCAACGACAGTCATAGCATAAAACCAACTTCTTCCAAGTAAAAAGTTGTAATCGAGGGGAGCATCTACCACCTTGACATCAACAGTAATAGTTTTTACACCCAATTGGATGGGCAAGGACTGTAAAATCCCATGGGGATGAAAACCTCACCCATCGAAAGCGCGTAACATCATTGGGGATTTGTTAAGTGCAGGTGATTTTAAACCTTTCCAACACGCCAAAGACATGACACAAGTAGAGGCTCCCTCATCCAAGATTGTTCGGTATATTTGTTGATTGTGAACAACAACATCAACTTGGAAAGCAAGTTGGTGGGAGAGTCGAGACGCATAATTGTCCAGGTTAAACATGATATGTTTGGATGAGTCAGGATCAACAACGCCAATTGCGGCCAAGAGAATTCTACATTGACTAGGGCAGTGTTGTAGAACTTCTAACGCAGACATAGCACACTGTGCTTGAGCCAAATCTTCAACAATGTTGTAGTTCTAGGAGGCACGTGAAATAGGATTAAAAGTAGCTTTGTGGATAGTGCTCTTAGGAGGGCATAAGATAGATTCGAACGAAGGATTCTTGATCTGGAGTGACCCGGATGGAGGACTAGCAGACGGAGGACTAACGGAAAATGGTGATGGATCTGGTAAAGTACCGGTACCGTTAGTGTCTTCTCCTTTGTCAGGGTTACCTAGTGTGTCGTTTGTCTAATAAAGAGTGCTCAAATTAATCCCGTTAAACATATAAATGTGTGTACTCGTCGAGGCCTCATCATGAGGATGGCTAGAACTGCCCCCAGGAGAGGGGGTTTGAGCAACCATGGATTGTTGCTGTGGAAAAGGCTGACTAAGCACAGTGGATTGTGAATTTCCTTGGAAAATTTTGGCCACTTCATTGTGATGTGGACAGTCTCGAGTGTAGTGATCGTCACCACAAATGATACATGGGAATTTCAGTTTCGGTTGTGGCTGCTTTTCAGTAGCAGGTGTTTGAGCTTGATTTTTTGGTTGTTGCTTGTTATTGATATTTTTTTATTTATTCTTTGTCTTCTTCTTAACTATGGATTATCGTGAAGGGGCATATTGAATTGCATTCACCTCAGATATCTGAGTGTGGGGGGAGGTAGAGGGGAGTGGTCGATTGGGAAGTAGATTGAGTTTTGACGGAACAGATAACACCATCCGCATGAGATGAGGATGATGGCTTAGATGGATCGGTATTATCTCAAGAAGCATTCAGAAGAAAATCATACAAAGTACCAGATTGTGAATACACCAAATCTAAGTATTGAGCCCGAGCAATGGCTTCTTCCTCGGTGACCGCGCCACCCATAGCGACATTGTGAGCAATCGGGGGTAAAAGTGATTTAGTAAACCATTCTGCCAATAATATGTCAGGAATGATTACCTTGATCATCCTTCGTCGTCATCTCCACTCATGAATATGGTCAGAGATATGCATGGAGTCAGTTTGATGAAGGGAGGTCAAAAGTTCAGTACCCATCTCGTAGTGAATAGGTAGTTGAAAGTGCGTGAGGAAATACATGGCAAGAGAGTTGAAATCATGAAAAAAAGCATGTAGTAATTTAATATACCACTTTGTTTCCGAGCCTATAAGTGTTCATTGGAAAAGACGCAAATGTACAGAATCATCCATGAGGGAGTTTGATGAACACCAGAAATGGAAAGTCATCACATGGTTGTTTGGATCTTCGCCAAATTTTTCGTCAAATTTTGGAATATCAGAAGGAAGTTTAGCTGGAATAACTGGCCAAACCGGAGAATGAAAAATATGATCATTCGTTAACTGAGACAGGTTTGGGAGATCTAGAGTCGCAAGGAAAGGTAGCTGTCGGTTAATCTACAGATGATACTAGTGTGGCATAGGAACACCAATAGGACCATACACTGGGTTAGGTGGATAAGTGATCTGGATTATTTTCAGCACGAAATGAGAGCGGAGATATAATAAAGAAATGCACAGAGATATTGTAGATATTCAATAATATAAAAGAAATGTATCAGAGATGCAACCATAAACACAGACATACAGTAATACACGATTTCTATTAATCAAAGAAATGTACAGAGACTGTAAAAATACAGAGTGAAAGACTCGCTAGAATGGTGGCAGCTTATCTCTGAGAAGAGATGTGACGGCT
>JZKD02S1660478.1:227018-239240 GCA_000966675.3 Picea glauca | reverse complement strand
CCTTGCAAATTCCAGGCTGAACTTCGATCTTGAGCTCCTTGATAGGTCCTGCAAAACAAACAAAGGTACAAAATACTTCCTATTCTACTGAGATTAGCTCAAACATAGATCCATCTACTATAGACAAACTTATATGGAACAAGTACAAGTTTGAAAGAAACAGGCCAAGCAATGATTGTATTAATGAGAACAAAGTGTTACTTATAGCCATGGATGTGAGTGCAATAGATTCATCAACCTCTCCTTGTCCAAACCCTTGCTTAAACAGTCCACACACAGAATGTTGATGTTCCAAATGACATCTTCCTCATGAGATCATAAGTTAGATGCTTCACAATACTTTCCATCCCCCACTTTCACCATGAGAAGGCCTCCTTATATAGGCTTGGAGAGGCCCAACCACTTGAGATATCTTTGGGGTAAGTTGAGGATTCTCCTCCTTCAGTTATGGATCTTCCCTAAGATCATGGCTTGACCAAGGATTCGAATCCAACTGCCTTCAGAGATTGAAGGGATCTCTTCCTGATTTTCCTCAACAAGTCAAAACTCACTCAGAATAGGCAGCGCTCCCCCAAAAGGGGCACTAGAGCATTATAACACTCCCATGAAAGGGTGCACCTAGCGTCAGTGCTCCTTGTCAATGTATAGGGGAGCGCTCCTCTCCAAAAATGTCTTTTGAGTGGATTTTCCAGTGGCAAAAGGTTTAATAACTTTTTTAACCCATTCCTCTTCTTCCAAATCAGTTGTTTGAGGTATTTTAAGTGTCTCTCCAATGTAGTTATAGGCACGACATAGACAGTATAGCAGTATGCTTTTTCTGAAACTTGCGACACTTGTGACCAAAATGCAACACTTGTAATATTGATAACGACGACACTGGGCCATTGTCATAATGAGTAATTTTGATGTGTAACAACCAGTACCAGATCACCTTGCTTAAATGCCTTCTTCTTGATGTGCCTGTCATGATAGGCCTTTCTCTTTCCTTATGAACCTGCTGATGGAATCCTGTGATAAATCTATCTTCTTAGAGTTCAACTAACTGTGCGAGCCTCTCCTGAACAGCGCCAGTATCATATATACCTGTAAAGGCAATGATTCTTAAGCTTGGCACCAAGTATTCCATTGGGACAATAGCTTCAAGACCATAGACCAACTTAAAAGGGGTCTGCATGGTCATCTTTTTGCAAGTGGTTCTATATGCCCATAACACTATTGGTACTCTCAAATCCCAATCATCTCTGTTCAAACAACAAATCTTGGTTAGTGTTGTTTCCAAAATCTTGTTGAATGCTTCAACTGTCCCATTTGCTTAAGGGTGGTACGGTGTGCTCTTCGGATGGTGGATTATAAATTCTTTAGTCAAGGCTTCAACTGTTTTATTTATGAAATGTGTTCCTTGATCACTCATGAGGATAATTGGGCATCCAAACCTGGTTATGATGTCATCAAATATGAAGTGTGTGGATGTAGTTGCACTACAGTCCTTGAATGCTCTTGCTTCAGCCCATCTGGTCAAGTACTCTGTCGTAGTGATGATGTATCTTGATCCTGTATGCTTTCCTGGTGGATTTATAGGTCGAGCAAAGTCAATGGCCCATTTCTCGAATGCTTGTAGGGTCAATTGTGGTGCCAATGGAATTTCATCTCTTCTGGATAGTTTCCTAACTCTCTGACATACATCGCAGGCTCTAGAATAGTCTTTAGCATCTTTGTGTAAGGTAGGCCACCAAAGGCCAGCTCTAAGAACCTTTTGCGCAGTTGCTTTACCTGCATAATGTCCTCCTGTGATGCCTCCATGAGCTTCTGGAAGTATCATCGGTCATTCTGCCTCCATAACGCATCTTCACAATATCTCATCCAGGCCCATTTTGTATAGATGTCCAGCTATAAGTGAGAAATCTGTAGTGCGCAGTACTAGTTGTTTCTTCTATGGAATTGTATACTCACTAGGTGCCATTTCTGTTGACAGGAACTGGACTATTTCTGTGAATTGGTCATCGTTCTTTCTAATAGCTAGTAGTTGTGCATATGGCAGTGTATCTTCCAAATTAGTGGGCTCTTCTCCATGTTCCAACCTCGACAAGTGGTCATGACCCTTTTTCATTCTTCCTGGTTTTACTATGATCTCAAGATCATACTCTTGAAATAGTAGCAGCCATCTTCATATCCTTCCCCCCAACACTGGCTTGTTGACTAGGTACTTCAACACGGAGTGATCGATAAACATTTTAAAGTGTCCTCCCAACAGATAGTGGAAAAAAAATTGTAATGTGTACACCATGGCTAATCCCTTTCTTTCAGTAGTGGTATAATTAATCTCAGTTGTGGATAGCTTCCTGCTAGAAAAGGATAATGGGTGGTTGATGTCTCATGTTCCTGGTTGTGCTAACACAGCTCCCAATGAAATGGATGAGGCATTGACATGCACATGAAACTCCTTGGTCCAATCTGGGAAAACCAGAATGGGCGTAGTAACCATTTTCTGTTTTAGTGTGTCGAAGCTCTGCTGGCATTGTTCAGTCCAACTAAACTGACAATCCTTTTTCAATAGCTTCTCCATGGGTGTTGTAATCTGAGCATATCCCTTAATGAACTTCCTGTAGTAGCATGTGTGTCCCAGTATAGTGCACAGTTTTTTAACTATTATAGGAGGGGGTATATCAACTATAATAGCAATCTTGGATGGATCTAATAGCAAGCCCTGTTTGCATACAATATGACCTAATATCACTCAAAATGGTGAGAAGAAGATGCACTTCTTCATATTCAAAGCAATTTGACACTGCCTACATTTGTCCAACATTGTCCTTAGACATTCAATGTGATTTTTCAACAAACTAAAAACAGTTTAGTCATCCAAATATGCTTCTAGGAATTTATGCAGAAACTCTTTGAATGCTTTGACCACACCCTGGAAAAGATGGTTGGGCCATTCTTCAATCCAAATGGCATTATTGTATACTATTAGGATCCCCATTCTATGGCAAACATGGTCTTGTGGCGATCTTCCTTGGCAATGCGGATTTGATGGTATCCTGAAAATCCGTCTGTAAAAGAATATACCTCTTGGCCTCCCACGTTATTTAACACTTCGTCTATGAATGGTGTAGAAAAAGGGTCATGCAGACAAGCATTGTTCAGCTTCCTGAGATCTACGCAGATTCTGATTTCTCTTGTTTTCTTATCTTTCACCACCATAGGGCTTATCCACTCTGATTCTTCCACGGGTTCTATAATCCCTGCTTCCAGCATTCTGTCAAGCTCAATCTTCACTTTTTCCTTATATTTAGGGTTCAATCTGTAAGGTATTTGTTTGACTGGTCTAGCATCTGTTTTTAAATGGATCCTCATCTCTCCCATAGGTCCTTTAATACCCTTCATATCAGTGAACTTGGTCGAAAACAAGTCTTGATACTTGTGCAGCAACTCTGTAATCTTGTGAATGGTAGAAGCATCCCAATAATCTCCGACATTGGCAAGCTTTGGTGTCTCCTCTGTTCCAATATTGAATTTCTTGATCTTGATCCATTGTCCAATAAATGGTAACTCAACTCTTGGTCCTTCCACATCTCTTTGGTCTTCTGTCTCTATGATGTTCACCTTCCTCGGATCATCATTTTCATCAATGTTGATGTTGTAACAACTTTGTAGTTTCTAGAGGGGCATAGTCTATTCGTCCTCTTCTTATTCCAAAGGGAGGTTAGATTCCTCTTTAAATACTTTATATCTCACAATCTGTAATGCTTGATCTATTGAGGCATATTCACTTTCAAATAAAAAGGTGGTTACAAAATTCTAAATCATACCTTCCTAGTTTGCAGTGATGAGGTGTAGCTTCGCTTGAAGGTATCGGTTGATAGGTGTAGTGTCCAACGTGTTAATGAATTTGTGCGCCCACTGTTCTCGAGGGACATCGCTCCAGGATTCTTCGCATATGGTCCTTTGGGCATCTTCGACCTACCTTACTTCGCAACTTTCTGCTTGTGCCGAGAATTGTGTTGTCATCAAAGTACAGCATTGTACCCAATCTGTAATATTACTTTTGTGTGTCCCCCACCATCTTGTTGGTGTGGCTTTCAAGGCCTCATCCATTTCCAAAAGCCTCTGTTGTGTTGGTACACTTTCTTCAAAATCTGATAGGAAGGCTTCTAAAGGGTTTAGACCATCAAATGTGGGTAAGTTACTCATTGTTGTGTCGATCCAGCGAACTTCTCTGGTTAATCTAGCACATCTTCTAGCAAATACTTCATACATATGGTTCTTCCAGTTATCCATCACTTATTCTAAATCCGATGAACACGCGTTGTCACTTCGCCAGCTTAAGTTCCCGTTAGCTATAGGATTAATGTAGTCTTGTTGTCTAGTTGTTAGCTTGTATATGTTTTCTAGTGCGTATGCGCTTCTCTGATGGGCTCTATGTATCGTTGACCTTCATCTAGATCTAAAGGTGTGATGACCCTCAGGTCGTCTCCTTAAAAAGTCATACGTATTTTCTTTAAGTCAATAATAGTAGAGTTATTAAAGGCCCAATCAATTCCTAACAGTGCAGGGTAAGGGAAATTGTCATCAACTATTTCAATTAACTCAAAATCTGCAAATGTTCTTATTCCATCAATGTCCACTGGGACATGCTCCAATTGTCCAAATGGGCTGACAGCTTGTTGGTTAGCCATCCTAATCCTGATAGGGGAATATATCAACTTCAGTTTTCCCATCTATGCCCAGGTTTGCTTCGTCATGACATTGACCTCCAACCCTAATTCGAGGACCACATAGTCTATCTCATATTCTCCTATTTGAGTGTTCAAATGTAATTCGTTATTTTTCCTTCTCTTCTTACCAATTTGGTGTATTTCCCTATTTAGTAAGGGATCTATATTTCCTTGCTCATATTGTTTGATTAAATTTTGTAATTCTTGTACAACGCTTTCATCTTGAATCAACTTAATACAAGTGTATAAAAATTCCATGAGCTTGCTTACCTCTTTTCCTTATTTTGGTGAAGCAGACTAATCAAATGCTAGAGGCATTCCATATTCTCTCACTTTTGGTCGTGTATTTGATGCAGAGCCTTGGTTTCCTCTGAATTATTTCCTAGCCTCCTCAAACATCTGTCTTTCTTTCCTTGCATCAAAAGTTTGGGTCTTCTCTACAGCTTTCCAGATTCTCGAATCTTTTGTAGTCTTCCCTTGTGTCAGTCTGTCTTCTCCTGTAACAGTGCCTCCTATGGTTATAAAAACGACTCTAGGGTATTCTCCGTGAGGTTTAGCATAGATCAATTGCACTTGTGGGTTCTGTTGGGGTCCTCATATTTCCTGAAGCTTAGCTAGTAGTACAGGACAATCTTCTATAACATGGTCAAATGAGTTGCAGTAGCTGCAAGTAGTACAACGGTTATGAAAATCCCTTGCAAGGTGTCCAGGTTGTGTGCAGTTATAACAGATGATTTGTCCTTGGCCTCAACCCATTCCTCCTCCTCGTCCTCTTCCTCTGAATCCACCGCGAGGATTGAAATTTCCTCTCCTAGGAGAGTTGTACTGCGTAGCGTTTCCTTCTTGTTGTACTTCACCTTGGATCTTATATATGTCTCTTAACCTTCCGTGCATGATATCATAAGCCCTACAATCCCTATCATAATGCCCTACATACTTACATAATGTATAGTACAAACTTGTAGGTGTCTGAACATACTTTTACATGTAGTAACACTCACCAATACGATGTTTGTTTCTGCATACCTTGCACCAGGGTAAGGTGACTTGATTCAAAGGGCTCAGGCTCCAGAAGCCAAGTATTCATTGAATAGAGGGAAATTTTCCTTTTCATGGCCTTCTGATCGACATCTAACACAATATATTTCTTCTCTTTTATCTTTTCCCTTGTCTTTCTTCATATCTTCGACCTGCAAAGACAAACTAGTTAGCTGACTCAGGATCTGACTCATACCTGAGCTGGATTATCCCATAGAGGTTGATTCAAGCTTCATGGCGATCTCCAATGCCTCAGCCTATGAAGAAATCTTATGTTGCATCAGGGGAACTCTGATGTGTGGTAAGAGGGAAGAAATGAACCATTCTTTTTTTTGTTCATCTGGGATCTGAAAAATCAAGGTTTTGAATCTATGATCGAATTCCCACATAGGTTCAGGCACCTTCTGCTTGATCTCTTTCAGCTCTGTGATACATTGTGACTCTGATTTAGGTTTCTTAAATTCTATAATCAACACATTCTTGATCTGATTCAATGACTTAGGTTGTGCATGTCCTTGGACGAGTTTCATGTACCAACTCAGTGTGCGATCTCTAAGAGTTGTGCTGAACTGGGTTCTTTTGAAAGCTTCATCTATGACATTCTTAATGTTCCATACAGCTTCACAGAGGAACCATTGTTGGTCAGGATCTTCATATCCATCTCCCCTAAAGATAGGAAGTCTCATCTCATCTGCCATAGATCTTCCTAGGGTTCCTAACTGAATATGTGGTGGGCTACTATGGATAGTTCTTTGGACGCTCTAGTGACTGGGATTACTCTAGTTGCTTAAGACTGAATCAATAGGAAGGATAACAATACCTACTTCGATGGTCTGCGTGGTTTCTGAGTTTTCAGGTTCTCCTCGGTGAAGTTCTTCAGCTTTTCCTTCCTCAGTCTCGGCGGGTTCTGAATGTTCTTCGTCCATCAGATCTGCTTCTTCTCCACTGTAGAAACCCTCCTCCTCATAGTTCTTCTTAAACAGGTTTGCAAGGCGGACCTCTCGGAACACTCTCCCACTACGCATATGTCCAGCTTCTGTGTCGCTATCTCTGTCCGAATTTTTGAACATTATCCTTTACAAATCCAACCAATCTATTGTATATTCAAGATGTTCTTTTCATGCAATAGCATCTTGAGTCTCAACTTCAGGAATTGTAGAAATTTTCCTCTGGGTCCCTTGAATAAATATCTTTCATCTTGGTTGTACGACTCTACTCTATCAATAGCAAGCTCTTTGATGTACCCTCCAATGGTACTATCAAACCAATGATCTACTGCTCGTGATACGGTGTTATCAGCTTTCTTGAGCTTCTTGATCAACTCCGACGTCCAAACCACATGAAGTCTAGATCGGATCTCGAAATGGGTATCGGCTAATCTAGCTATCCACTCATATAGCTCCTGATGGATCCCTCCAAAGAATATCTCGTGTATATCAATGAAGACATATCTTTCTAGCCAATCCTCAATGCTAAGATTAGGGTTCTTATTCTAGGCTTCAGCGAAGTCCTTCTCTTGATCCTCTATCCACTTTTGAATATTTTTCTTTGATGGGAACCACCTTAACATTCCCTCAAGAAGATTCATATCCCGACAACAGAACCATTTTTTGGCACAGGAGCAGACCCAGGTTTCAACTCCAAGAGCGCACCAACAAGACCTAACTACTGGCCCTTTCAGCAACACCTGTGAAGCAGATGCAGTCTCACCCGAAGCAGTTATGAGGGGGTTGCAGGACAAATATGTCTACAACCAAGGGGAATATCAATTGGATCTAACATAGGAACAACACATCATTCATATATCACTTATCAGCTTGATCTACTCCATGCATCTATCATATCTACCTTAGCAATGCAATAACAGTATATGAATGACAAATACAAAATACCAATCATACACAACACAAAATATATGTGGTTCACCCTCTCTCTAGGGCTACGTCCATAGAACTATGCTATATTATATTGAGGTAAAGCATACAATTCTTCTATGCGCTTTTAGCTAGAAGATCTCCTTTCTTCTCCTTTCTTTCTCTTCCCTCCCTGTGCACCCAGCTGCAGGGTTGATCTTTGCACCCAGTTGAAGATGTTACAGTACCAGAAGGTTCCCCCACTTAGCACTTCTCTCTCATAATACAATAATCACTCACATCAACAATGACAACCTATATTGATACCAACCCGACCTAGGTCCTCTTGGCCTCTATTTATACATTACAATAGCTCACCGATAGACTTAGGTCGAAACCTAGGTGTCCAAAACTCTAGATACCAAACCCTAGGTCAACTTGACTCATATTTTCAAGGCTTTGTCAGCCTGTCTTTCCTTCCTTCTCACGTAGTTCTCCAAATCATCCAATGGTGGATCTTTCTACTTGCTGACTTGTCCATGATCCTTCTTCCTTGTTAATCTATCATCATTGATCTCCTCATCCAATGAATTTCTTTCTCGCACTTCGCTACGTATTTTCTGCTCTTTTGCTCACTTTGACCCAGTGACAGTCACTGTGTCTTCCGCGAAGTTTGCATTTCACCTCTTCTTCCTTGATCTTTGCTTCCTTTAACAACCCAAGGCCAACAAAAATGGAACTCCAAGGAGAAGGTAGAGGAAACATTTCCTCGCCTCATTCAATAAAATCTTTGTGATACCAAAAGCCTCCCAAAATGGAAAGGTGTGATCAGTATTGGATCATTATATACTTTGTCATCTATATTATAATTTTTTGGGTGGAAAAATGGAAGAATTCGCTTGCAGGGCCCATTTTAGTAGCAGGTCTCAATCTGAAGATTTGCGGTCAAGAACTTTCTAGATCCATTGCAACATCAAACAACATTTTTGTTGAGTTTTCATAAGCTCGGTTAAGCATGTATTTCATTTAATTTCATAATGTCTTAACCATAAATAAGAATGTTGTACTAACCAAGATCACAAGAAGAAACACCATGCACAAGTACACAATATATATCCTGGGAAACCCTTCTCAAACAAGGTAGAAAAACCCAACCAAATCCTTTTCTATATTCTTCCAGAGAAAGACCTTTCACCACCAAGAATGACTTAGCACACAAGAGGGTGCTTAAGTCCTAGAAACCCTAGTGCCCAAGAGGGGTGTGCACATTTTCCAAAGAGAAGTACTTGTTGAAATTTCCAAAACATGTGAGGAGGATATGATTCTACAATGGAGAATAATCTCCTACTTATATTAGACTTTGACTGATTTCGCAAGGGCGTCTTATTGGCACAACAGGGCCGACCTCTCTAAGTCAAATACACTTTATTATTATATTTATTATTATAATTAATATTATCATTATTAATTATCTTCTTTATATTAATCATATTAACATAGGGCCCACCTATACCCTTTACATAATAACTAGGGTTACAGGTAGGTCTGACTCTTGAACAATATATAGCAAAGGATCTTATACACCAACTAGTGCTCATCCACTAGGGGCCACATCCATAGGTATGTCATACACCTAAGTCATTGCATTACACAGATGAGCTAGGTCCTCACACGTGTACTTATGTTCGTCCATAGTCACGTATGCTCTACAGATCTTCTTTCCCACTGCCACCAACAGGAGAATCATCTGAATTCTTCACATCAACTCTGTTGTTGTTCAGAGGAGGACATCACATCATCTTTGTTCTTATTCTCATGATGATGTGCCCAACGCTTTTTTGGGATTTCCCACGTTCACCATGTGCTCAGCCACATGCATGTCCTAACTCAATAGATCACTTTTCCACCAGATGATTGTCTAGAGTTCTTCTCTCTTGCGTCATGGAGGAGGCCATATACATTCCTAGCCTCTGTCCTAGGATGGAACCATGAACCCTTTATTAGGGGATTTCTCTAAGGTTTGTAAGTTGAGAGTAAGACTTCACATAGTTGTTATATTCCAAATCTCACAAGTTTGTAAGTTGGAGGATGTCTCATATAGTTGCATTCATCAACACTCCCTCTCAGCTAGGGAGGAATTCTCCATTAGGCCAAGCTTCTCAAGGAAATACTCAAACTTTGTCTTGGAAAGTGGTTTAGTGAAGATATCGGCAATTTGTTCATGGGTGGAAAGATATTGAACATGTAGTGTCTTCCTTTGTACCATATCTTTGATATAGTGGTACTTTATTTCAATATGTTTTGATTTGTCATGAAATACTGCATTCTCTGAGAGCTTCACATAGCTCTGGTTGTCACAATGAATGGTGGTAGGATCCATCTCATTTTCAAACAAATATGTCAAGAGTTTGCAAAGACAAACAGCTTCACGAACTGCCACACTTAGTGCAATGTATTCTTCCTCTGTCGTACTCAAAGCCACAGAGATTTGTTTTTTGTTGCACCAGGAAATCATGGTTGATCCTAGGGTGAACAGCTTCTTGAGGTGCTCTTTCTGTCTACTGCACTTCCTGCCCAATCTGCATCAACATACCCTTCCAGTCTTAGATCCACATTTATTGCATATTTGAGGCCATAGACAATAGTTCCATGTAATTATCTTAATACATGTTTGGCAACTATCCAATGTGTCTGTTTTGGTTGGCTCATAAATTGGATAAGCACATTTACTGCATAGAAAATTTTTGGTATAGTGTTAACCAGATATGTCAAGGATCTAATAAGCTATCGATATAAATGTGGATCTATGTCTCCAAAATCGATATCATTCATCTTATTCAAATCCATTACCATTAGGGTTGGCATGGATTTACAAACTGTCAATTGGAATATTTTCAGAATCTCCAAAGTATATTTTCCTTGGCTTAGGAAAATCTCGTCTGATCTCTGCCATACTTCTAGTCCCAAGAATTAATGCATTTGGCTCAAATCCTTCATTTCAAATTTGGTAGTTAATGCATGCTTTCATTTAGCATTGAGTCTTTCTAAGCCGGTGATGAAAAGATCATCCATATGTCGGACTAGAATCAAACATTCGTTTCCATTAATGCTATAATATAAGTTTGGGTTAGTTGAGATTTTATTAAAACCCAAACTTATCAGGAAACCACCCATTTTCTTGTACCAAGCATGTGGGGCTTGTTTTAAGCCATATAGGTCTTTCTTCAATCTGTAGACATGAGATTTTTAGTTGTGTATAATGAAACCTTCTAGCTATTCAATGTAGACTTCTTCCTCAATTTCTCCATTGAGAAAAGTTGTCTTTACATCCATCTGATGTAGCTTCCATCCCATGGAATCATCTAAAGAAATGATGGATCGAATGGAGGTATATCTAGCTACTGGTACAAAAGTCTCGTCATAGTCAACTCCCTCTATTTGTGAGAACCCTATGGCCACGAATCTTGCTTTATATTTTTCAATGCTTCCATCTGCAACATGTTTGATTTTGTAAATCCATTTGGAAGTTACTATGGACTTCCCTTCTGGCCTTGGGACAACATCCCATACATCATTCTTTAGTATAGATTGATATTCTTCAGTCGTGGCATCTTGCCATACTTGTTCACCTGAGGCTTCTCCATGATAGGTTGGTTCTAAATCAATAATGTGAGTCATAGCTGAAAGGTAGCTAGAGAATCTCTTAGGTTTCTTACTTTCTCTAATTGCTCCTTGTGGAGATTTATGTCTTTATGCTTATTCTAACGTTTGGCATGCCCAAGTAGGTCTTTTATGTCCAATAATGATGTCTCTAGGTACATTACTTGGGGTAACCGAATCTACTGGAGGAGTTGGATCAATTTGTGTTGTAGGTTCATCTGGAACATTGTCTGTCTCCCTCTGAATTTATGAATGAGGAGAAGGTATTGTTTCACCATCTATTTCCATCTGAGCTTCTCTAGATTTCTAGAAGGCTACTTCTTCTTCAAAGGTGACGTCTTTGCTTACTTCAATTTGTCTTTGTCCTGGGATGTAGATTCGGTATGCTTTTGAGGATTCATTGTATCCTACAAAAGTACCTTTCCTTCTTGGAGGTTCTAGTTTGGATCTCTTTTCTTTAGGTACATGAAGGTACACTAGAAATCCAAATATTTTTAAGTGTCTGATTTCATGTTTCACTTTAGTGAATGCTTCTTCTCAAGTAATTTTTTTCAGGATCTGCTGAGGGCTACGGTTTTGAACATATACTGCAGTCATACATGCTTTTTCCCATAGAGTCATTGGTAGACTCTGATCATGTATCATTGCTTTAGTTTCTTCAATGATGGTTTTGTTCTTCCTTTCAACAACATCATTTTGTTGAGTGTTGTATGACACTATGAGTGCCCTCTTGATCCCTACTTCAAGACAAAAATTGACGAATTGTTTTGAGGTGTATTCTCCTCCATTGTTTAATCTCAATACTTTGAGTTTTCTTCCGGACAAGTTTTCAACCTGAGCGTTGAATTCTTGGAATGTGGCAAGGACTCCATCCTTGTTCTTTAGAAAATAGATCCAGGTTTTCTTGGAGTTATCATCTATGAATAGTACATAGTACAAGTACCCATTTAGGGATG
>JZKD02S1660478.1:211346-226968 GCA_000966675.3 Picea glauca | reverse complement strand
ACTGCAGTCATACATGCTTTTGCCCATAGAGTCATTGGTAGACTCTGATCATGTATCATTGCTTTAGTTTCTTCAATGATGGTTTTGTTCTTCCTTTCAACAACCTCATTTTGTTGAGTGTTGTATGACACTATGAGCTCCCTCTTGATCCCTACTTCAATACAAAAATTGACGAATTGTTTTGAGGTGTATTCTCCTCCATTGTTTAATCTCAATACTTTGATTTTTCTTCCGGACAAGTTTTCAACCTGAGCTTTGAATTCTTGGAATGTGGCAAGGACTCCATCCTTGTTCTTTAGAAAATAGATCCAGGTTTTCTTGGAGTTATCATCTATGAATAGTACATAGTACAAGTACCCATTTAGGGATGCAACGGTCATTGGCCCAGATACATTTGAATGGATCAAGTCCAAAATTTCCTTGGATCTGTTGTCACTGTTGGGAAAGGATCCTTTAACATTTTTACCAAGGGCACACCCTTTGCAAACGCCTTCATGTTGGATCTGGATATCTGGTAGACCTGTTACCACTTTCCTTAGATATGGAAGAGCTCTATAATGAATATGAGCAAGCCTTCTATTCCATAGCTCACTTAGGCTGATGGTGTCATGTAGTAAGGCTTGAACTAGTTTGATGGTCAACTTGTATAGGTTTTTGTCTCTGATTTCGATTACTTTGGAAGAGCTGATATGAGATTCTTTGAGCCATGTAAGGACTCTCCCATCTAAGAAAGTGATTTTGTAACCTTTGTCTTCAAGAGCCGAAATAGATACAAGGTTTCTCTTCATTCCTGGTACATATAAGACCTCTTCTAGTTTGAGTTGCATATCTGAATCTAGTTGAAAGGTGGAGGTTCCAAATCCTCTCACATTATATCTAGCATCATCTCCAAGGACCACGTGTAGATGTGTATCTTTCTCAATGAAGTGTGTTAAATGATTCCTAATACCGGTCATGTGCTTGGAAGCACCACTATCAATTAGCCATTTGTTTTCATTGAGAGGAACCATATCTGAGAGTGTTGAGATGTTGATATCTTCATTGCATTGGAGTTTGGTGTTGAGCTTGCTTCCCATCATGAAATTGCTCATCTTCAAAAACCCTTGTCAACTAGGATAGAAAAACCTAACGGCTAGGCTAGACTAGAACTTTTAGGTTTTGTTGGGCTTATGACTACCAACAATAAGCCTTAAGTATGATAGCTTCTTCAAGAAATTCTCAGAAATAGGATTCAAAGTTTTCTGCAGAATTTTGACAAAACCCTAGAAGCTCTTAGGGTCAAAATTTTGAAAATGCTCGGAATTTAGTTATGAGACTTGTTGGAGGTACTTTGAAGGAGGTTGTACCTTTCTAAGTCTTTTTCAACCAAAACATCCAAGTTATAGTGGTGTAATTTCTTTGAAAAAGGAGGTCAAACGGATTTTCTAGAAACCTTAGGAGGGTCGTATGATTTCTGCAAATGAGAGAGTAGATGTTTTGGAGAAAGCTTGTGCAATGGGATCTTCAAGACCTATGCTCTGATACCATGTTGAGTTTTCATAAGCTAGGTTAAGCATGTAGTTCATTTAATTTCATCATGTCTTAACCATAAACAAGAATGTTGAAGCAACCAAGATCACAAGAAGAAACACCCTGCACAAGTACACAAGATATATCATGGGAAACTGTTCTCAAACAAGGGAGAAAAACCCAGCCAAATCCTTTGCTATATTCTTCAAGAGAAATACCATTCACCACCAAGAATGACTTAGCACACAAGAGGGTGTTTAAGCCTTAGAAACCCTAGTTCCCAAGAGAGGTGTGCACCTTTGCCAAAGAGAAGTACTTGTTGAAATTTCCAAAACATGTGAGGAGGATATGATTCTACAATGGAGAATCATCTCCTACTTATATTAGACTTTGACTGATTTAGCAAGGGTGTCTTATTGGCACAACAGGGTTGACCTCTCTAAGTCAAATACACTTTATTATTATAATTAATATTTTCATTATTAATTATCTTTTTTATATTAATCATATTAACATAGGGCCGACCTGTACCCTTTACATAATAACTAGGTTTACAGGTAGGTCTGACTCTTGAACAATATATAGCAAAGGATCTTATACACCCACTAGTGCTCATCCACTAGGGGCCACATCCATAGGGATGTCATAGACCTAAGTCATTGCATTACACAGATGAGCTAGGTCCTCACACGTGTACTTATGCTCGTCCACAGTCACGTTTGCTCTACAGATCTACTTTCCCACTGTTACCAATAGGAGCATCATATGGAGTCTTCACATCAACTCTATTGTTGTTCAGAGGAGGCCATCACATCATCTTTGTTCTTATTCTCATGATGATGTGCCCAATGCTTTTTTGGGATTTCCCATGTTCACCATGTGCTCAGCCACAGGCACGTCCTAACTCAACAGATCGCTTTTCCACCGGATGGTCATCTAGAGTTATTCTCTCTCACATCATGGAGGAGGCCATATACATTCCTAGCCCCTGTCCCAGGATGGAACCATGAGCCCTTTATTAGGGGATTTCTCTCAGGTTTGTAATTTGAGAGTAAGAATTCACATAGTTGCTATATTCCACATCTCACAGGTTTGTAAGCTAGAGGGTGTCTCTTATAGTTACATTCATCAACAATTTTTTGGGTCAAAACTTTTCACTTATAGTTTTCAATCCCTTGACTCTATTCTACACAACGAGACATTTCCAACAATGTGAAAATCACCTCAATTGGAGCTCGTATGTGGAAATTATGTCTCTAGCGAGTTGATCTACCTTATTGACCACCATGGTATGAGCGAATGTCACGTGAGCCCCCATTACTCACACATGTGGGGATATCCATGTGTGGAATTTCAAGAAGACTCTAGAAGGTCCAAAACCTTATCACTAATTGAGGATTGAGAATACAAAAACCCTAACCCTAGATGGCTATCGGGCTATATTAAATATCAGGATGCTAGAAGGAGAAATGGTTCCATTCTTTAGCATTGAACTTGTTTCATAGTTGAATAGAGCATCCAAGTGTGGATTTTAGAGTATAACAGAGGAGGAATGAGATTCAGTAGCATCCATTCAGGCCACATTGTCAAAGGCAACTCCATAGTTAGTGCTTTCTTTGTACCTGCATTGCATAGTTGAAGAAAAGAGAGTAGAGCATAGGTCTCACCTTCTAGTTGAGTTTTCTCATGTATTGGTTTCCCAAGATATAACTTGTGTTCATTTATGTGAATGGTGTGCTTATTTTTCTTTTCTTTCATATTACTATTTCAATTATTTGATTAATTTCAATAATAAACTAGTGATAATAAATCTAAGATTTAAGGAAATAAAATTGCATTAATAAAATATTTCAATATAATACAAGATTTGGTGTGACAAATTGTTCCCATGATACTTTAAGGATCACATTCTTTCTTGTATTTTCTTTTGTGGACTTATATTTATCTTAATATTGTTCAACCACTAACTTCCTAACACCCCTAAGAAGTAATGTAGCTAATCCCTCCAACCCATCAAATCAAAACCACAAAATCATTGGCACACTAATATAAGATAAAAAAGAAAATAAGAAAAATGTATTTTAAATTTAACTAATAACTTTTTACAAAGAAAACATTAAAAAACCATTCACTATTATCTTTCAAATTGAGATTTAAAATGAAATTATTAAAAATATGACATTAATATTAAAAAATAAATGACATTATTTATTTTGTTTGTTTGTTAATTGGTCTGGACCTTTTTGGTGTCAGGATTAACCTTTGGCTTGAGAAACGCAACTCAGGGGCATCTAAGCCGTCAAAATCCACACCAACCCTTAACATGGTTGGATTTTTTGTCCCCGCAGATTTCGAACCGGTGACTTTTCAATACAAAGTGGTTTAACAACACACTCCATCACCAACTGTCCTACACCTAACATTATTAAAAATATAACATTAATATTAAAAAAATTATACATGACCAAACATACATTTTAAAACACATTCATGATTACATTGTATTTATAAAAACCATACTAATTACAAATTAACATAAATTCACATCATAAAAATATTATACATAATATTTTAAATAACTTAATATTAATTAATTTGTTATTTAAATTGGTTAAGCTACCAATCTTTTATATTTATATTTGTTATTTAAATTGGCTAAGCTACCGCTCTTTTATATTTATATTTATACATAATATTTTAAATAACTTAATATTAATTAATTTGTTATTTTTGTTATTTAAATTGGTTAAGCTACCACTCTTTTATTTTTATATTTATATTTCTTATTTAAGTTGGCTAAGCTACCACTCTTTTATATTTATATTTATATACGTGTGGGGTAGTTTTGTCGAATAATTCATTTCACAAAAGTTTGATCATTAAAGTCGTTAAAAGTTGTTAGATCAATTCTCACTGTGTTACTAGTTGCTCTTACGATTATATGGGCATCCCTCTTCATAAGAAAAGAGAGAATCCTACGAAATGTTTCCTCATGTTTTACCAACTCTTAAATTAATGGATTGTTTAACCTATTCCATTTGCACACTCAATATATGCATAGTGAATACAAAATCAAGCTTTCCATTTATTAGTCTATGTCGAAAGGTTAGGGATTATAGCAATAGTTACTTATTGATTATTTATTAGCTTTAAGTTTGATTTTAAATTTTTTCTAATTTGTAATGTTGAATTTAGACAAATCTTATTAATAATTTTTTTTGATTTAAAATAAAGAAAAAAAATTATTTTTCTTCTATGTTATTGGCTTTCAACTTCATAGTGTTATTACATGAAGTTCGATTGTCTGTTGTGCATCATAGTATATAATGGTGCACAGCTTCTAGAGCCTGCAAGCCTGAGCAAATCAATATGCATTCAAAGTATTAAAATATATATGCGTTCACATCATATTGTCTACATATGTGGTTGCAATATTATTTGGCTTGGCTAGTTCTGAGAATGATCCTTATAAGAAAAAAATCCTTGGGGTTTTTTTTAGAAGTGTGATCTTCTACAAATTGGTCATGGCTATACTGATGCTAGTATTATTTTTCCTACCATGCAAATCTTCATTCCTTTCAAGAGTTTTCTCTCTATATGCTTAACAGTATGAAAAAATAAATGATTGAGCAATTCCCACCTTCTCATTCATGTGCGAGGTTGAGAGAAGCTAGCCACGTGCTATGGCTCAAGAGCAACGCTCAAGAGACATGCCAAGGGAAGCCGCCTGCCCTGGATATCCATAGACCTATGCTCAACCTGAAACGTGTCATTGAATGGTTTTAACATGAAATAAACATCCCTTCAGAATTAATAATTTATTTTATATGAAATTGGAGAATGCAAAAATATTCAATTGTGGTACACGATAGTGTCATTTATTTATGATAATAATATACAGAGCATTTTAATGCTAACCATGGTTTCAATGACTATATGGGAGAAACCAATGGATCTACAGTTGGATATCCATGGAATTATTGGTATCATGGTCCTTGGATTGAAGGGTACCTAACCTTGAAAAGGGAAGGCTCTCTGTAATATTATAGAATCCATTGAATGAAAAGTGGACTAGTTGTATTCAACATTTACCAAAAATCAAATATAAGCTAGTTATTATCGTCAATTACTATGCTACCAGAGCCATGTAAAGTTAAGATTGAATGAAAAATGGACAGGTTGTATTCAACATTACCAAAAATAAAATATAAGCTAATTCTTATCATCAATTAATATGCTACCAGAGTCCTATAAAGTTAAGAATACCACTCAATAGACTTGTTTATAATGTCATAATTTGAGATGACATAATGGTGGATTAGTAAATATTTTTTTAGATTAAAAATGCAATTTTTAAATCCACTGGGAAAAATATATACTCGAGCAATAAAACATTTGAATATAAAAAATTTAATAATAATTAATTATTTAAAAATTTGAACTTCAAAAAATATCATTATAATAATTAAATATTTAATATAACAAAAATTGGATTCCATGGCTTCTATGTTTAATAACCGCTTTTAATTGGTTGAGATTTCAATTTCTCTCTTATACAACATATTTTTATAAGTTGCAAAGGCTAAGACTTGTTACAACAAATTTTTCCTTACCCCAAGCAACTTGCTTGAATGGCCTTTTCATTTCCCTATGCAGACTTGAAGTTCCCTTTTTTTTACATTTTAGAGCCAAAAAAACACATTTTTCCACATACACGTGCCCTATCAGTTAGACAACAAGTGTATACACAGGTTTCTCCACTACAGCCTGCATACATTGGTTTTGGTGCTCAAAATTAAAAAAATTGTCGGGTTTCCATGTCATGTCACGAGATCCATGATCCTTGACCTTCCATATACTGGAAACGCTCTGACTTGGCCCTTTAGTTCCATTTGAAGGCTATAAATTGAGCCATATCCAAGCCTTGGAAAGAAGAGAGAAGTCAACTATGAGAGCAAAGATACTTTGGAGAAATTTCACTTCATATTGAGTCTACATCACTTTATCCTTGAAAGTTGGAACTCATTGTTCATCCCCCAAGATCTTCGTTCTTTGTGATGGAGAACCTCATTGTCTCCTTTATATGAGTTTTCCTTTGGTAGAGGATTGAAGTGGTGGAAGCCCAACTGGAGGGACTTAGTTTCTCGGTTCTGAGATGTTTCATTACAGAAGTTTGTCACCTATATACTTCTACTGATTATTTTAATAGAAATAATATTTTCTCGTCCAATTGATATCTTCCAAATATTTGAATTATTATTCCATGGGAGTATTTGTCGTGTATGTTAATGGATTATGCTAATATATGTGCTAACATTATATATTATCACCATATGTTTGTGTATCTTGGTTGTTGAGGACAAGTTGCAGGTATAAAGCTTTGAGTTGTGTGCCCAACGATGGTCTTCATTGAACGTCCGGGCAAGGTAGGCTCTTGACCTTGTCTTGTTAGCATTTCATTTGTATAACATACTTTGTATTAGAGTTGATTTCTACATGTCATTCTGTCTGTTGTGGTTTACTCCATGCCACAAAGAGATTTTCATCGTAGCAGAATTGGCGACCATACTAGGGATTGATCTTCTATTTTTGGGTTTGGAGTGTTTTTCTCCTTGACTTGCTCTCTGTTAGCTTGATTTTCCTTGTCGGATGATTGCTTGACAACCTATTTTTACTTTGCATCTAAGTTTCTTGGCTTAATCATTTCCCTAGCAGTGTTTTACTATATATACGTGATTTTTCCCTTGACAAACACGTACATATGTAAGTTGTCCTTCTCTAGGGCGCGTACATACATGTGTTTTGCTTAAATAGTCGCGTACATCGACCCTTTAGGCTTACCGAGTTTGTTGTTTGATGGGTAAGTTTGGTTGGTTGTTGAGTCTTCTTGGGTCTTTGTCCTAACTGTTAATTACTTACAGAGTGATAGAAAACCTTATTTTTGTTGAATTTTCGGGAGGTATTATTTCTTATCATATTTTTCATTGGTTGTTCTTGCACATTGGTCAGAGTGTTTGCTTCTTGGTGTCCTGCTTGGCTTGTCTATTTTTTC
This sequence comes from Picea glauca, assembly GCA_000966675.3. Classification (NCBI taxonomy): domain Eukaryota; kingdom Viridiplantae; phylum Streptophyta; class Pinopsida; order Pinales; family Pinaceae; genus Picea; species Picea glauca. Next base: position 219,407 of record JZKD02S1660478.1, on the reverse strand, counting down.
TTACAGTAGGGTCTCTATGTGAAGCTTCTATTCAATCCTTGCATTTTTTTTTCTTTATGTTGAAAATACAAAAAAAAAATGCTCATTTTTCATTATGGCATTTTCTCTTTTGATCACTTAGTATTTATTTTGACACATGTGGAAAGATTGCATTTCATTGAAATTGTAGAAATTGAATTGAAAGTTGCAATTAGAAGCTTAACATCTCTTGAGAATTTAATATTAGGACTTAGCAGTGTTTTTATATTCTCTTCTCTTATATGCTGAGTCACAATACCATTAGTTTCATGATCACACCTCTTGAGTAAAGAAAATCCATTAAAAGTAATGTTGATTAACTAAAATTGATTTGAAATGATTTTATTTTCAGGGTACACAAACAAGTATAAGACATAGGGCCTTGGAACAAGATTTTGTGAGTAAACTTCTCTAAGGCTATTAAATTAAACATATGTATCTGACAAGGGAGTGGTGAAACCCATTGTGTAATTAGTGACGTTAGGAGGCTCCACTCACATTGGAGTTAAGCATGAGGTCGCACAAATTTGGTTACAGAGATAACCCTCTAATACCTTCTTAGTGTCAGAGATATTTCTATGGTTCTATTCATATTTGGGGGTCTTGCTAGTACCTTTACCTCTGTGATAGGCGGTGCTTTCAATATTTTGGGCTTTGTTACCCTACCCATATGGTGGACCGCACTTACGAATTCTCTCTTGTGCATTGGTTATATTGTGATGACTCTAGTTGCTTGACATAGGTAGCCACATAGGTTACTTTCGGGGGTTATTCTGCAGGTACCCTGAGTCAAATAAGGGTCAGACAACACACATCCTTTGTGGAGTATTACCTCTCCAAGGGATCTGATCGACGGTGTTGTTAAGCCCACGAGGGCCCTTATAAATGATTCTGACACCTCCAATATTTTGAAGAGAGTCTCAGGCCCCTCTTGGGTGAGGCATACCTACTCTAGTGAAGGAGGCCCCTTTTCAGCTACTATATCATGTTTGTGTGCATTTAGCATTTTTTTTCTTTATTTTGGTGTGCTCTCTAATTGTTAGTTGGCCCAGTTGGCCCTAGGATTTGGTTTCACGTCTCGAGTATTGAGCCATCATGGAGCAAGACCAGTCTCCTCGCAGGTCTTGCCATTTGTTGAAGTTACCACTGCATTTTGAGTCTTTACTGAATTTTCCTTCTAAAAGGCATAAAGTTAATAAACATGGTACATATATCTCCACCTCCCAAACTTGTGATTATCCAATTATGAGTACTGAGTCAAATATGAATGACACAGGGAGTCCCTCAACTCCTATACCTTATGTGATTAGTGGGATCCCTTCATCTGCTTCAGCCGCGATGGTTGGAGTGCCGGAGATTCCCATCCCTACTGCTACCCGGCCTGTGGTTTCTACTCGACCCATAGAAATGAACCCTTTTGGGTCTCTTTTTGGTATGTCAGGATACAATTCTCAGTCCATACCTTCAATCTCTAACTCTTTTTCTTTTGGTATTCCCAATATGACATATCAAATTTCATCCTTTATTCCAGGTACTAATGCAAATCCTAGTTTTGGACCCAAGGGCATGACTCCTTCGCATGCTCCTCTCTCGTTTGGTGGAGGTCATATTCCCCGAACGAATCCTACGGTTGGAGGCTAGCGTCCTTTTTCTTCTGGGTCTAATTCTAGTCTCAATGCTCCTGGATGGAGTACTCAACTGGGCAGACATGTTACTTCCCATATTCTTTCCTTTCCCCCTCCTCCCACCATGCCAATTACGAGAAACGAAAATTTTATGACAAATACCTCTTTGTCCTCCGGATTTCCACCCGAAGGAATTCAATTTCACACTATGTGAAACCCCCATCTCGTAGCTCCTCCAACTGGGGGGAGTTTTTATAACCCTCATTATACCACTTCTGTAGGTATGGTGTTTGTTATCGCACAATCTATACTTTCCCAAAGCCTGAAGGAAAGTAGGCTTAGATTGACGTAACATGGAGCTAACCCTATCATTTTCACCCCAATAGGGTACCTATTTCTCTTTAGGAGGAGGAAATCCTCACTCCAAGGGAGACATCCCATGACCTAGCTGGTTGATGAAGGGAAAAATGATACAGTGAAAACCCACCCCTCTCTCTAGGTCACTCAGCAGAAGAAGTCACTTTGGTAAAGTTGAAAGGAACAAGGAAAAATGAAAATCGGTTTGTACCTACCCTTTACCAATGAAACATCAAACGTTAGTAGCAACAATTATAATCAATGATTTCTTAAACAAATTTTGTGTTGCCTGAACAAGATACTATACAATGAAATTGAGATCACAGTAGCAACAATGTATCTTGAAAGGCGTAAATTATGATGAAAAGGAAGAGATACAATAGTCTTGAAAACTTGATAATGGTTTGTCACACAAACTTTTCAATATAAATACAAGTTAATGAATAAGTTAAATGGTTGTCCAAACAACATTAATTAATGATGATGACAACAATAAAACCACTTCATAAAAGTACTATAATAGAGAAATAAGACATTACTTCAATATCCAATGATTATGGTTTTCTTAGTACAAATGCCCAATGGTTTTATGGATGATTTTAGGGTTGTTAAGGGCTGCAACAATGGTTGTAACAATAGCTATGACAATGGTAACACCTTCAGAATTTTCACTCTAAAAGGGAAATTAAACATACAATTTAACACTTATTGACAGTACCTTCCCTTATACAAATTATGGGATGACTTGGATGGTTAGCATGCTAATATAAGCTGCAAAATGATAGTTGTAGTAGTGATTATGACAACAAGAAATTAGTTGTTAGTATTTCTAGACTAGGTTAGCAAATTAGTAGAGTGTAAAGACAAATATTTTGAGTATGAAGTAAGGGAGTTTGAGTTGAGTCTTTTCAAGAGGTAAGAGAGGAGGACTAGGGCCTTCAAGGGTAGTGGATTCAAGGTGGACGTCTTCTTCTAAGGCTGAAAATAAATGATGATGATGCACAAAATTCTAAGAGAGAAAATGTCTCGGAGAAGTAGTAACTTAAGTCCTCCTAGGCTTTGACCTCAAGAGACAAGATGCTAGGGTGTAGGAAATTCTAGGCCCTAGCGCCTTGCTCTCCTTAGCCTTCTTATGGAGTAAAAACTTATGCAGCAATAACTAATTCCAAACCCTTAGAGTGGTAGAAATTTAGGGCTCTAGGGTTTTACTAGTTACTATATCAATTAATGAAAAGCTTGGCAAATAAAAAGTAAGAAAGCAACAACTTAAGTTTCTTACTTCAAGCATTAAATACACCATGAAATTTCATAATCTTGTATGAGAAAATAAAATCATTCAATAGATAAAAAAATGTAGATTTCACTTACTTGCACCAACAATAATCATGAGAATACCATGCAAGATCACCATAAAACTTCCAAAATTGATCCAAGTTGCAAAATTCAGCCTTAAACAAGAGTAGTGCCTCACAATTTCAGCCAATAACCCTAATAGGGTGCAAATTTCATACCTATTGTCTCCAAGGACAAGTTGTTATGTAAAAATGAGATCACTTTATGTTTATTTATACAAAATTTTGACCTTTAATTAATTTTCAGGTCAAAAACAAGGTCGACCTGGCCAATTTACAACAAAATTCAATTTTGACATAAATAAAATTAATTTGCTATAGAAACACCTCCAAGGGTGATGTCATGCCCCTCTAAGGTGACTTTGAGCCCCATAAGTGAAACGTTGGGATGGAAAAGCGGGGATCTTAGCCTCCATAAGCCCCAAATGATTCCCACACGTGCCACCAGGCTTACAAATACCTTGAAAAATGAAACCCTAGCTCTAGGTGACGTCTAGGGCTTTGATGGTGATGTCTATGGCCCTCAAGGGATAATGTCCATGTGGGAAGAGAAATTTATCCTTGGTCTAGGTCTGTCAGGGTGCCTCCAAAGGAAACATCCTTCTTTCTCCTAATGCAAGTCTTCAATTTATTCTTACCCCTGGCTGGGGTTTCAACATCCATCTGTGGGATTTAAGCCCCCATGAAGGTCTGATCTAATAATTCCCTCATGTGTACCTGTCCACTGAGCAAGGTCCTGCAACAACAACAAGTAAACCCTCCATGGTTTCATAAGTCACAAGGATCATAGCATGTAAATCACATCCAATAATTAAATTACCCAAACATGCACATCAAACCCTCCTTAACCCAGATAAATTCTCAAAGACATTATGCAATTTGACAAGTTAGGTTTGGAGAAGGTCTTAGTGTTTCCCATTGGGATAAACTCTCCCAAGTTTGGGATGTTTCCCAAGTGGGGTCTAGTCCAGGTCATGTAAGTGTATGAGGTGGCATGGGGTAGATGTTTGGGCATGGGGTGCATGTAATAACAGGGAAATGTAAAGTCTTACCTATGGGTTCCTTTGTAGAGGGTGAGCTGGAACTTGTCATAAATGCAATTGTTTCCTAGCCCATTCATTTCCTTTTACTCTTAGATTTATTTATTTTGATCTTTTTCTCTTGTGCTTTAAGGGAATAGTTGAGGGCCAATGTCCTAGCTTAATGACCAAAGGTGACAACGTTATCCACAAAAGTTCAAGGAAATAAGAAGGTTGGTTGATGATGTTAACCCCTTTCTCTTGGATATCCCACCAAGAGCCACTACCCTGGTTTGGTGACTAGATAGATGGTAGTGTCATACCACTACATTCCCATGGTCATAATAAGCAAGCTCGTGATGAGATCCCCTATCCATCAACTAATACCTTGAGTGTTTATGTTATATTATGGGTCCCCTTTTTTTACTGAGAAGATTTTTACTTCTTTCTCGGTGATCCCTGGGCAAAGCATCTCAAAGGTTTCAACATTGGCTTTTAACTCTTGCAATCTAAATTTACGCTCTGGGCCTTTAGCCCCTTCTTCCCACGAGGTAAGGTAAAACCCTTCCTAGTGTAGCCAATCCCAATGCCCAAACAAGGATAGGAGAGTTGAAAGGAATAAAGATGGAAAATGGTAAGTATGGAGGGAATGAATGATTACCTTTTATAGATCCACCCAGTAGCAACCCATCCTAAAAGGAAATCAACTTGCTATGGCACCCTATCACCCCTCCAGGTATGAATGAGGAAAAGAGCATAATTTCCAAGAAAACGTCATGAAGTGAAGAAGGATTCAATACAACATATTCAAGTGCTTCAAAAATCAAAGTGATACATACCATTATACCCAAACTCATTACCTCATGGAGCAAAACCCATTGTTACTCCAGGACTAGGTTGGTGGGATGAAGACTGTTTTTGGTGATAAGTGGAATGCAATGATGAAAAGAGGGGCCCTTCAGGGCCATGACCAAGTTGTCTGGCTCTCATTACTCCATGTCTAGAACCTGTGGGCCTAGAGATGTGATCTTCTTAGTTATCCCTAGGCAAGAGGATAACATTGGCTCCAACTCGGGGACATGTGCTCACCGTAGAGCGCATGAGAACCTCAACATATTTGGTATGACCTGTGCCTACTGAATCTCAACAAAGGATTTTAGTAATCCCTAGGTTGGTGATATCACCCCTTTTTCATATATGATATAATAAACAAATAAAATCATCTCTAATCTAGCATATGATCATAAGCATACATATATACATAATGAATCAGGACAATATGGAAATTGCAAATACGACTATGGTATAATGATATGCAATGGTATGTACAATGGATCCAAATTCCTACCTACTCCTACTTACATGTTGGTTGAATGTTAGGTGTAGTCATATAACCAGTGAAACCATCCTAGTAATGCCTCATAATACCTACCTCTATATTTCATCATAAACCAAAAAAATGACAGGTTAAGAACAAAAATAACATGAGTTAGAGAATGTATCATATCACAGGAAATCCTAAAGTCTAGCTCATGGAGGCAGGAGGGAGGGACAAAATTATGCCAAATTACACTTCTATGAAAGTTCTCAATCCATCTCAGAAAAGGATCGTGAAAAATAAAAGGCTCAAATGACTGACTCAAAGAGTCTGAAGATTGGCTACCTTGGATGTCATCACATCCCAAGGTCTTGGAAGGGACTAGAAATAACCTAGAGGATGACCTAAAACTTCTCAAGGGAAGGTTGGAATATCGAGATAACAAATTTCTTCTTAAGGCATTCAACCTACCCTTGAATTCTAAAAGAAGGCCTTTCCCTGGATAAAACGTAAGACAATGGAAATGTTTCCCAACTGCACCCTTAGTGACATAGCGAGGTAAAGTAATTGAATGAGGCTAGAAAACCTTGTCAAAATTACCTTGCTTCAGGAAAGCAATGTCCTCACCCTTATCAAGATCTAAGCACAATGGTGGTTTATAATCTTCTTCATGGAATAAATACAAGTGCTCAAAGGAATACTCATCCAAATCCTCAAGGTATGACCGAAAATCATCAGGAGAACATAGAACCAGGTCACCCTTGGGTGCTTGGAAAACATCTGCAACTACATCATGTCCTTGTTACCAAATGTCAAAATCAGTAGTAACCTCATATGATAGTTTTAAAGGAAAAATTTGGAAATGACCCTCAATTCCATAAATGGGATCCCCATAATACCCAATCACATCGCAATTATGTTTCCAAACATGTATTAACTCATCAATATTATCAACCATGTCATTAACTTTATCATAACACGAAGGGATTAAAACATCCAAGGGATCCTCTAACCATTCTTCACTTTCCAAATCACAAAATAAAGCATCTTCAAAATCTTGGAAAGGGAAATAACTTATTGTATTCACTTCTTGTTGTGTAGGAGCATCAAATACTTGGATGACTTGATCAAATGAAAGAGCAAGCATCAGTGCTTCATCATCTTGACTTGCCCCTACATCTTTAGCTTCATACTACATAGGGTCTAACTAGTCCAAGGATTCCCTTTCTTCTTCACCTTTTGAATCATAGAATAAGGTATCGTCAAAAACCTGAAAAGGAAAATGACTAACCTCATCCTCTTCTTTTTGTGTGGGAGGAATAGGATTTCAGATGGCTTCATCAGAGGGAGGAGCATGCATTAATACTTCATCATCATGTTTGATATATTCAGTCTCTCTCTCTTCAACCAGGTCTTCATTATCCTCGGTAGAAGCATGAGTAAATTCTCTCTTCCTTATGGGATTGAAAACATTCATTAGGATCCCTCTCCTCAACCTCTTGTTGGTCGATGACTTTTTCCCTTATTTCCTAGAATTTACTAACAAATATCTCAAGGGAAACTAATCTCTCCAGACTAGGAGTAGCTAGGTTATCTTATGGGGCGTCAACTTTGTTTTCTAGAGTAAAGAGGTAGTCTACCGTGAAAAAGGAGATAGTTGCCTCGATTTGCATAGCCATGTGATAAGATTCTTGGATTATTCTTGGCCCTTTTTTACTGAGGAGAAACCCTAATTTCACTAAGAGTGCATTGGTATAGAGGTAAATGAGGTACTTGTCTTCAAGACGATGGCTTCTAGGAATTTGTTGTAGCAAATTATCAAACTTGGTATGGAATTATTTGAGAGTCTTGTTTTTAGTTTATTTCATGTACTCGAGTATTTTTATGAGCATGTGGATATATTCTAATTTAACACCCCATTTCTCAAGAATGGTTTCTTCTAACTGATCCATAGATGTGATGCTAGCATCAGGGAGATCATCATACCATTTCCTAGCATTGCCATAAAGACTGGCAGAGAAATGTTTCATTGCCAAATCTTCAATATCATCACTAATAGGGTGGAGTTGAACGAAATCCCAAAAATTACCCATGTGATATTCATCCCTAACCCCATCATTACCAGTGAATCTAGGGAAACAATTTTCATACCTTGGAGGCATTTGTCGAGGGTAAATCAGAATTTCACTCATATCCAAGGGTTTAAAAATGGAAAAGAGAGAATCCTACAGAATGTTTCTTCATGTTTTACCAACTCTTAAATTAATGGATTGTTTAACCTTTTCCATTTTCATAGTAAATATATGCTTAGTGAATACAAAATCAAGCTTTCCATTTATTAGTCCATGTCGAAAGGCTAGGGATTATAGCAA
>JZKD02S1660478.1:184797-211296 GCA_000966675.3 Picea glauca | reverse complement strand
ATATATTTCTTCCATGTTATTGGCTTTCAACTTCATAGTGTTATTACAGGGGTGGTAGCGTGTATTAATCATTTTATCTGATTTTGAGCCCTCTGCCAACTCTACATCCTATCTGAGTCCCAACAACTCTACAACCATCTCCTTGACACTGCAACTCTGCACCCCCTCTAACAACTCTCCATCCACCGCCCTCACAGCGCCTCCTACACACCACCTCCACTACATGGATACAACCAAAACTTATCCTCACTACCTAGCCATCTCCTCAACTACCGCCTAGACACCTCCTCACCTACTGCATGGCAAACTCCTCACCTTCTTTTAAATAAGTAGAGATTGCAGTGTATGATGCACAACAGACAATCGAACTTCACTGAGAGAAAACCACATACCTGTTCAGCCAAATCCATGTACTCAATGGTGAGAAAGCATGAATGGAAAGTGGGGATTGCACTGTGATGCACAATAGTCGAACAAGACAAAGGTAGAGCATAAAAAAGGTGAGTTAAATACCTCACTATGATAAGCATCACGTCTGGAGAAGCTTATCGATTCAGCAAAATGACCGGGAGGATGATCCGTACACTAATATCATTTCACATCATTGTGGTAATAGTAGTGAATACCATAACGGTAGTGCCTTCCATCCTAATCTAAACAAGGTTTTGGAAAAATTGTTTCATTTTCTCCTTTGCAACATCAACCTACATCATTATTGTACCATGAATTGTATATATTATATTTATATAAAAACTTCAACCAAGGAAGAGTCACACTCCTACACCCTGTACATACAACAAAGTTTGTGTTGAAGCAGGATGTCTATGTCTCCATTTGCATAGTAAAGACATCGTTTACTGTTTACTTAGAGAGTATCCCATATTCATGTTTGAAAGGTGGTATTTGGTTCAAATCCCATGGACACCCAAAGGATTGGTGCCGCTGTAAGAAATGGTGGTGCTCCCATGGATGTTAAATATACATTAAACCCAATTTCAAGATCCATTCAGAAATCTCTAGGCATTCTACACCAGCTGCACTACAATGTCTCATCCTTCACTATGAATTCCCAACTTACATTTCTCGAGCGCCTGTAAGTAGTTTATTTAGAAAATTATATTATCATTCTCTGCACCTCAATACTTCTAGTGATGGTGATGAGGGATTCAATAATATTGTTTATGGGATTTCCCAGTGCATGGGAAATTTAGATCCTTATGATTGTCAACAATGTGCATTTATGACGAAGACATGGCTTGTTCAGGGATTCAATCACACTTCTAGAGACATTCTACTAAACGGTTGCTTCTTACGTTACGACAATTAAAAATTTTACTACAATTCTAGGGAGACTTCAGAGAATTTTACTAGTGCAATTCGGTCTTATTGTGGGAATAACGCATATAGAAATGATAGCGCCTTCATGAAAAATATAAAAAATCTTTTGGAATCATTGGTGGGGAATGTTAATCCGTTGTAATAGTCTGACTATCCTACCAATGACAGGTAGATTCATTACTTCCTATCTTGTATATCCTCGTAGGTACATTCATTATCGCCTAGCTTGTCTATCCTCGAATTCCTCAAGGAAAATCTCCAGGTACTGATTTTAATTTATTCCACTTGTAAAAGTTTATGATGGTTTTCTTTTACAAATCATCTATGTGCTAACTTAAGTTTGTAACATGAAATTGATGACCCATACGTGAGTATAGCTGATTATTTTGACGTAATTTCTAGAATGAGGATGGGAGGATTGGTCACTATCATGTTAGCCACTCCAAATGAGAGAAACCCTCCACTATTTTCTGCAAAGGACATTAGCTAGTTTTATTTGGAGAATTTCCCTCATGTTTTTCCATCGGTAACGTCTATAATGTTTTTATTCTATTTTTCACATTACAAACAAAATCAGTAATAAATCTTTATGTTTCTTCTCTTTATTTTCCCTACAGGATACATCAAGATTGAATCAATAGAAAATGACTTATTACAGAGGTTGTGTGCGATCGACATTTAGGATTCTTAATGGCTCTAAATATTTTGGGGATTACCTACACAAAAACTTGAAAAAGAATTCTAGGGATACTATTACACCAGACCCTAATGAATGTATATCAAATTAGAACAATCTGCAATCTTCTCCACTTTTTAAGGTATTGCTTCTAGTTGTATGTTGGAAACAATATTTTTGTTTGGGGAAAAAGAAGCATCTAAATGTTACTTACCTTGTTTGTCTAGTATGTTGTGATCACTAAAGGACTCTGATGACTAATACATTCATTACCTCCTAGCTCAAGGTGGAACCCTCTATCATATTGGTCGATTTCCACATACTTCGAGAGTCTCGACCGGGCTTAGAAACTATAACCAATAGTACACTCTTTTATGGTTGCAAGAGGTGACATGTTATGCCAAGCGTGCAACTTCAAGGTAAATCATTTATATATTTATAGTTTAAGGGTAGTTCGGACTATCCTCTTTCTTGAATGTTCATGCCTTGTTTCTTCTGTTATAGCGAAGGAACATTTGTTTTTGTAATTGTAGGGAAGAAGAGGGGAATATCAAGACAAGCATGGCCTTTAAAGTCTTATCATGAGACCTAGATCATTCAATAATATAGCTCTTTCAAAATTCTTCATCATATTAGATTCCCTCAACCACTCAGGATTATGTTATTTGCATTGAATGTGAGCTACTATTATAATTTAACTTGCCATGTGTTGTGAGGTCAGACCTTGATGGCCTCCATGCTCCAAGATCTTCTATATAATGGTGGGTAAAATCATGAAGGTGGGTAACACTTTTGTGATAATCGGATCTCCAAAATTCCTAGAGACCTTTTTTCGGTTGAACTGATACTTCTTTTGGCCAAAAAATGTTTCGACCAAACCTTTTAACATCAAATTGAACGGTACCATGACGATGCCCTCGATTTTCATGTACAATTTTAGCTAGACGAATTTTTTTCATCCGGTAACATCTTTTCAGCTGAAAGATTCGTTCAACCGAAAACTTACTAGTGGGATGGATTTTTTCATTCGGTAACATCTTTTCGGTTGAAAGATTGTTCAGCCGAAATGTTTTTTCATCTGAAAAAACTTTCAACCAAAAAAGGTTTTATATATTGCTCGCAGATTGGTCAATCCATCCTTTTCGAGTTGTCGATAGTCTGGTGTTGTTGGTCATTGTTGTCGTTGTTGGTGGTGTTGGTGTTGTTGGTGTTGTTGTCATTGTTGGTGATGTTGGTGTTGTTGGTGTTGTCATTGTTGGTGTTTTTGGTGCTATTGTCGTTGTTGGTATTGTTGTTGTTGTCATTGTTGGTGTTGTCGTTGTCAGTGTTTTTGTCGTTGGTGTTGTTGGTGTTGTTGGTCGTTGTTATAGTTGGTGTTGTTGGTGTTGTCATTATTGGTGTTATTAGTGTTTTTATAGTTGGTCGTTGTTGGTCTTTGTTATAGCAGGTATGTTATAGTTTTTTAAATTAGTGTAATTAGCATGTTTATGTTTTATAAATTAGTGTAAATTAGTGTAATTAGCGTAATTAGCCTGTTAAATAGTGAATTCACTGTGCTTAATTCACTATGCTTTTAATTCACTTTGTTTTTTAAGCATGGTGAATTAAAAGAACAATGAATTCATATACCTAGTAAGAATAAGGAAGAGCTCTGATAACTCCTCTTCTGACTCTTTCTATCTAAAAAAAAAAAAAAAGAGTAATTAATCCTACTGTTTACTAGACTGAATAACCTAAACTTCTACTATCTCCTAAACAAAAATCCTATTGTTCATACTTTTACAACAAGACAATGAATTAAGCACAGTGAATTCAGTGTGCTTAATTCATTGTGCTTAAAAAGCACAGTGAATTCAGTGTGCTTAATTCATTGTGCTTAAAAAGCACAGTGAATTAAGCACAATGAAACTTTTGAGGAAATGATCCCAATTCGCTAAGCTAAGTATGGTCGACAACCGAACAATTCTTCATGCACTATTGATGCCTTAACTTAACACAATAGACAGACTCTTTATGTTATGACCCACCACCAGACTCTATATGTAACATGGGAGGGGTATTCTAGAAAATATTCCACCTCACTCAATAGTCCCCCTAGCCCATAATTCTCTTGACTTGCCCCATCAAAATATCCCTAGGCATATGTTTTTTCAATATTTGGACTAGGAACCACTCTTGGAGGATTTTTCATACTGGGTTTCCACACTCCCTCATATGCATACTTGATTTGAGAAAAAAAACTTGAATGGGCACACATTTCTTTATTTTGAAAGATCATATCATTCCTAGCTAGCCAAAGGGACCAAAGGACTATACAAGGAAGAGCTTTATCAGCCTGGACAGATTTTGTCTTAAACCAGATATCTAGACAATCCACTACAATATATCCCTTCCATTTACCATTTCCACCTGCTAATTTAAGAGATTCCTCCCATATTGCTTTTGTAAAAGAACATGTTATCATCAAGTGAGGTAAGGTCTCATCATTACTTTTGCAGAAGATGCATCTTCATGTCCCATGACATGCTCTCTTTTTAAAATTATTCCAAGTCAATATTTTGTTTGCAAGAACTATCCAAAGGAAAACTTTTTGTTTTATAGGGGATTTTATTTTCCATACAGACTTCCACCACCACTTCCGATCATTTTCCTCCTCTACCTGAAACATTGCTTTATATCCTAATTGTGATGTGTATCTTCCTGATGAGTTGTTTTTAGACCAAACAATTACATCCTCTTCCTCTCTTAATATGATTGAACTATGTTTCAACTTTTGTACAGATAGAGTCCAACATTTTTCTACCTCCCCTTGCAAGCCTATCCTATTTGATTCCTTCCAACCCTAATTCCAGATAGAATTATTGCTAGGGTCTATTGCCTCTACCAAATAGCATAGCCTTTCAGATTAAGCACAGTGAATTCATTGTTCTTAATTCACTATGTTGTATATAATATACTCTTTTCTAATTCATTGTGCTTAAAAAGCATAGTGAATTTAACACAGTGAATTCGGCACAGTTAATTCAAATTGTACATGTAAATCTATTTGCCAAAGACTGATGTAAATCTAGTGTGCATGGAAAAGAGATTGATGTATCCTTGTTTCCCAAAACCAATCTCACAAGTTAACATCAAATACAAATTAATTATAAGTGTGTGGGTTATAATAATCTAATTTGTGCAAAGAGAAACTAGATACCATAATATTGAAATTCTCCAAACCAATAGAATTTTTTCATTAGAGTTTAAGAAGTGTTGATTTTCAGGTGAAATATTAACCATGCATATGAAAGTGAAGGGATTAGTTCTCCATAAAACAACGAGTGTTTACCCATTCAAAATAGTTCTATAAATGAGTTAATATTAAACAAGGTCATAATCTTATTTACTTCACCTATCTACACATCTAAATATAGGAATATACCATTAGATTTCATATAGGATAATATACCATTAGATTTCATATAGGATAATATAGGTCAGTGTCAGTGTTTCCAACTTTAATATGAATCATTTTAATTCTAAGTGCAAATATATTATTCTCTAGTGTGTGTATATTATATTTATGCCAAATGATTTAAATATTCTATGTGTTAAACCATGGAATCAACAAACCCTTAAATACTAGCACTTGGGAAATGAAATGTTCCAACAACAAATCGAAGTTGTTCTAGGACTTAAACCATCAATGAGGTTCTAGAATTGTATCATGTCCTAAATTACTTGAAATAACCATCAAATAGTGTGACATGAATATGTATTTAATCTTTAGAAATATGAAAAACTTTAATCATTCACAATTGTGGTATGATCAGTGTGCTTAATTCATTGTGTTGTATATAATATACTATTTTCTAATAACTGACAACATCATTTGGTGAGAACATCATGCTAATAAAATTATATAGTAATATCATATTAGTAGTGATCAAAGGACTTAGTAACAACACATCATGGACTTACTCTTCTATAAATACCCTTGTAATCACATTAGATCAGTAATCACCTATATTACACTTAGTATATCAACAACACATTAGCTATTGATATTACTTCTCCTTATTCATGTAATCATCATAGTAATCATTATTAATGAATCTGTGGTGTCAAATGCCTAGTAGTATATGTGTGTTCTTTGGTTAAGCTCTACCTTATTTCCATAATATTTGTACATGAGTTAGCTAAGTTGATCTTACTAGTACCAATAAAGAGCATAGGTAATGATACTTATTACTCATAGATAGTGTAATCATAGTAACATAATATGGAAACTGTAACATAAGCAGATAGAGTGGATTAGTACTAAGAGATTGAACAAGCATGACCTTATATTGTTAAATGATAGTAAGTAACCATGTATCTTTGCTTAATCTGGTGTTATATGTAATACAATCCTATGTGTTATGTGTATTCAATGAAGCTTATTATTACGGAAATCATACCCTTATTAGTATAATGGAAACAGTACTAACCTAAATAATATGGTAAATACATTTACTTATCCTTGTTAGCTATATAAGTATTCCAGTAATTATGTATATGGAGTAATGAAACCACATATGATCTACAAAGCACATTGAGATTACACTAGTGACCCTTTTCTCATAAGGATATGGATAGTAATCACACCTTAATTAGGTGAAATACATAGGATAAGCTTAACTTGTTTCATAAAAGCTAGAAACATTGACCTAACTAGTAATGATAAGGATTAGTTTAGGAAGCACGTATACCTTATCTCTATATGTCTATGTTCTCCATGTATCTAGTCCATTCATATTGGTTGATCAAGTACAAGCTTCATTAGTTATACCTATTACTAACCTTTATTGAATCGGTCACTAAACAATGGTAATCAAAGAGAGCTTGATTGTATGACCCTTATTGAACATGATGCTATGGACTTGTACTAATCAATGAGCAAGCAACACATATAATCTCTTACTAATAATCAGGAGCTTGAATGAGTGCAATAGGTAAGGGTTAGAGTTATAGCCTATAATAATAGTGGTGATCATATTATTGATATCTACTAGTACGAATGGAGTATGTTTACCATTGTTATTCACTCTTATTCAAGTTGGTACTATATTGGTTACATTATCTTAGTTATGTAGAAGCTCATGATCTATGTAATATGGAGAAATCTCTAATATGGATTTACTACTCTGTTTCAATTAGGTTCAACTTGCTACTGGTGAAAGAGTGGTATTATTACCTATGATATGTATATGTTTTCTACAAAAAGGATATCTTACTATCATTGGTTTGTTAAGCTCTACTCCATGTGAAGCTCTAGTCACATTGATTCCCTTTATTCCATTAGATTCCATTAATGAATCTAAGACTCGAAATGGAACAATTTAGGCTAAGGGTATATCACCTTAATAGATTCTCAGGCTGGTGGGTGGGTGTAACAACCATGTCGTTACTACAACAAAGTGACGTACAACAGTTCAATTTATTTTTTTTTAAGGCGGTGTAGGAAAAACATCATCGACACCCTAATCACGTAAATTAGCAAAACAAATTATTCATTAATAATCAGTTACGACACAATGTCGACACCTCATCATCACCACGAACCCTGACACGCATAACAATGTATTAACACCATAGCTAACAACAACCCAACATCAATGTGTTCTAACAAAATGCTAATGCATAGCAGTACGAATCATAAAGCACTCAGTCCATCCATACTAAACATTGATTAAACATGGCGCATGAATAAGAATTCACATAAATCATCACATATCATATCAATTTTCAATTCGCGCATGAATTTTTATGTCTACCACAATCATTCATTAATTTATGCACGCAATTAATCTAGTCATTTACTCACCACATAATCCAAGGTGCGAGAAGTATGAGATCTAAACCAAAATCAAAATGCGCAAGAAATCCAAAGCTAAAATCATCCTTTATTACATATCATCCATTACGAAAAATCCAACTCCGCAAAAGTCCAAGAGCTAACTGTCATAATACATCAATCCATAGGTGCAAGTAATAATTAACTGCTCATGATGCAAGAATGATCAATGTTAACAATAACTTCAAGGTGCAATAAAAATAGTGTGAAGCATCTACACAATGACATAAGTAAAGGCACAAGTAATCAACTTCATCTATTTCTAGGCGCAAGGCTAATGTCTAAATTACTCCCATGGCACGTGAATAATCTAGTACTAAAGTCAACCATAAGATACATTATTCCCAGGTGCGTGCGTGATATAAATACTAAATTAACATAAACCAACACCGTTACCATGCGCACAAATAAATCTTAGCACTTTAGGAAATCACACAACAACATTGTTACAAGCACACAAGTGTTTCCAAAGCATAAACCTTTATGCATCATCAAGGCCCATTGAGCCATGCAAATAACTACTAAAAATCAAGAAACAAGGTTACTTAATGGCACTAGGTAGGTGGATCACATTACTATTCGAGTCAATCATTATCCCTGGCGCAATTATGGTTATCAACTGAGTTGAGGCACAAAAAGTGATCTAAACTATTAATTTTGGGGCGCATGAGAAAAACACAAGCAAGAGAATAAATTCAAGCACTCATCCATCAACTTTATTAAGGCACGTGAGTAGATTAATTACCCAAAAATCAAGCATTCCCCACCCCCATTCTTTCAAGGCACCATGGGATCCGCTAGTTTATCTTCAAGTCACCTTAAGTAATTTCAGCAATCTTATCTTAAGGGTGATCTAACTAGATTAAGTAGCATGTATATAACCACACCATAGCCTTCCATTACCTCTGCCTACATTACTTATTTAAGTACCATTGTTAAATTTCTCCTTCAAGTATTAATAAATTTTTGCAGTAAATTTTCATTGTAAAAAGAATAAATCGAATACAAAAAGGGGGCACAATCTACAGTAACTCCCTAACTCCAATGAAATGAAGTCAAATGACATTTAGGGATGGAATATCTCATCTCTGAAGCTACAAATTGGACTGAAATGCAATAAAATATTGATCAGTGCTACAATCATTTTTATATGGGACCACAATACATAACCCATATTACAATTTAAACAACTAAAAAAAAGGCCCCAATCTGGAATCATCAACTGAAGGAGGGAAATTACCAGATCCACATCTTCTGCGTAGATGGTAGCGCGACTCCCTCCCCCACTCAACATTCGCTGAGGTGATTCGTTGGGAAATTTTGTTGAGGTATAACCAGCAAAAATCATAGGTATCTGGGTGATTCGCAGAGGAGAAAAACCACTCGCTGAGCAAGGACCACGAATTTCGTTGGGCATTGGCCCCAAAATTCATTGGGTAAAGGAGTGAGGTGCAAAGCCTTGTGCTCTTCCCAACGCTGATACTAAGATGAGATAACGTTGTAATAATCCCAGAAAACGTTGGGAAATCTTAATAACGAAATGTTGTGTGAAAAAAATCCGAACACGAAGCATTAAGGGAGAAGATTGTTGTATGAATCAAGGACAACACTCGAAAAGATTCAAGATGGAATGTTGGAAGGAAAAAAGGAAAAATAAATGCAAAGTAAGATTCGAATTGCATGGGTATCCTCTTCCCAAATCGCAGGGAATGCAAACACCAAAGCATAGATAGCAATGCAGTAAAGGAGACCATAATAATGCTGAGAAAGGAGTCATAGCTCACGGAGAAAACATTGGAAGAAAAAAACGAAGGTTTTAACCACATCAAGAAGGAAAGAAATACATGCAAAATTATAGAGGCAGCATGCTCCAATGTTGGGCGATTTTATTTTTTATTTTTTTTCAACGCATGGGTTTCACCACCTCAAGAAATCAAGAAATACAAGCAAATTGTAGAGGCCAGGGAGGGAATAAACGCCCAGGAGGGAATTCCTTGTTGGGTAGAGAAATTATCCTACACTTATTATCTATGCATAGGAAAGCAGGGCATTTGAATCTAAATCTTTAACATCAGAGTGAAAGACAGTCGTTTCAGCTCCTAACCGACTGCTCAAGCACAGACTAATAACTTAAAGGATAAGGGAACCGAAGATAAAAACACAATTTCCTTGTATTAAAAACCAGAAAAACACAGAGTAAAATAAAATAATGGCCCGAGAACCAAAATGCAATCTTCCTCGGTAATAATACAAACGCAGTAATAATCCCAACCAGAACCAGAAACTACAATAAAACGTAGTAATAAAACAAAGCTCGAAACATAAATTTAGTGACCCTTTTGCAATTTCACATGGCATACTATCGCCCAGATAAAAAATCATATGCATAACCAAACGAGTCTTTTTCTTTTAACAACATCTACGCAAGCGAGCTTTCGACAATAAAGAAATGCATGAATAAGAAATTGAGCTATTATTCAATACAAATTATGCACATGTGTACCATAGTCAAATGTGAAGAACTGGAAGTGATTGTCCTGTGCTCGTGCTCCATCCAACTCTGACTTGCCAACCAATGAGACCTCACCCATACCTCCCAACCAATGTTAGGGGTACTCTTCTTCCCCCTGAGCCCCCTGAGCCGCAAAGGGGCCACGTACACAATACCAAATATTGCTAGCACCCAACTTGCCTCGCAAGGTCAAGCTACCACTCGTTACCCGAGATGGGTATCCCAACTCCCACAAGAGAAAGTTCAGCCAAGATGAATTTCAACAACGTAACATTACGCAAGCTAGATTTGATCCCCTCTTCTCCTCAACCATCCTTTTTATAGATTTTTCTTAGTCATTAGTTTCCCAAAACCCTCATTAGCGTCATTTTTCATTTAATTAATTTCGAAAAACCTACCCCGTACACATGTTACTCGATCCCCTAGTTGTACCAGAAAATCAATTTATTAATTAATTAAATTTGTCTATTTCCCTCACCCACCTAAAAGCGTTCCTAAAAATGCTCCTTGGTGTCCCAATATTCCCTTACAATTCTTAAATGAATTACGCCTTACTTAATTCCTAGTTGAGTTCATAAATAGAAAGTTCCAAAGGCTAGATTCCTTACTAAGTTAGGCATTCCCCTTTTTCTTTTAAGTTTCTCTTTCTCTTTAAGTTTCCCCTTTTCCTTAGGTTTCCCCCTTCTCTTAAAGTTTCCCCTTTTTATAACTAAGTTCAAAATTAGCAGGTTTAGACAAAAACTACCAAATACCCATTTTATTAATTAAACCTTTATTAAAATTTCCACTTTAATTATTAATGCTTGAATTTTATTTACCCCCTTATTGTTACATGTCTAATTAGTTTTTTTTGTTCAAAGTTTCTACTCAAACCTAGATTTTCAATTCCTAGGATTGGTGATAGTTTTTAAGGGAAAATTTGTTATTAAACTTTACTTATCACATCATTCATTTTAAGGCCGACCAAGTCCTAAGGAGGCATAGTTTTCTAGGCATTAGGTTTATTAACTTATCATAGTTAAAATCGCGACGTGTCCTTCAAGATGCATCACGTGCTCCAAGGGTGCCACTCACCTCTTTCTTTTTTATTCGCATGACGTGCCCTTCAAGACACACTACGTGCTCCAAGGGTGCCACTTGCCTCTTAACTAAATTTGGTAGACGTCGAACCCCTGGAGTCTATACTTTGTCAGGTGATCTTGTGGGAGACTAAGGGCCTCTAAGGAATAAGGAACATGTCTTATTGTGTGCCCCTTAGAATCATCATGAGCGACTGTCACAGTCTTCCCTGACGGCATCGTAGGTCTCTCGAACTAGGTAATATTTAACCTACAGTTTGAGCCACAGTGAGAGTGCTAGTACGTTGTGGCAAGGTTGTTGTCACACCTCTCCCTCAATATCTTTGGTTGTCGTGAGTGACCCCTTTACTCCAAATGTGATTCTGGTCAGCAAGCTATCATCATCTTGCATCCATCAATGAATCATGTCAGCAATAACAATCAACATCATAATATCTAATCATATGTACATATGTCACATCAACAACATTCAAGCCCTAACAGCCCACTTCGTGACTCGATCCGAAGTCCCAGGAGTTTCATCGATGCCTCAGCATCCTCAACATCCAGAGGCCTACAAACTTAGGAGAACCCATTCAATGGCACCTATATATGTAAATACAACAAAATAACATATCCTCAAATCCACAATATCTCATAATAATAATCAAAACAACCAATAGTATAATGACCTGGATCACTTGCATGCAAGTGTCCTCAAAGAATAAGTTTGCTCAGTGTGTGCAAGAGTGAGATGTTACATACACCCCCTCTTGTTTTAAACTTTGTCCTGAAGTTTCACAGTATGTAAGTGTCGAATAAAGTGTATCACAATATCATTAGTCTAACTATCAAACAGAAATGGGAATTGTTGACACATATCATATGTGTCCTCCCAAATCGTCGAGTGTGGACTATAGTTGTCGCACTGGACCTTGACCTGATCTATTGTTTGACGTCGTAGCCATTGAATGTGATGGTCTAGGATGTATATTATCTTTGTCATGAGAGAACTCTCATATGATACCTGCAAGGAACTCATGTCAATAACATGTGAAGGATCACTAACATAATGTCTCAAAATAGATACGTGAAAAACATCGTGCATACGCCTCAAAGAATCAAGCAAGGATAGTCGCTAGGCCATGGGCCCCTTATTTTCCATAATCTCTAAGGGTCCCATGAACTAAGGACATAGTTTATCACCCTTTCCAAACTTGATCGAACTTTTATGCGATTTCACCCGCAAGAAGACTCGATTTCTTACTTCATAACTATGATAGACACGATGTGCATCGACATAACCCTTATGTCGATCCTGCGCTTCCTTGATCCTTTGTCTTATGGTTTTCATTTGATCTTCCATTTCTTGGATTGCTTCTAGTCCCACCAGGACCCTATCCTCAAGTCGATCCCAACTCAAAGACGTCTAACATGGTCTCCCGTAAAGAAACTCGAAAGGCACCATCTTAATGGTGCTTTGATAACTGTTGTTATATGAAAATTCTACCAGTGGAAAGAATTCCTCCCAATGCTTATGTTGTTCCATAACGTACATACGCAACATATCCTCCAAGATTTGGTTTTTTCGTTCGGTCTTCCCGTCAGTTTCCAGGTGATACACAGTACTAAAGTTTAAGTTGGGTTCCCAAGGCCTCTTGGAAACTAGTCCAAAATCGTCCTGTAAACACCGATCCTATATCGGATATAATCCTCTTAGGCATGCCATGTAACCTCACAATATCACTGATGAAAACTCTAGCTAATTCAAGTTCCTGATATGTCATCCACACAGGAATAAAATGAGCACTCTTCATCAGAGTGTCGACTACCATAAAAATCGATTCGTGTCTCCTTGTTGTCAGTGGAAATCCAACAATGAAATCCATCAAAATGACCTCCCATTTTGATTCTAGAATAGCGTGTGGTTGTAGTAATCCTGTCGGATGTCTATGTTCAGCCTTCACCTACTGACATTCTATACATATTTCCATGTAGTTGATTATGTATGCCTTCATTCCTTTCCAGAAGAATAAGGGTTTAAGGTCTACCCTCATCTTCGTGACTTCAGGATGAGCCATGTACACTGCTCTATGATCCTTGTTTAGGATCAAACTGCTCAACTCATCATTGGGTGGTACCTAAATTTAATTTTTAAATCTCAATAATCCATCGTCGTCCAACGTAAATCCTTCAAATATTGGTACCATCGTTTTGTTTTGTCCGATAAAATCCTTGACCTCTTTGTAACAGTCATCATAATGTTATAGAGTTAGGATCTTTTCACGTAGATTCATTTGAAGAGGCATCACCAAAAAGATGTGTGGTCTCCGACTCAACACATCTGCCACTCTGTTCACTGTCCATTTTATGTAAGTAATCTTGAAATCATGCTCGCTAAGCAACTCTGACCAATGTCATTGTCGCGCGTTCAAGTCATTTTGCGTAAAGATGTGTTGTAGTCCACAGTGGTCTATTTTTAGTTCAAATTTTCATCCAATTAGGTAAGTCTCCAAACTCTCAAGGCATATACAATGGCTAACAAATCCAAATCATGCATTGCATAGTTCTCCTCATGCCTTCTCAAATTTCTCGAGATGTAAGCGCTCACTCGATCGTCTTGCATCAAGACTCCTCCTAATCCTTCCTTGGATGCGTCAGTGCATACCAAGAAGTTTGTGTCCATGTCAGGGACCCTTAGTATTGGTGTTGTTGTCAATAGCTCTTTGAGCCTCTGAAATGCCTCCATGCATTTCTCGGTCCAAACAAACTTCTTGTTCTTCTTCTGTAATTATGTGATCAGACTTGCTATATTCGAAAAACCCTCGATGAACCGTCGATAGTATCCCACTAAACCCATGAAGCTTCACACTTCTAGGAAATTTGTCGACACATGCCATTCCATAACAGCCTCCACCTTTGTTGGATCCACAATGATACCTTCGTCGGAGATGACATGCCCTAAGTAGTGAATCTTCGATTGATAAAACGAGCATTTAGACAAATTCCCATACAATGTTTTCTCTCGTAGACACTGTAGTACCATGTGCAAGTGCTCGCCGTGCTCCTCCATCGTCCGAGAGTAAATCAAAATATCGTCAATGAATATTTGGATGAACTTGTGCAAGTATTCACGGAACACCTCATTCATCAAACTCATAAATACCCCTGGGGCGTTCATCGGTCCAAACGGTAACACAGTAAACTCGTAATGTCCAAACCTCGTCTTAAAGGAAATCTTAGGGATTTTTTCCTCCTTGATTTGTAACTGGTGATACCCTGATCTCAAATTGATCTTTGAAAACACCGTCACACCCTTCATCTGATAAAACAGATCATCAATCCTTGGCAACGAATATTGATTCTTGATTGTTGCCTTGTTCAATTGACGGTAGTCAATATAGAGTCTCCATGACCCATCCTTCTTACGTATGAATATAACAGGTGCACCCCACGATGACACACTTGAACGTATAAGTCCTAGGTCCAACAACTCCTTCAGTTGTATTTTCAACTCCTGTAACTTTGGGGTCGACATCCGATAAGGCGTTCTTGCTATTGGTTCAATCCCCGGTTTTAGGTCTATGGTAAATTCAAATTCCCTCTCAAGCGGCATCCCAAGTAACTCCTCATGGAAGATGTTTGCAAACTCTCACACCACCGGAAGGTTTTTTAGACCTTATGTTATTCCCTTCTAGTTTAACGCGAGGATCGCATAAAGCTTACATCCCTTGTTCATGTTCTTCCATAGCTGCAAGGAAGAGATGAACCTTAGGGAAACTCCCTGGTTCCGACCTACAATCACGTGTCTCTATCCCTCATCATCTACCAAGATCAATCGTTTTGTCTTACAGTTGAGTATCACCTCATGTGATTCCAACCAGTCCATATTGATCACGACATCATAAGATCCCAACATCGTGACATACAGGTTGGCCCTGGTGAAAAACTCTCCCAGGTTAAGGCTATAGCCCGTAACGTTTCCTCCAAACTTTTTTTTGGCTCCCAAATCCATTACTACAAATATAAACTCGTCTTGTTCGACTGCCTTTACCTTAATTATTTTTAGCGTTGCACTAGAAATAAAACTCTCTGTAGCACCTAGATCTATAAAAATGCTAAGGGTTTGGTCAACGACAATACCTGACGTCTTGAGCATGATCGACTAGTGCTCTGCCTAGCGGTTATTCACCGTTGCATGAATCCAATGGGCCTTGCCCAAATCTCCCACGGTAGTGGGTCCGGCTGATCCAGATGCTTTGGTCCTCTCCACTGGGAAGTCACACTGGTAATGTGGCTCTCCACATGTCTAGCACCCTTTCTTCAGTCCAGTACTCCTGGTACCCGAAGTAGAAGCTGACGGCCCACCAGCTTGGAACACTGGTATGTTCTATTGAACAAGCCTAAACTATTGTTGGTGCGGTCAACATTGTTGTTGGTGTTGTGGTCCTCTGTAAGGATTCCATTGTTGATGTGCCAGTCGTCGTGGTGTAGTGTATGTGGATCCTCTCTGAGTGCCTCACAATCATGGTGAATATCTAGCTGGTGTCTGATTCTTCAGCGCACCAAATGACACATGTCCCACTGGTCTCGTTGGAGTCCTTCTCTGACCCCCACTGATAAGCTCCCCCTCTTCTATGAGGTCCTTCTGAATAGCATCGTGAAAGGATTGAGGCATTATAATCCTCACTTTTTCACGTGTGTTGACATTAAGGCCGAACACGAACTTGTTGACCTTAATTTTCTCGGTATTCAGGTGTGGAGCATACCGAAACAACTCCAAGAAGCAGACCTCATACTCAGGCATTGTATGATCGCCCTGTATCAAGGCGTTGAACTCATTGAGCTAACACTCAATGAATTCCTCAGACAGATACCTCTCCTGAAACCATTCCTTGAACATTTCCGATGATACATCTTTGACGGCCATGTTCAATTATGGCAGGAGCATCTTCCACCAAAGAAGAGTGCTCCCCTTCATTTGAAAGACCACCATGCAGACCTTCATGTTGGAGGTATAGTCACGAAGTGCAAAGCACATCGCCATATTCTCCAACCATGACTCGGCAGCTGCACCATCTGGGGCACCCAAGAACTCGGGAAACTTAACCTTCTCAAGTTTGTGGTGAATACTACCAGTACCAACCAGGGTGCATCGTGGACCCTCAGGAGGTGTTAGCGCCCTAGCCTCATCTCTATCCAAATGGTTGATCAGTGCCTCATACATCCTCTGGAAGGACCTCATCAGCCCAACCACATAACCCACAACTATTTGTTCCTGCCCGACCACCTATTCGTATCCCTGAGGTTTAGACCCCTCAGGAGTGGATGCTACTAGGGGCATCGTGCCTTCTTCCCTAGCACCCTGTCATCTGCCTCTGTGGCTTCCTCTAACCATGATTACCACACAAATACAAATCAATTTAATTAGCAACATCATAATCAATTATCTAATCAACAGAAGTTGTAGTGATCCCAAGTCGTGGGTCAAACCGGCTCTAATACCATATGTAACATCCCTACCGTTACTACAACAAAGTGACGTACAACAGGTCAATTTTTTTTTTTAAGTAGTGTAGGAAAAACATCATAATAATGAAACATCATCAACACCCCAATCACGTAAATTAGTGAAACAAATTATTCATTAATAATCAGTTACGACACAATGTCGACACCTCATCATCACCTCAAACCCCGACATGCATAACGATGTATTAACACCATAATTAACAACAACCCAACATCAATGCGTTCTACCAAAATGCCTATGCATAGCAATACGAATCATAAAGAGCTCAATCCATCCATCCTAAACATCGATTAAACATGGTGCACAAGTAAACATTCGCATAACTTGTCATATATCATATCAATT
This sequence comes from Picea glauca, assembly GCA_000966675.3. Lineage (NCBI taxonomy): Eukaryota > Viridiplantae > Streptophyta > Pinopsida > Pinales > Pinaceae > Picea > Picea glauca. Next base: position 193,956 of record JZKD02S1660478.1, on the reverse strand, counting down.
TTCAATTTGCGCGAGAATTCTTATGTCTACCACAATCATTCGTTAATTTCTACACGTAATTAATCTAGTCATGTAATTACCACATAATCCAAGGTGCGACAAGTCTGAGATCTAAACCAAAACTAAAATGCGCAAGAAATCCAAAGCTAAAATCATCCTTTATTACACATCATCCATTGCAAAAATCCAACTCCGCAAAATTCCAAGAGCTAACCATCATAATACATCAATCCATAGGTGCAAGTAATAATTAGCAACTGCTCATGATACAAGAATAATCAACATTAACAATAACTTCAAGGTGCAATAAAAATAATACGAAGCATCTACACAATGACATAAGTAAAGGCAAAAGTAATCAACTTCATATATTTTCTGGCACAAGGCTGATGTCTAAATTACTCCTGCGACACGTGAATAATCCAGTACTAAAGTCAACTATAAGCTACATTATTCCCGGGCGTGCCCGTGATCTAAATACTAAATTAACATAAACCAGCACCATTACCATGCACGCAAATAAATCTAATAACTTTAGGGAATCACACAACAACATTGTTACAAGCGCACAAGTGTTTCCAAAGCATAAACCTGTATGCGTCATCAAGGCCCATTGAGCCATGCAACTAACTACTAACAATCAAGAAACAAGATTACTTAATGGCGCTAGGTAGGTGGATCACATTACCATTCGAGTCAATCATTATCCCTGGCACAATTATGGTTATCAACTAAGTTGAGGCACAAAAAGTGATCTAAACTATTAATTTTTGGGCACATGAGAAAAACACAAGAAAGAGAATAAATTCAAGCACTCATCCGTCAACTTTATTAAGGCACGCGAGTATATTAATTACCCAAAAATCAAGCATTCCCACCCCCCCCCCAAATTCTTTCAAGGAGCCATGGGATTCGCCAGTTTATCTTCAAGTCACCTTAAGTAATTTCAGCAATCTTATCTTAAGGGTGATATAACTAGATTAAGTAGCATGTATCTAACCACACCATAGCCTTCCATTACCTCTACCTACATTACTTATTTAAGTACCATTGTTAAATTTCTCCTTCAAGTATTAATAAGTTTTTGCAGTAAATTTTCATTGTAAAAAGAATAAATCGAATACACGAACGGGGCACAATCTATGGTAACTCCCTAACTCCAATGAAATGAAGTTAGATGACATTTAGGGTTGGAAACTCTCATCTCTGAAGATGCAAATTGGACTGAAATGCAATAAAATACTAATCGATGCTACAATCATTTTTATATGGGACCACAATACATAACCCAGATTACAATTTAAACAACTAAAAAAAAGGCCCCAATCTGGAATCGTCAACTGAAGGAGGGAAATTACAAAATCTGTATCTTCTGCGTAGATGGAAGCGTGGCCCCCTCCCCCACTCAGCATTCCCTGAGGTGATTCGTTGGGAAAATTTGTTGAGGTATAACCAACAAAAATTGTAGGTATCTGGTTGATTCGCAAAGGAGAAAACCACTAGTTGAGAAAGAACCACGAATTTCATTAGGCATTGGATCCAAAATTCGTTGGGTAAAGGAGTGAGGTGCAGAGCCTTGTTCTCTCCCTAATGTTGAGACTAAGATGAGATAACGCTGTAATAATCTTGGAAAACATTGGGAAATCTTAAAAATGAAATGTTGTGTGAAAAAAAATCAGAACACGGAGCATTAAGGGAGAAGATTGTTGTACGAACCAAGGACAACTCTTGGCAAGATTCAAGATGGAATGTTGAAAGGAAAAAAGGTAAAATAAACGTAGAGTAAGATTTTAATCGCATGGGTATCCTCCGCCCAACTCGCAAGGAATGCAAACACCAAAGAAGAGACAACAATGAAAGAAAGGCGACCATAATAATGGAGAGAAAAGAGTGGCAACTCATGGAGAAAACAATGGAAGAAAAAAATGTAGGTTTTAACCACATCAAGAAAGAAAGAAATACAAGAAAAATTGTAGAGGTAGCATGCTCCAATGTTGGGTGATTTTTTTTTTTCAATGCAGGGGTTTCACCACCTCAAGAAAGCAAGAAATACAAGAAAATTGCAGAGTCTGAGGGAATAAATGCCCAAGAGAGAATTCCTTGATGGGAAGAGAAATTATCCTACACTTATTATCCATGCATAGAAAAGTAGGGCATTTGAATCTAAATCTTTAACACCGGAGTGAAAGACAGTCGATTTGGCTCCTAGCCAACTACTCAGGCACGAACTAATAACTTAAACGATAAGGGAACAGAAGATAAAAACACAATTTCCTTGTATTAAAAACAATAAAAACACAAAGTAAAATAAAATAATGGTCCGAGAACCAAAATGCAATCTTCCTCAGTAATAATACAAACGTAGTAATAATCCCAACCAGAATTGGAAACTACAATAAAACGCAGTAATAAAACAAAGCTCAAAACATAAATTTAGTGACCCTTTTGCAATTTCACACAGCGCACTATCGCCCAGATAAAAATTCATATGCATAACTAAACAAGTCTTTTTCTTTTAACAGCATCTATGCAAGTGAGCTTTCAACAATAAAGAAATGCATGAACAAGAAATTGAGCTATTATTTAATACAAATAATACACATGTGTATCGTAGCCAAATGCGAAGAACCGGAAGTGACTGTCCCGTGCTCGCGCTCCATCCAACTTCGACTTGTCAACCGATGAGACCTCACCGATACCTCCCAACCAATGCTAGGGGTACTCTTCTTCCCCCTAAGCTCCCTAAGCCACAAAGGGGCCATCCAGACAATACCAGAGAATGCTATCACCCAGCTCGCCTCACAAGGTTGAGCTACCACTCGTTACCCAAGCTGGGTATCCAAACTCCCACAAGAGAAAGTTCATTCAAGATGAATTTCGACAGCGTAACGTTACGCAAGCCAGATGTGATCCCCTCTCCTCCTCCACCATCCTTTTCATAGATTTTTCTTAGTCATTAGTTTCCCAAAACCCTCATTAGATTCCTTTTCCATTTAATTAATTTTGAAAAACATTCCCCGTACACATGTTGCTCGATCCCCTAGTTGCACCAGAAAATTAATTTATTAATTAATTAAATTTTTCTATTTCTCTCACCCACCTAAAAGCATTCCTAAAAATGCTCCTTGATGTCCCAATATTCCCTTACAATTATTAAATGACTTACACCTTACTTAATTCCTAGTTGAGTTCATAAATAGAAAGTTTCAAAGTCTAGATTCCTTACTAAGTTAGGCATTCCCTTTTTTCTTTTAAGTTTCTCCTTTTCTTTAAGTTCCCCCTTTTCCTTAGGTTTCCCCCTTCTCTTTAAGTTTCCCTTTTTCTTAAAGTTTCCCCTTTTTATAACTAAGTTCAGAATTAGCAAGTTTAGACAAAAACTACCAAATAACCCTTTTATTAATTAAACCTTTATTAAAATTTCCACTTTAATTATTAATGCTTGAATTTTCTTTACCCCCTTGTTGTTACATGTCTAATTAGTTTTTATTTTCAAAGGTTCTACTCAGACCTAGGTTTTCAATTCCTAGGCTTGGCGACATTTTTTAAGGGAAAATTTGTTATTAAACTTTACTTATTACATCATTCATTTTAAGGTTGACCAGGTCCTAAGGAGGCATAGCTTTCTAGAAATTAGGTTTATTAACTTATCATAGTTAAAATCGTGACGTTCTCTTCAGGACACACCACGTGCTCCAAGGGTGCCACTCGCCTCTTTCCATTTTATTCGTGCGACGTGCCCTTCAAGATGCACTACATACTCCAAGGGTGCAACTCGCCTCTTGACTAAATTTGGTAGACGTAAAACCCCTAGAGTCAATACTTCGTCAGTTGATCTTATGGGAGACTAAGGACCTCTAAGGAATAAGGACCCTACCTTATTGCTCGGCCCTTAGAATCATCATGAGCAACTGTCGGAGTTTGCTCTCACGACATTGTGGATCTCTCAAACTAGGTAATCGTTAACCTACAATTCGATCCACGGTGGGAGTGCTAGGAGGCTGTAGCAGGCTGCTACCACACCTCTCCCTCGATGTCTCTGGTTGTCATGCGTTACCCCTTTACTCTAAATGTGAGTCTAGTCGAAAATCTATTATCATCCTGCATCCATCAATGATTCATGTCAGCAATAACAATCAACATCATAATATCTAATCATATGTACATATGTCACATCAGCAACATTCAAACACTAACAGTCCACTCCCTGACTCGATCTGGAATCCCAGGACTTTCATCAATGCCTCGGCATCCTCAACGTCCAGAGTCTTGCACACTCAGGAAAACCCAGTCAATAGGACTCGTCTATGTAAATACAACAAAATAACATATCATCAAATCCACAATATCTCATAATCATAATCCAAACAACCAATAGTATAATGACCTGGATCACTTGCACGCAAGTGTCCTCAAAGAATAAGTTTACTCAGTGTGCACAAGAGAGGGATGTTACAATGGGGCAGAGGATGTATCCATCCCAATGATTCCATGATTTTTTGTATTCCTTGATTGTCGACATATTTAAATATTCTAATGAAAATTAGCATTATAACACAAAATCAGATAACAAAATAAGTATTGAAATGATTGCCAAGTCAAGTCAAGGTCTGACCATGCCCAAAGAAAAGGTTGACACTGATACCAATAAAGTAATTTTATGTTATTTTTCCTTGTTTCAATTTTATTAGATGCATTTATTAAAGTTCTTTAAGTAATTTGCAAGTTCATATATGTTATATCTCAATATTTTGTAAGGTACTAGTTAAATTAGCTTTCCTTCATATTGCGTCACCATCTAGGTTTAGAACCTTGGCTTAGAACCATAGGTTTAGGAGTTTAATGGTGGTGGAAAAAATTGTGCCCTAGGTGAGGGATAACGAGTACAAAACATATTAGTTTTTACTTATTATTTCCCTCCATCCCTAGTCTCATACTATATTTCACTGATTATTCTTGAAGAGTGGGACACAAGCATTGTCCTATGCTTTGGTACACTAAGGATGAGTCTCCTTATCCAAGATATACCACAACAAGTTCACTTTGGTAGGAATCTTAAAAATAATTTAAATAACTCTTTAATAAAAATTATAAAAAAATTACCTGCTACATGTTACATGTATAGATTATCTTATAAATTACCTTTTACAATTTACATATACATATAGATTATCCTCTACATGTTACATTTTTTTATATTTAAATATTTTCATGTTCATTATATATAGAATCATAGTAAAAAAAATAGTTGTTAGTTTTTTCAATATATGTCTTTGATGCTTTGAAGTTGTTATAAATGCTTAAATGTCTTCAAGTTGTTTTATAAATTATATTTCCATTTTATGTTTCTATAACTTATGATTTTTTTCAAAGGATATATAGATCGAGGTGAGATGTCGAGACAAGAGTCTCCAAAAATTCCACATAAACGCTCTAGGCTATCCAATGAAGGAGTAAGAAGAACCCCTTATTTGACTGAGACTTTGAAGACGTCAGAGACTCATATCTCAGCAAGGCATGGAAACTTGGGAGGGACAACTAGTAGTGACCAAAGGCAATCTAGTCAAAGGAGGAGATTATCAAATGAATATGTGAATAGATCATCCAGAGAATGTGCTCAAAATAGTGCTATGGATGCAGCTTTCTTAGATAGGTTGCACATTAATACTCCAACACCGGAGAATGCAGGAAATACATCACTGCAAAAAAATATGTTCGGTAAAAAAAAAATATTTTGTTTGTGTGTGTGTGTGTGTGTGAAAAATTATTTTATTTGTGTGTGTGTGTGTATATGTTTTTTTTTAATTTTTTTTATGTTTTTTATTTCTATTAAATGTTGTAATTAGTTTCAAATGTGTATGTGTAGATGATGATTTTATTGCAAGAGAAGATAATGAAAGAGAGAATGTTTATGATGAAGATTTCAATGTTGGTGAAGAGGTGAATGTGGATTTAGGGGGCATTATCAAGAAACAGAATAGTACACACATGCGTCTACCTATCCCTCAGATGTTGGTGATGAGATTACTTGGGAAGGGTATACTGAAGCGATGACCCTCAAACAATGCTCATGTGTTAAAAACAGGCTTCAAAATTATTTGAGGTGCTTGGATCTCTCGAGAGAGAGTAAACAAAGCTTGGAGATTGTTTTGCATTCATTGCAGAACTTTATGGATGCTTATCAAAAGATGGAGCCAACGACTGATAGTTTTATCGATTTGATGAGGAGACGAAATTTGAAGGTGATGGGCCCCGATAAATGGGAAGTAGTAAAAAATAGAGTTTCAAAAGAAGATGTAATTTCTATGTTTAATTTCAAAGAGGGGCCAAAGCGAAAGATGTTGAAGGTGCAATATTTTAAGCACCCCAACATAGCAGGACACTTTTTTAATAGATTTTTGGTAGCATATGGGAAGTTGTCATGGAATGATGAGGTTCCACATTACTTTGCTAGAATCTTTTATGCATAGTTTTTCATGGGCATGCACCTTGATTGTACAATTCTACCGCCCAATTATTATGGGGTTGATAAATGACGAACAATGATCGAAAAGGGGCATACCAAAATGTATCATTGCAAAGGCCTCCACGACCTTTGATATCTCATCCAACAGGGGAATTGCCTCACATTCAAAGATGCAAACTACATCAAATGTTGAAAAGGAGGTCAAGAATGCAATCAGAGAAAATTTAGAATCATTTTTTTATGGTGTTGATGTTGGTTTGAACCGTCAGAGAATTGAAGTCAATTCTCGTGTTAATTTTGTTTACAAAACAGATGAGGAGATAGATTCCATGTCCATAGAGGATATACGAGAGTATGCAAAACGTTGTCGTAATAGTTTGAAGAAGTTAATTCAAAATGATAAACCAAACATTGAATTGGTATGTGTTACAGTTAGTAAATTTTTCATGCATTTGAGGATAGTTTTCTTGTAGTTCTATATACATATCATTGTATCTTTAAAAATAATTGGGTTGTTATCGTCATTCATTGCAGTTCGTTTATTTGTTAAATTAATCTCCAGTGAATAGGGGACTTGATTCATCGACCTTAAATTTGGAAAGGTTGAATCAGGTATGTGCTTAAAAATATCCACTTTAGTTGTCCAAACTTCAGAACTTGTTGAATGATCAACATGCATGATTTTTATTTTTTTGTATTAATGTAAACACAGATTCATATTCTTTCTCCCACTACTTAGGCAAGTTTGTCCCAATTCTCATTGGGAAAGTTTGAAGAGGGTGGGAGTTCACATGTATCATTGCATGTTGAAAACAAATTTAGTTATATATGAAAATTGCAATGTCATTTAAATTATTAATTTAAAAGAAAAATGTCTTAAACAATATATAATTTATTGAATCTTAGGGTATAGTGGGTAATACCGTGACTAACCTGACCATGGGAATTCAATCCTCTTCTGTGGTTGATGATATTCAATTTGACACATCACAAGTATTACATGTTTCAAAATTTAAAACTACAATTTAATTTGTTAAAATCATTTAAATTTAACTTTCAAATGTACAAATTTGAAATGTGTTATAGGGAAACGTGGATAAGAGAGTGTGGGAGATTGGGATTGAGGAGGATGCATCCATACCTGAGAAGGATGCATCTATTCAGGATGATGCTTAATTAAATGTGTGTACATTGCACATTAGTGAGTCTTAGTTTGTTTTTATGTTGGGCCTTTTATATATAAGTGTTCAATTATATTTGTGTTGAATATGCATATTTGTTTTTACTTTTTTCAAATTTATGTTTGATAAACTTTTTAATTAAGATTGTCCATATAATGGTTACTCAATTATTTTCTATATAACTTCTCAACGCTTAGATCAATCATTTTGAAATATCTAGAACTCATATATAAGCTTATCATTGTCTAAAATGGTACATTCAATCTTATTTATGTTTATATCATGATGCAAACCTAATTCTGAAATCTAGCATTTGATTATATGAGAACAAAATATAGATCTCCCACATCAAAAAGAGGGAAGATTTTAAATTCACATGGATACTGATCTTATTTAATATTATATCATGATTCAACCTGAACTATTCTAGATTTAAAAATATGATTACATGATTTTATTCATGATCTTATTTATATATGTTTAAACTTTAGATAATGATGCAAACAATTTTGAACTTGAGCATTTGATTATTTGAGAACAAACTCTATCCCACATCAGAAAAAGAGAAGATTCCAACTTTTCTTCGATTACATTCCTTGCCTTCTTGTCCAAGAATGGTGTAATATTGAGATGTGTTTTCTGCATACAACGAAGTGAATTCCACTATTCCACTACAGAAGAGGAGATAAGTATTTTCCTTGAAGAATGGATAAGTATTTTCCTTGAAGAATGGCTTAATATGGAGATTTTTGAACTTTTTGCATGTACACAAGAGAATTTACAAGCACACAATTTTTCTCTTTAAAAAAATGCTAGATATGATTTTACTTTGTTTAGATCATGTAGGCAATGTTGAAAAAGCATTTGGTTATAAAATAAAATTAAAGATTTATGCAAAAAAATGGCTTAATATGGAGAGAAACTATTTTGAAAGTGATAATATTTAGAGAGAGCAATAATCTTAGATCTGTGGAACTCTAGTTGGGTATGTTATTCTTGCTCACATGGTTATGTTAATATTGATGATTTTCTTGGGTATGTTATTCTTTCTCAATGTTATTTTATAAAGTTAAATATATTTAAAATATTTGCTAATAAAGTATAAGCTAGTATGTGTTATTTGATTTTCTTTTTATTGTTAGAGAGATGTTTAAATTATTGGTAGAAAAGTAGTACATGGATTTTTGAAGATGAAGCTATTTAATCTTAGATCTATGGAACTACGGTTGGGTGTGTTATTCTTGCTCACGTGGTTATGTTAATCTTGATGATCTGTTTGGGTATGTTATTCTTTCTCATTGTTATTTAATAAAGTTAAATATCTTTAAAATATTTGCTAATAAAGTATATGTTGATATGTGTTATTGGTTTTTCTTTTTATTGTTACAGTGATGTTTAAATTATCGGTAGAAAAGGAGCACATGGATTTTGGAAGAGGAAACTTCAACAGTTTTGGTATGTCAATTTTTCTTTAATCACAATTTTTTTTATTTATCTAAAATAGTATGTGTACAT
>JZKD02S1660478.1:167008-184705 GCA_000966675.3 Picea glauca | reverse complement strand
TGAAGAGATATATATCAGTGATGGTTTAGAGTTGAAGTTTGGAGATAAATGTTATTTGTTTCTTAGTTTTAATTAGTTTTTGTTAATTATGAGACCAACACCACTTAATGGTGATATCGTATTTAGATATTGACATGAAGATTGATCATACTTAGATTGTATTATTACCCTATATAAGTTGATGGGTATGTACAGGCATGATGTTATGACATTACATTAGTGTAATGTAATTTATATATGGAAAGAACTCATAAATAAGAAGTGATTGGATCCATGTTATGCACAAGAGATCCTTGGGGATTCTATGCATGCCAAATTGGCATGCACAACATCCATGCACAGAACTGTGGTTTAAAAGGATTGGTAGTCATGGGAGACTAATATCATATGAACTTATATAAGCTAAAAATAATAATAATATATACTTATATTATTACCCTATATAAGTGTATGGGTATGTATAGGCATGATGTTATGACTAGATATTAGTGTAATGTAATTTATATATGGAAAACACTCATTACTAAGCAGTGATTGGATTCATCTTATGCATAAGAGATCATGGGTTAGTAACTCCATATTGAACACAAAAGCTTACCTTATTTGATTCATTACTAGTATAGTGTATTCATTATGAATATCCAATTCTATTTGAGTTAACGTGTCATATGTTTTTTCCTTGGGGCTTCTGTGCATGCCAATTTGGCATGCACAGAACTGTGTCCAATTTGTCATGCACAAAATCCCTATGGCTTTTTTGCATGCCAAATTGGCATGCACAACAGCCATAGGGATTTTGTGCATACCAAATTAGCATGCATAGCAGTCATGCACAAAACTGTGGTTTAAAAGGATTGGTAGTCATGGGAGACTAATATCATATGAACTGATATAAGCTAATTATAATAATAATAATATAAACTTATATTATTACCCTATATAAGTTGATGGGTATGTACAGGCATGATGTTATGACTAGACATTAGTGTAATGTAATTTATATATGGAAAGCACGCATTGCTAAGTAGTGATTGGATTCATCTTATGCATAAGAGATCATGGGTTAATAACTCCATATTGAACACAAAATATTATCGTATTTGATTCATAACTAGTATAGTGTATTCATGATGAATATCCAATGCCATTTGAGTTAGCATGTCATATGCTTTTCCTTGGGGCTTATGTGCATGCCAAATTGGCATGCATAGCAGTCATATGGTTGTTGTGCATGCCAATTTGACATGCACATAAGCCCTATGGTTGTTGTGCATGTCAATTTTTCATGCACATAACTATTGGGGCATGCACAGAACTGTTGGGAAGTGGACATGCACAGAACTATTGGCATGCATGGAACTGTTGGGAAGTGGGAACTATTGGGGCATGCACAGAACTATTGGGAAGTGATGTAAAAAGATTGGCACATAAATGTGCCATTTATATTCATGACAACCTGATACAAGACCAATTGAACATATGTCCTTTTAATGAAAGAGCTATATCCACTCAGAAATATTTTTCATACATAGAACTCTGAGTTGCTTTCTTCATCCAAACCTTATTTCTATAAAGAATGCCATTTTGGATTTTGTCCCAAATTGGGATGGTACTTCATTGATAGTTGTAAATTGTTTTAAGATATTATGTTAAATATGTTGTAATGTTATTCAATCTCTCCTTTTGGTGATGCATTTAGTGTCAGTAAGATGGCATTTCTAGTGGTGATTATTATCAGTGGGGAATTTGTGTATATCTAAAGAGTGTAATTAGAGTTAATGGGATCTCTTTTGTGCTGCCTTTTACTTAAAATAGGCAACTAAAGGCTCATAGAGAGCTCTATGCTTGAGAAGTATTGGAAGTTTATTGTAACATGTTTAAAGATTAATGAACTGGTTTATCTTTGACATTAAAAGATTTCGGTATATATAATAAGTGTTTTACCACTATAAATCTTGGTGCTCTTCTTTCTTGTGTTTTCTTATATTTGTTTTCTTATTTTCACTTGCTTATGCTAAAAGATAATGGTAAATGTTCATAGAAAATTAGATGAATATTGATAAATGATTGTTTCCATTGTATTTTCTTCTTATGATTTGCTTATGTTAATGGTGCCTCTTCATAGAAGACTAAAGGAATATTGATAACTGTATTTTTCACTTAAAATAGATAGCTAAGTGGTTCTTCAATATAGGTGTCTAAGTTGTTTGGTAGGTGAGATTTCATTTATTCATCATCCATCATGTGAAGTAGTCTTCTCACTATAGAGGTTCATAGAGAAAGTGATGTCTCTAGGGTCGAGGGCTTGGTTGCTCCCCAAAACAAGAGTCCCATCGATTGGTTGGTTAAGTTACTTAAACCAGACATTCTATTGTTGTATTGTTGTAGGAAACTATGATTGAAGGGGACAAATCTATTTGTATATTGTTGTCTTTTCTAAAAAAATATCAGTCTTTCTGTGCTCTTGATTTTGTAGGGAAATTAGGCTGGCTAATCACATATTGGAATTAGTGCTTCACCTTGTAAAGGTTGAAGTTCTTAACTTGGGTAGTTAGACTAAATTGGAGTATTTGGACTAGTGGTTGATGTATTTTTTCTTATTTATGGTGAAATTGTTTAATTGCATGATATAACTAAAAAAAAATTGCAGGCTAACTTAAATATATATTGCATTATTTTAATTGCATCAGAAAGGAAAAATCATATAAATTGTTGTCATGAAATTTAGCAGAACTTTCATATATTCATAACAATATTTTTATTACAAAATAGTGCTCTTTTACAATAAGATAAATTACAATCGTGATAAATTTTGAAGTCCTGAATGAAAGGGAATTACAGGTAAGGCCACATTCAATACATTTAGGCCTAGAATTGGGGAAACATAAGAAAGGATAACTAGAACATTCAAGGTATAATAGAATATGAGAGGCCTCATGTCATCCTTGAGAAGTGGGCATCAAGAACATGGAAATTACTCCTCACAGTTTGAGAGTTATGGCCTTACGAAGTTGGAGGACCCTCATATGTCATCTAAAAGCCCCAAAAGGTCAAAGTAGTCAAAGTGGTTTAAGAGATTTTGAAAGGTAAATAATAAAGTGAAGTGATGAGTGTACTATAATTCAAAGTGAATACAAAATAAATAATTTAAATAATTAATTTAATGGAGAAATTAGAAGTGGGTTAACCCTAAAATAAGGAAAGTGGGCAAAGTGACCTAGAAGGTGCTTTTAAGGAAGCTACTTGGAGAGCATGGATGATTTTAGGGGATAAATTTCTCTCATGGGCTAATTTTCCATGGTTTTTCAAAAAATGAGATTCGCTATTTTAAAAATGATTCGTCCAAATTCTATAAGATAAAATTATTTTACCTTAAAAATCGCCGAAATTTTATAAAAACTATATAAAATAATTAGAAATTTGAATATTTTAAAAAATATATTGCCAAACATTTATAGTTGACATATGAAGGATTAGTAATATTCGCCAAGGTTTCTACATTTTAAAATAAATTTCCATCCTTAAAATCATCCCTATTGGGGAGTATAAATAAGAAGCAAGGCTCTCTCATTTTACATCACACTTGAGAATATTGAATATATATAAGTGATTGAGGTAAAAAAAGGATATCTAAGTCGAATTTCAGAGGGAAGGTGAAGAAAATAAGGTTGGAATTCAAGGGAGGATAAATTCTTTTGATGATGCTTTCTAAGGTATGTTATTTACAGGTCATCTCACCATTTTAGCAATAACTTTTTTTATAAAATGATTCAGACCATGAAATTTATAGTCCATTGAGGAAACATATCCAAGTATCTATGGTACAAAATTCATCTTGTGGGTCGTTGTATTTGTGGAGTTACACTCCATGGAAAATAGGATTTTTGGCTAGTCCTGAAACTAGTCTAAAACAGGTGTTTCGGGTAAAAACGTCATAAATTCTTTATAACAGATCCAAATTCAGTAATACGAAATGTGTGGTTAGAGTAAAGTATTAAGTATGTTTTGTAACATTTTCAGATCCATTCAACAAATATTCCATGTGGGGCATGCTCTACAAGGTCGCTCTCTAGAATAAGCCAGAATTCAGCAAGGTTTGCCATTTTCGCTATAACTCATTTTCCGAGGGGTTCCAAGTAGTGACACCTGGAGGAATTGCATAAAAAAAATTGAAGAACATTGTATACTACTTTAATATATTTATTCATTACAGGTACAGAGTTATGATTATTTCAAGTTAGGGCTGTTGACTAATCCCAAAATAGTCATCTAAGACTAAAGAAAAGTTTGATGAAAATGCAAGTCTCTTGTTGTGAAAGTTAAGGAATGTTTGCAGGTATGTGATCATATACACCAGGTCTATTACAAAGTTACAAATCATATTTGGATGATGAAATTCATGAGGGCTTTTGGTTAAGGTACATGTTGGGTGCATGGTTGAGACAAGTAGTTGATGAGTTGGCACATACATGAGGTGTATAGTTGATGTTGTTGGTACATAGTGATGAGTCATAGTTGATGAGTAGTTGACACATAATTGGTACAGTTTGGTGCATGGTTGATGCACTTGTTTATGGTACAGGTTGATTACAGGTTGAGGTATAGGTTGATTGATCAAAATCTGGACCAAGGGTCAAATTTTAGCCCAAAAATCAATGTTCTCGGAATTGCCTCAAAACAAATGGGTTTGTATCCCTCATCGTCACAAACCCAACGCAACTCGTTTCGTCTCAAACGGATGTCGGGAGCGAAAGATATAGCAATCTGTTCGGAAAGTCAAACAGGGAAAAAAGATGTTGACTGTACCTGTCCGTACAATCCGTACGAACACGTGGCAGGGTCGTACCATCATGTTGACATGGTAGTTGGATGATGTGTCACGTTTTTATTGATTGGTGGTTGTCCAATCGGGTGATGGCACGTGTCATTTGTGTGGTGAATGGTGTGAGGACACGTGGCCCAATCCGGGGGCGCCACGTGTCACTCGTTTATTGGTTCATATGGTTGTTTGTTAAAATTTTATGGAGGCCGCGGGGTTCGACCCCCAGACCTCCCCACCATAAACGACTTCACAAATCCTCCCTGCCAATGCACCATGTAATGTTTCTTGTTTTGTATGCGGATTACATTATATTAATGTTGGTGCAATGTAATAATTGAAAAGGGGGGGGGTCGGGGCCTAGCCCCGACCCATGGTCTTATTGTTTAAACATATGACCATTGGCGCGCATACATATTAAAGTTCGCATGTTTTAAATATGGCATGGAGTTATATAATACTGCGTGAGGTTTGTTTATAAACCAAAGTTTTATTTAACCGTTGTATTATATATGGGCACGTTATATATTATGTATTGCAATGTATTACATTGCATTTACATATATATATGTTTGTTTTGTAATAAAAATTACGCGCGGGAGTTTTAAACTTTCGTTAATGTGCATATGTAATCCATTTGACCGGTGGTTTAACCGTGCGGGCGGTTACACGGGAGTTTTAAAACGGATTAACCACTTTTGCGCCCAGCCTTTGGTTTTATGGCCATATGCCCGAGTGCCGAGGCGGTTGGGGGCTGGAGGCGCCCTAACCGTCCTACAGTTTGCACGGTTATTCGGAACCGCTCAGTGCTGGGTTTATACGCACGTTTTGGAACGTGTTCCAGGTACATGCACACAAAGGTGCGTTCTGTAGAGCCAGTTCCAGCAAAGCTTGAAGGAGAAAAATGGAAGAGGCTTAACTTCTTCACCGTTTGGCCGATTGAGGTGTCATAAAAGCCCAGCCAGGGGTTTTGGGACATGCTGGATCCATTGGTGCCATTTTCATAGACATTTGGAGACTTCTTCAGCAAGTTTTTCACCATTAAAGTTTCAGCAAGCTCCAGGGAGCTTGAAGCCTTCTTTGATCGAGGGCATGGTTTGGTGAGCCTATGTCATTTTTCTGTGATTTAAATATCATGTTTGGCTAATTGTTATGCTCTGAACACATTGGGATAGGTTTCAGAGGATTTTGAGGACTTTTACAAGTGTTTTTGCCAAAGAGAATATCAGGGAAGCTTATGGCCACATGTAGAAGAGGTCATGCCCGGATGAGCCATGATCCGTTTTCAGAGTTCTATTAGTCATTTTTGGGGTTTTTATGTGTTCTGATCTCAATGGTATAGTTTTTTTTTCCATTGGAGTTGAGCAGAATCTTGTACAAGAACTTTTGACTAATTAATCCCAAAGAGCCAAGTCCATTATGGAGGCTCAAGGAGATGTAGCCCGGAGGGGGGTGAAATCCTTTATCATGTTGTTCTTGTTGTGCGTTTGATGGTTTATTTTTTGCAATTAGTGTTTCTATGTATTCATTTGAAGCACATATTTAACCATTTACAAGAACATTTCCTCATACATAATCATTTACAAGAAGATATATAAACTTAACACATAAGTTTATTTTGCATATTTATACACATGAAGCAAGGTCCTGTAAAGTTTATTTTAATGAAGTAGGGGTGTTTTCATAGCATAACAAGTCAGCCTTCTATTTTCTGATCATTGATGCATGGTTGATGCATGGTTCGGGTTTATTGGTACAGGTTTACAGCGGTATATCTCACAGTGATAGTGTGGCAGTGGTTCCATCATTCTACTTCTACTTCAGGGCGGTTGGACGGGGAAAGGATAGGTGGTTGTAGCCATCTTCCAGTTGTAGCCGGAGAACATAAGGGTTTGTATCCTCCTTCTGGTTGTAGCCATAGAATAGGGGAGTTGGAGCTTCCTTCAGGTTGTAGCCTGAGAAACAAGGGGGTTGGAGCCTCCTTCCAATTGCAGCTAGAAAACAACGGAAGTTGGTGCTTCCAATGAATGTAACTCTTCAAGACATGTAAGAAAAATCATTATGTGGTTTTCTCCCACTTTGGGTTTCCACGTAAAACATTGGTGTACTATGTATGTGTATGAGTGTTCATTTGTTCATTGCTTATTTACTTTGCAGTTATTGGATGATAATGCTACATTGATATAACACTTGGTTTATATGGTTAAAAAGGATTAAATTGCGCTATTATTGATTCACCCACCTCTCAGTAATCCAACAATTGGTATCAAAGCAGGTTCCTTCAGAAATCAGTTTAACCACTAAAAGGTAGATCATGGAGAGAAACAACTAGTATAAAAATGGAATACCACAATTCAATGAACAGAACTATGCATTTTGGAGCATAAGGATGAAAACATATATACAAGCACGAGGATTTGCAATTTGGCAATCAATTGTAGATGGATACACAGCACCAGCAGTTCTGCCAACAAATGACAAAGCAATGAAACTAGGTCAGAATAATTCCAAAGCCAAAAATGCACTTCTAAATGGTCTTAGTGAAATGGTATTCACCAAAGCTGCACATTGTAAATACGCTAAAGAGATTTCGGACAAACTTCAAAATATTTATGAAGGAGATTCAAAAGTCAAAGTAGCAAAGCTTCAAACTTACAGAGGTGAGTTCGAACAATTTAAGATGAAGGAAGATGAGAATATTACAGCTTACTTTTTACGAGTTGATGAAACAGTAAATGCAATCATAGGATTGGGATAAGAAATCAAAAAATTTGTAATTGTTAAAAAAGTACTAATATCTCTTTCTATGAGATTTAACCCTAAGATATCATCATTGGAAGAAAGATCAGATCTAAACTCAATAAGCATGGATGATTACATGGAATCTTCACAACATATGAAATGAGAACTGAACAGGAAAATCTGGATATAAAAGAAGCAGCCTTCAAAGCATCCAAAAATTCAAAGAAAAAGGGTAGGCAAAAATAAGAACATAGCAGTAGCACTGACGTCTCGGAAGATGATGAAGAAGTGGCCAACTTTGTCAAAAGAATGAACAAGGGAACCGATGGTAAGTATAGAGGTAAGATTCATTTAATTTGTTTTAATTGTGATGGTATTGGTCATTTTTCTAACAAATGTCCTTATAAGAAAAAGAGAAATGATGAAAGTTACTCAAAAGGAAAACAAACATATAAAGGAAAAAGAACCACAAAGAAATTTTTCAAGAAAATATTATGCACCAAAGAAGACATCTCATCATCAGATGAAGATGAAGTCAGTGATAGTGAGACATAAAGAGTTATATTCATGATAGTAGAAGACTCTGATAAAGAAGATTCTGAAGAAGAATATGAAGAAGTCGAAGAAGAAATTGAAGAGGAAGAAATTGACTACCGAGAGGAATTAATGTGTGCCATAGAAGTTATCAGAAGGGAAAAGAAGAAAAACAAGAAACTACAAGCAAAACTAGACAAGAAAGAAGACACTCAAGAACTAGAACAAATGATCACCAATTTGAAGGTTCAAATAGAAGAAGATAAAAGAATTGAAGAAGCACTCAAAGACAAACTAGAAGAAAAAGACGAGATCATTGGAAATTTGGAAGTAGAGATTGTCACATTAAGAAAGGATCTTCAAAATAAAAATATACAAAACAACTCAAAAGTTTTGGATGACATTATTAGCAGTAAAAAATCTCATCATAACAAGTCCAGACTTTAATACAATCAGACAGAAAAAGGATCAAGCTCCAAAACAACAGAGCAAGAAACATATCCAAAAATTTATGCAGAAACAATCAAGGGGTATAGGAATATCTACAAGGAAGATTACAGGGACACTCATCCACCGAGAAGATTCATATTTCAGAATCAACGACCGATAGATAGGACTCAAGAAGAATAAGAATTTATAAGAGTACCTCCTTTCGGAAGATCTTCAACTCCCAGGTATCAAACTATCTTTTTTGGTTTATGTTATGCATGTAATAATTTTGGACATAAAGTTGTGAATTGCAGATCTAACAACAGGAACACAAACAAATTTGAAATACATACACAAAGGGGTTGTCCAAGAAGACCTAGTGAAACACAGAGAAGAAGTTACAACATGTTTGAATCTTTGAGCACTGAAGTGGAATGTTACAAATGTAACAATTTTGGATACATGGACAAAGATTTCAGAATGACAGTCCCTCTTAGAGAACCGCAACAGAATAACAACAGTCACAGACAGGAACCTCAGAAAAGGACATGGATAAGAAAGTAGGATCAGTATAGAAATGAAGAATGCACACTCGATCTACAAGCTAAGCAAAATAAACATGTTTGGTATGTTGATAGTGGTTGTTCAAAAAACATGACAGGTGATAGAGACAGGTTTCTTACATTATGAAAGGAAATATATGGATCAGTCTCCTTCAGAAATGATAATTCAGCTAAAATCATTGGAAAATGAACAGTCGGAATTGGGAACAAGAATACTAAGGCAGAAAATGTTCTACTAGTATACGATAGGAAACATAATCTTCTAAGTGTAAGTCAAATGTGTGACCAAGGTCATAAAGTTACTTTCAATTCAAAAACAGTGTGAGATAAGAAAAGAAGGTTCAAGAAAATTGATTTCTATAGCTGCGAGAACTTCAAGCAACATAAATGTATTAAGTGAAAATAGAAATGAAAAGTATTGTCTAGGAAAGGAAGATGAAAGTTGGCTATGGCACAGAAGAATGGGTCACATACATTTTGATAACCTTGTCAAAGTCAGCAGAAGAGAATCAGTCGGAGAAATGCCTCGGATCACGAAACCAACCAACACTTTATGCAAGCATTGTCAACAAGGAAAGAAAACAAAGACCAGGTTCAAATCAAAGGAATATTCAATGACAAGACCACTGAAAATTGTGCATATTGATCTAGTTGGACCAACTACAACAAAGGGTTTAAAAGTTAAGAAATACTTTATGTTATTAGTTGATGATTATACAAGAATGACTGTAGTTTGCTTTCTCAAGAATAAATCAGAAGCTTTTGAAAACTTCAAAATCTACAAGGAAATGGTTGAAAATGAAATGGACTCAAAAATCAAATTCTTTAGATATGATAATGGAGGAGAGTTCACTTCAAGGGAATTTATGGACGACTGCAATAGTCAAAAGGCGATTCTTTGTTTCTAGGACACCTCAACAGAATGGAGTTGTTGAAAGAAAGAATAGGACAGTACAGAAAATGGATTGAACAATGCTAATGGATTCCAAATTGACAGATATATTTTGGACGCAGACATTTCATACAGCAGTTCACATTCAAAATAGAGTAATGCTCAGAAACAACATTGACAAAACTCCCTACGAGCTATGGAAAGGAAGACCAACAAATGTGAAGCACTTCAGAGTTTTTGGAAGCAAATGATACATCAAAAGAGAAGATGGAAAAATGGGAAAGTTTGACTCTTGTGTGGACAAAGGATTACTTGTTGGTTACTCAAGTACAAGGAAAGCATACAAGTGTTACAATCTGAGATTGAACAAAGTTGTAGAAAGCATCAACATAACAATTGATGAAACAAGCAGACTAGAATCAAAGGAAGAATAAAATGAATCAATGGAACAGCTTTTCGAAGAAGAAGCAGAACATGAAAAGGAAGTGGAAGAGGAATATGAAGAGAATCTGACACAGAAGCATAAGAACAATTTTAGCAAGTGCCTCCAAAGACACCTAGCAGACGAGTACAAAAGAATCATCCTTCAGATCAGATTATCAGAAACAAAGATGTGGGAGTTGAGACTAGAAGAAGAATTTGTTCACCAGACCAAACACACCTAGCACTCACATCTATGATTGAACCAACCTATTTTGAAGAGGCTAGCAAGGATGAATTTTGGAACAAGGTCATGGATGAAGAATTGGATCAAATAGAGAAAAATGAAACTTTGGATTATGGTATCCAAAAGGAAAGGATCTATCTCTTATTGCCTACACAGATGCATATTGGGCAGGTTGTATTGATGATCGATGAATCACCAATGGAGAAGCGTTCTACTTGGGTGAGTGTTTAGTATCATGGCTAAGGAAGAAACAATCATCGGTATCTCTATCTACAACCAAGGCAGAGTATATTACAACAACATCATGTTGTACATAGGTTTTTTTGATGAAACAAACTTTAACAGATATACAGGTTGAGTATGATGAGCCCATTCCAATCTGTTGTGATAATACAAGCGCCATCAATATCTCAAAGAACCAGGTGATGCACTCCAAGATGAATCACATTCCAATCAAGTATCACTTTCTACATGAACAGGTTGTAGAAAAGAACATCAGAGTTGAGTATGTAGGCACAAAAGAACAAGTGGTAGACATCTTTACAAAACCACTTCCACGGGAAGCCTTTGAGTATCTTCGCCAGAGACTCGGAGTTATTTCTACTCCAAATGAATGATTTAGAATTGTTATCTTATATGTCTTAGATGTACATGAGGAAGAACCATAAAGAGGACATTTCAGTCAAGGGGAGCATCCCCGGATGGAAAGATACCTTTTCCATTGATGACAAAGGGGGAGAGATTCATCAGATGCAGAGGACAGGGGCATGATTCTAGGGGGAAAAGTGGTCACAGAGATGCAGAGGAAAGAGGCATGGTTCCAGGGAAATCATGAGTGATATGAATTTAGTATTGCATGAAATGATTTTATTATTACATCATAGTGTTTACATCAATGCCAAAGGGGGATATTGTTGATTAAGGCTAGTTGTCATTGATGTCAACCCTTGAAGAAAGTCCAGTAGCGAATTCTGGTAGCACAAAGGTTTGGGTAATGGAATCAATTTTGTTTCATGTATAAAGGTATGAGTTTTAATATATTTTATGATAATACTATTCTATATGGATAGTACATGTCATTCCATTTCTGGTGGTAAGTGGAACGTCACATAACTCTTCATGGTTTGTGGAACGTCACATAACTCTTCATGGTAATGGACCCAAGTTTGTTTGATGGATAATGGTATGAATTTTGATATATTTGCAGGTAATACTATTCTATATGGATATTACATGTCATGCCATTTTTTTTGTTATGTGGAACATCACATAACTCCTCACGGTTTGAGAGTTATGACCTTACGAAATTGGAGGACCCTCATATGTCATCTAGAAGCCCCAAAAGGTCAAAGTAGTCAAAGTGTTTTAAGAGATTTTGGAAGGTAAATAATAAAGTGAAGTGATGAGTGTACTATAATTCAAATTAAATACAAAAGAAATTAATTAAATGGAGAAATTAGAAGTGGGTTAACCCTAAAATAAGGAAAGTGGGCAAAGTGACCTAGAAGATGATTTTAAGGAAGCTACTTGGAGAGTATAAATAAGAGGCAAGGCTCTCTCATTTTACATCACACTTGAGAATATTGAATATCTATAGGTGACTGAGGTAACCAAAGGATATCGAAGACGAATTTCAGAGGGAAGCTGAAGAAAAGAGGGCCGGAATTCATGGGAGGATAAATTCTTTTGATGATGCTTTCTAAGGTATGTTATTTACAAGTCATCTCACCATTTTCAAAATAAAAAAATTTATAGAATGATTCAGACCATGAAATTGATAGGCCATTGAGGAAACATATCCAAGTATCTGTGGTAAAAAAATTCAGCTTGTAGGTCTTTTTATTTTTGGAGTTACACTCCATGGAAAATAGGGTTTGTGGCTATTCTTGAAACTAGTCTAAAACAGGTGTTTCAAGTAAAAATGTCATAAATTATTCATAACAGATCCAAATTCAGTAAGACCAAATGTTTTGGTTATATTAAATTATGTAGTATGTTGTGTAACATTTTCAGATCCATTCAAAAAAAAATTCGTGTGGGGCACGCTCTACAAGGTCGCTCTCTAGAATAAGCCAGAATTCAGCAAGGTATGTCATTTTCACTATAAATCTTTTTCTGAGGGGTTCCAAGTATTGAAACCTAGAGGAATTGCATAAAACAAACTAAATAACATTGTGTACTAATTTAATATATTTATTCATTACAGGTACAGAGTTATGATTATTTCAAGTTAGGGTTGTTCACTAATCCCAAACTAGTCATGTGAGACTAAAGAAAAGTTTGATGAAAATGCAAGTCTCTTGTTGTGAAAGTTAAGGAAGGTTTGAAGGTATGTGATCATATACACCAGGTCTATTACAGAGTTACAAATCATATTTGGATGATGAAATTTATGAGGGATTTTGGTTAAGGTACATGTTGGGTACATGGTTGAGACAAGTAGTTGATGAGTTGGCACATACATGAGGTGTATAGTTGATGATGTTGGTACATATTGATGAGTTATAGTTGATTAGTAGTTGACACATAATTGGTACAGGTTGGTGCATGGTTGATGCACTTGTTTATGGTACAGGTTGATTACAGGTTGAGGTACAGGTTGATGCATGGTTCAAGTTTATTGGTATAGGTTTACAATGGTATATCTCACAGTGATAGTGTGACAATGGTTCAATCATTCTACTTCTACTTAGGGGCGGTTGGACGGAGCAAGAATAGGTGATTGTATCCACCTTCTGGTTATAGTTGAAGAACATAGGGGGTTGTATCCTCCTTCTTATTGTAGCCAAAGAATAGGGGAGTTGGAGCTTCCTTCAGGTTGTAGCCTAAGAAACAAGGGGGTTGGAGCCTCCTTCCAGTTGCAGCTGGAAAACAAAGGAATTTGGTGCTTCCAATGAATGTAATTCTTCAAGACATATAAGAAAAAACATTCAATGTTTTTCTCCCGCTTTGGGTTTCCACGTAAAACATTGGTGTACTATGTATGTGTATGATTTTTCATTTGTTCATTGCTTATTTACTCTGCAGTTATTGGATGATAATGCTACATTGATATAACACTTGTTTTATATGGTTAAAAAGGATTAAATTTCTATATTACTGATTCACCCCCCTCTTAGTAATCCAACACTGGCTTGGATAGATGACAACCAATTAATATGAATCTAAAAAATCAAACCCAAAAATTAAGGGGAAAGTGGGGTGATTTCCCCAAGTGGAGTAAGGGGGGACAATGGGGTGATAACCACTCCCTTGGGGAGAGGACAAAAGAAAATAACAAATGAATTTCCCTTCCTCAAGGAAGTGGGGAAACAATAATGAAATCAAATATAAAAGGGAATGCACACATTGGTCACCTTAATGGATTAAGTAATCAACATAGTTGATCCAAAAGAGAAGGATACAATCTGAAAAACAAACAAGAGCTATACATAGAAGAAAAAAATATTATCCAAGGCTACAGGAAGGAAGAAACTACCTCTCAAATGACTAATGAGGGATACAAAAAGGTAGGGAAAAAATGAGAGGATTATCTGAATGGATAGGAGACAAATAAGGAGGATGGAAGATTTCCCTAAATGTGGCAGAAAAGGGGATAGAAGATAGATGTACCTTGAAAAGAGAGAGAACAAGATGCACAAAAGGATCAAGTGGAACTACCATGAGAAGAGGAGAGGAGGAACAAAACATAATGATGCAATGGAGGAGGCCTAAGAAGAGATGGAGTTTGAAGGAAATGATCCAAATACACTACTGGGAGAGAGGGAATTCAAGGGTGAAGGAGAGAGACAAGGAGGCCAAAGAAGGGAATTATGCATGGAAGAGACTTTGGATGTCAACTGGTCTTCATAATTAAAAACTATAGTTTATGTATAGGTATCTATCATCACAATTCAAAGTTTAATATTAATCGAGGTTATGATTATACTCATGGAAGAAGGTACAGAATTTGGAGGCACATCACCCCACAATTTTGGCAAGGAAATGGTCCTAGGAAGGTTGAGAACAAAAGGAGGGTACATGTCATGGTAGAATGAAGGAACTAGACTTTTAGGTTTAGGGGAAATGTCGCATTGATGCATATATATCATACATCAACTAAAAAAAAAGCATATATATCATACATCAACTAAAAACAAAATGCATGCCAGTACTAAAATAACAAGAAAACCCATATGACAATAATGGAGTGTTTTATTGAAGGATAACACTCCAAGAGAATCCAACCCTAGACCTGGACTCTCATATCCAAAACTATAATATGAAATTGATTCCCCTGATGAACCGTAATTGTAATTGAAATGAAGTCACAATGGAAGGGAGAGGTGTTTAAGAGAAAAATAGAATTGGAAATGTAAATAATAAACTCATCATTAAATTTTAAAATTGAGCTAGTACATAGATGATACGCTAGAACTAGGCATGATTGCTTCAAAGTCTCCATGTGGGTAAGCTCAAACTTCAAACCATGCCAAATATTTTGAGAATTGATCCCACTAAGTTAGGTTTGGAGGTTTCCACTAAGTCAAGTTCATGAGTGAGTACGCAGAATGACATGTCCAAAATTGAGTGAATGAGAAATTTTGAGTTGAGTTGTATGACACCCTGACAAATCGTACAATAAGTGGGTAGCATATTAACATAGTGTAAGTGGGTGGCATATTGAAAAAGACATGTTAGATATTTCTAACATGTTATATCTATGCAAATATAAATGTAAGCATATATTGTGTGGATATTTGAATACACATTCTTGTAGATCTTATGTACTTCTCAAGTTTTCATTGATTCATTTTGCATATGTATGCATTGCATCAAACTTATCGTAAATTTTAACCATTGTTCATTTCATTTCGTAAATTTTGGAATGTATACATCACTTGTTTAAAGAAATCGTAATGGTATGCCATCTTCAATTATTTGTTCATGATCGGCTTTGGACATTTTCCATTTTTTAACTTTTGTTTTTTTTCTCGATTGAACTTCTATTAACTTTATGTGCATTGAGACTATATTGACAACTTATGACATCTGACTGATAGTCTTGAAAGTGAACATGACTATCAGTTTGATGGGTTTCTTGAAAAAAATAACATTTCAATATGATGGATCCTCATTCATATATAAAACCGTTATCATCAAAATCTTCTAATAACCTCATCTTTTGTTCTGTGCATCACATCAAATAATATTTCATGTTTTCAGTGTTGTCTACAGGTGCAACCATGGAAAATACATCTCCTACAAATAATTTGATATGTTCCAACACGTATTTTGTGTTATATTAGCACACATGAACATGCCATTAAACTTGTCTACTATATATATAAATTTTATATATCCAACTTACAAGTACATCTACATGTTGTTTAAATATTTAACAAATATATTTTCAAACAATTGTAACATAAAAATTACCTTCTCTAACAAGATCAGAAACTTTATCGCCATCAATTGACACTATAGTTTCATTTGATTCCATATCCTTTGAGCTTGCAAGTGGCATTCTCCCTTTTATATTAAGTTCGATATCTCTCCAAGCTTTAAAATATTCTGCATTTTTGTTTTCACAAATCTCTATGGATTATTTGTCATCTATGCAAACTGAACAAAAACAAGACTCATTTCTTCTATCAAATGCAAACACATTTTGATAGCATTTTGTTTTAACTGAATGCATTTTCCGTGTCCCATGCATTGTACCGAATTCATATGGGATTGATCTACTTACATCTTGGATTCCAACATACCAAAAAAACCTGCACAAGACAAGAACTTGTTAACTTGAAATATATCAAGAAAATGATTGCAGATCATATAAATTTGATCACGTGAATAAAAATATCATCTATACATGTATATATAGACACACCTGCGCACATCCCTTGATGGATTATTTTCATGGCTTAGCTCCATTTTGCACCATTCAACAACTTGATCAGCACATTCAAATCGATTGGCATGAGGATTCGTCTGATACCTTCGAAGTGCTCATTTTACACATGCCCTTGCACTGTCATGCTCTACTTTTCCATGACCAGTCTCAAAAAAATTCCAACAATGTGTAATGTTTGATTTCTTATGAAGACGACATAGCCAATAGAATGATCGTAAAGATTTGAACTAACCCAGACATCCATATGACCATATCCAATGTCGATCGAATCTAATCCCGCGTTCTTTCAATAAATCATAAAATTTATCAAAACAATGGTGTACATAATGTGTGTGTCATGTGCTCAATCATCACTTATAAAAAAGTGTTAATCTTTAATAACATGTTGATTGTCATTGGTGCTTTCTATGTTGTCAAGACTCCATTGAGAATGTCTATATAGAATGTGGACAAATATAATGACTTGATCAGAATGATAATATTCACTCTGTATTTCTTTTTGTGCAGCGAATGTGTAATTATCTGCAAAATCAACTTCAGCCAAAATTGTCCTTGGTGGAAACACTTCACAGGATTGTTTGAATTGTAGGTCTTTCCATCGAGCTCTATTTGAATGCTTGGTGTATTTATAAATTTCTTCCTCAAACTTATTTAAAAAATCTATCACACAGATTTTATCTACTTTCAAATCAATACTTTTGGAAATAACATTTGAAGAATGTTGAGCCGTGTTGTTGATATATTCATATCTCTTCCAATTGAATGTTATATTAGAAAATGATTGATCATTCATATCAATAGGATACTTTGAGTGAAAGAAACTTATATTTCCACAATGATCACATTACTTTCCACCAACACTCCCCTTCGCCTGCCAACCCCTGTGTGCAGTCCTACCACCTCCTCTCCCTCTGCTCCTCCAAACCACTGTTGGGCTCCATTTTGGGTTTCTGGGCTGGTCGTATGGGTGACTAGGGGCGCCTAGGAAGGGGGCTTAAAATTGTTCTTTTAATTTAAATTTGTATTTTGTTATATAGTTTTTATATATGATTTAATTTGGTTTTAAATTTTATTGTAATTTTTAATTTAGTTTTATTTTATTATATATATATATATATATATAAACTATGCAATAAAAAATTTAATTCCCCCCCC
>JZKD02S1660478.1:151107-166910 GCA_000966675.3 Picea glauca | reverse complement strand
AATAATGTAGCCATGGAATTCACCTCCTCAAACTCAGCCCAGAATTTTAGTGGTGTGTCCCGGAGTGACAGGGACTCGTTATTGGCCCAAAAACACGTGTCGAAAGGAGGCCTAATTGGGGGCCTTTGAGGCCACATTGGGCCAAACGAGGAAAACCCATTTCAGCTACATGTATGCAGGCCTGTAGAATCCTATCAATTCTAGTTTCCAACCCATAATTTTTTCTCAATTTCAATTTTTCCTTGATCAGTCTCCCGACCAGCTCCTTCCCGCGTACCTTTTCGGGTCCATATCTTGTTCATCCAGACTCATATTTGTGCCAATCAAAGGTTAGAGGAAATCTAGAAAATAGAGCTACAACATGAACACATCAAAACTCATTTTTGTAGCTATTTGGTATACGGAAAAATTCTCCCAAGGTTCAGGCCCAGGGGGTCCCTTCACCGGAAAAGGTCCAAATCAAATTCATGCTTCAGTCAGCTCACAGGGAAACTCTTAGGAAGAAAAGGGGGGGGTATGATAAATTCTGAAAAGTGCTTGAACAGTGGGCATTTCCTTACGTACAATGACCAAGCCCAAAGGCCCCTTTCCCTCCTAAGCAACTCTTCAATTTCCCCACACCTTGGGGCTTCATTCTAGTGAATCTGGCAGCCATGGATGGTCGGGAAATGACCTAGTTCACTTCATCTATAGCTGCAAAACATGGTAGCAATCAAAGAGTCTTTGGGATGGAACAAATCCCAAGGAAAATGATGATGTGGCATACTAACTTTGTCATTTTATGAAAATGACCTTTTGTAATAATTTGGTCTCGAAGGATTTACTTTGTCTTGTAAAAAATTGTAATTAAAGTGTCAAATCAAATCTTATTTGATTCCCTTTGGATAAGATCCATTTTGGATAAGTTTAATTTTTTATTAAAAACAAAAACACTTTAAGGGTTGGTCCACTTGTCACTTTTCCAAAAGTGACAAGTGTCTTGTGACCTAACCCTATGTCTTCACCTCTTCTTTACAAATAAGAGGGATGGCATTGTACAAAGGGAGGATGGTGAATATAGTACCAAAGCTCTTTGTGTGTGTGATACTTGTTAAATTTTGGTTGTTGGTCATGTCACTTGTTGGTTAAGGGTTGAGGGGTAGTAGTAAGTACTTGTTATGTTAGCTATCTCCAGGAGGGATTGGTTAGCTAGGTGTTTGTTGTTGCTTCATTGGGTTTAACTTACTTGTTTTCATTTACTAATAGCCTTTTTTAACTTGTTTGACATGTTGTAGTGCAGATTTCCTGAAGTATTCAATTTTTTTTAGCCATAGTTAGTGGTTGGGAGTCCTAGAGCCCCTTAGAATAGCCCTTAAATAAGCCCCTTAGTTGGTTGTTTATATTTGCTTACTTCTTTATTTTTCACGGAAATCTATGTTGTGAATTTATGTTATTAACCTTGTTGTCCCAAACAAGAAAGTCGACCATTTTGGTCAATTTCTCCTTCGAGGACAACCATCTTAGTTGGTTGTTATCTAACTTTTATGTGTAAATTTATGTTTCATTTTTTTCATTTTTTTCATATAAAATCACTAAAATTTTGTTGTTTGTCTGCAAGGATACAATCCAGTCACCTATTCTACTTCTCTTAAGCAGTTGGGGACCATCTAAAGACCTTTTTGAGGAAAAGGGGCCAGAATGACAGCAAAGAAAGAACATCAGATCTGATCGGTAAATTCACCCATTCACATTCATTTTCACCTTGAATTCACTTGCACTCATTCTTAAAAAAATGGAACATGTGCCCATGTCAATATTGTCTTTCTTCATTGTATGCTTTCTCATATGAAAATCTACAGGTGGCTGCCCCTAAAGGGGCGATGCAATATCAACAAGCTAAAACACTCATAAAACCACAAAAAACACGAAAACAAAGCAGGGGTCCGCCCCATACACATTCAAAACAAAACCTATATTATTTAGCTATATGTGTACACATACTATTTAGTCGTGACGTATATGTCACATACTTATTTACTTATTTTTGTATAAAGCTTTAGATAGATTTCAATTTATTGACCAGGATGCATGCTTGCGAAAGCGAGATGTGACCTCGCCACGTGGATGGCATGGCCCTTTATTTCAAGCAATTTCAATTTCATAGAGTACCAAGTGTCGAAGCTACGAAGTCTTCATCAAGATTCCCCCGGAAGTTGTCTAGTTAGTATAAATTGAGTGGTATTTCCTTAGTACCACACTGTCAAGGAGTTGAATAGATCATCTTTGTTGGGATACTACACTGCTTGGGTAAGCTCAACTAAAACTCCCATTAGGGGGGTCCTGGGCCTCTTCCTTTTTGTAGGTATCCCTCTTCCATCCAAGCGGCTTTAATAGCCCGAATGTGTGAGTGACGAGAAGTGGATAATCCATGCTTCTGTGAACTACATGGGGCACTCTTCAACCTAACCGTTGTGGTCTACTAAAACTACCCACCTTTTTCGACTGGCTCAAAATAGTTTTCTGGCAATTTTGGCAATTTACTATTTTTAGCAGTTTTTAATTTCCGGGGCCATTTTGAGGGCTCAAATGAAGGATTTTTGAGATAGGGGTTCTCAATGATATTTGAAGGCATAATTGATCCCCCAAAATGAATCTCCTCAATAATACCTTTCCAACGAGCTATCACATGCCTAAAACGGAGATCGTATGCAAAAGTTACGACCCCGGGAAGTTGATGTACTCACTTACCCAAACGGGGCCCACATGACTTTTGGCGCTTCATCTCCTAGGGTTAAGTTTTTGGATGTCTAGTGTTTTTGGCATTCATGTTTATTGTAAAAATTCCTTCAGAGCCTCATGGTAACCATCTTCTTGTGAATATGAGTAGTCGTCACATCTCTTCTCAGAGATAAGCTACCACCATTCTAGCGAGTCTTTCACTCAGTATTTTTACAGTTTCTGTACATTTATTTCATTAATAGAAATCGTGTATTACTATATATCTGTGTTTATGGTTTCATCTCTGATACATTTATGTTATCTTATTGAATATCTTCGATATCTCTGTGCATTTCTTTATTATATCTCTACTCCCATTTCATGCCGAAAATAATTCGGATCATTTTGTGTGATCCTAAGGGAAAGGCAATGCCTTTCTATTTTCAATTAGAATTTCCTAACACTAATTATATGGATGAATATGAAGCATTAGTTCAAGGCCTCCAAAAGTCCTTATACTTAGGAATTCACCATTTGTTGGTGAGCGGGGATTCTGAGTTGGTTGTGAATCAAATCAGAGATAAATATGAAGTTCATAACCCTCACCTCAAACAATACCATTGAAAGGCTAAACAACTTATTGAGAGGTTCTTATCATTCAACATTCAAGTTGTGCGTAGGGCTGAAAACCATGTAGCTGATAATTTGGCCTTGGTTGGTTCAAGCTTCACTTCAGATTTCGTAAGTTCTATCGAAGATATAAAAGTCCAAATTTTACACAGACCTGCATTACCTAATATCGTTGACTCTTGGAAATTTTTTGATACTAATGAACAAATCTACAGGTTCCTTCAAAACAAGGAGGAATTCTAAGATTTACATATCAGCCATGAGTTGGAAGAGGAAACTAGGGACATAATCCAATTGAAGACAAATAAAATTCCCCCTGGTTTGTCCGTACTGGAGTCCATTTTTTACTCCAATGATGCCACTACCCCTGAGCCTAGTATTGATAGTGAATTTGTTAGGAAGGTGGAAGAAACCATCCCTATAAACCTGGGAACTGAGAAAGATCCAAAACTAGTTTATATAGGGTTGCAGTGTTCTCCTTCTGAGATCGCTCAATTCATTTAACTCTTGACAGAGTTCAAAGATGTTTTTTCTTGGTCCTACGAGGATCTCAAGGTTTTCAATATGCATGAGATATTCCATGCCATACCCATAATTAATGATTTAAAACCTTAAATTAAGAGACAAAGAAAGAACAACCCTACTTTAGAATGAAAAATTAAAGCTAAATTAGACAAGATGGAAGCATCTGGGGTCATATACCATGTCTGTTACTCACAATGGGTATCTAATTTGGTTCTCGTTAGGAAGAAAACTGGTGATATTTGTTTGTGCGTCAACTTTCAAAATTTGAATAGGGTGTCCCTAAAATACAACTACCTCATCCCACCAATGGAAGAGATCCTCCAACAAGTCTCTGGGGCTCAGATGATGTCCCTTTTAGATGGTTTCTCATGTTACAATTTGATATCCCTCAAGCCTCCTGATAGTCACAAAACCACCTTCACTACCTGTTGGAGCACATATGCATATAAAAAGATGCCTTTTGGATTGATTAATGCCAGAAACACCTTTCAACATGCCATGGCCATTGTTTTCAAAGGATTATTGGGTAAGATGATCCCTATCTACTTTGATGACCTCACAGTCTTTTCCAAAGAATGAAGTAGTCATTTTGATCACCTCAAGCAGGTTATTCTTAGATGACATAAGTTTGGCATATCTTTAAATCCTAAGAAGACCATTTTCGGTGTTATGGAGGGAAAATTTTGGGTCACACCGTCTCTTGAGAAGGTGTCAAAGTTTATCCTTAGAGAGTGTAGCAATAAAAAAAAATCTCTTACCTAATAATAAAAAAGAAATTCAATCTTTCTTTGGAAAGATAAACTTCCTGAGACACTTCATTCCCGATTTTTCTCAAGTTGTCAAACCTCTAAATTAGCTTATGAAGAAAGACATTCGGTTCAAATGGGACCCCCTACCCGTCAGGATTTTGAATCCATTAAGCAATCCATTTCTTATGCCCCTCTATTAATCAATCATAATCCCTCTAAGAACTTTTTCATGTACACTAATTCATTAGAGGAGACAATTTCTACAATCTTATTGCAAAAGGATCATGAGGAAAATCTTAGGCCAATCGGCTTCATAATCCCGAATTTGAAGACACACCAGCTGAACTATTCTCCACTTGAGAAACATGGTTATTCATTGTATAAATCCTTGGAGAAATTATGACATTACATCCAAGGCCACAAGTTCATGTTTTTGTGCCTACACCTCTCTTAGTCATTGCCTTGAATCAAACCGAAATGCATAGTAAGTGGTCCAAAAGGATTATGCACATGCAAGAATATGACTTGGACATTAAATCGATGAAAAACCATAAGGGGCACAGGGTTGTCTCAATCGCTAACCCAATCCCATGCCTTTGTCATAGTTGAACCACCTCAAGTAGATGACTTGATTTCTTTTGAAGAACTGGTTAATGAAACTGAGTTAGCCTCACAACCAAGGTATGGACCTATCATGTATTTTCTTATCAATGGTGTTTTCCCACTGGACATGGATACTAAATCCAAACGAACACTTTGTTTACAAGTTTTTTGGTATGTTTTACAAGACTAAATCCTTTACCAAAGAAACCTTGATGGGGTTTTGTCACGATGCTTGACTCCTGATCAAACACAAATGGCACTTGAACAATGTCATTCTGGGGTTTGTGGAGGTCACTTTTCATTCAAAACCATTGCAACAAAAGTTTTACATGCAGGTTAATTTTGGCCTTCACTCCACCAAGATTCCCATTTAATGGTTTGAAAATGCGATGCTTTCCAATGCTTCACTGGGAAGCAAAAGTTAGTTGCCTTACCTCTTAGGCCTATTGAAATCCAAGTCCCTTTCACAAGATGGGGCATGGATTGTATTGGGCCAGTTTTGCCACCTTCTAGCATTGGTCACATATTCATCTTAACAGCTACTGACTAATTTACAAAGTTGGTTGAAGCAATTTCCCTTAGGAACACTACGAGTCAGCATTTGGTAGAATTCATTGAGCATAACATTTTATGTCATTTTGGAACTACTGTTGATATATTAAATGATAATGGATCAGCTTTCATGTTTAATGTCATGCTCCACCTTTGTGTTACATATGGCATCCAACTTTTTGGAACTTCCACCTATTACCCCCAAGGTAATGGATTGACTGAATCCACAAATAAAAATATGATTCAGATCCTTAAGAGAACGGTCAAATATAACAAGCGTGATTGGCACACAAAGTTAAAATTTTCTTTATGGGTTGATCGTATAACCCCTAAGATAGTAATGGGTCAAAGTCCTTACACTCTGGTGTATGGAGGCCTTGTTATCATGCTCGTTCACTTACAAATTCTAGCCTTGAGGTTGGCTATTTCTAAGGCAGAAGATGATTTACATCCTTTACTACATCGTTTAGACACACTCATCGAACTAGAAGAGGTAAGAAAATATGCATTCCAACACCTCCAAAAGAAGCAAGACATTGTTAAACATTCCTTCGATAAAAGATTCACAATGGTAAATTACAAAGTAAGAGATGATGTCCTACTGTGGGACAAAGCACATGAGGCCCCATCCAAACATTGCAAGTTTAATTCTTTATGGTTGGGTCCTTACACAATCTATGAGGTTTTAGGGACAAATGCTTTCAGATTAAAAAACTTGGATTGCGAACCACTCCAATTCCCTATAAATGATCATCACCTAAAGTTATTTTACTCCTAAGGGACCTCATCATCTTGTACATAAGTCACCACTTGTTCATTTTTGGTTTGTATGTATTTTTTGTTGTTGATTTATGCTTATATATATCTCCTTGATTTCAATTTGGATCCTTTTTTCCTTTTTGGTTTCAATTTTGGGTGGAAGCACCTTTTGAATTTTTCCTCGATTCTTGGTCTTTTACGTTTTAACTCCATATGTTGCACTCTTCTTCTTAATTTTTGGTATGTCTAATGTTTCTTGGAAGGGTACTATCCTTGTTATTATATGGTTATTTGAAAAGAATAAACCCTTAGGAAACCTTTTATCATATGCTTGGCGTACGGGAAACTCTGACTTAATATAATCTTAAAGAGGAGTAAACCTGATTATTATTTAATCAAATTCAGTGGGGAAGTCTAAGGGGGTAGCATATCATTCTCTGGTGAAGTTGAAACCATGATGGCATGATGGCTTACATAACTATGTGATTGCAACTGCACTTAACGTTACCACTTACAATCTAATTTTTCCAAGCGATGTTCGTTTTTCCTACGAAGTTCCATCACTTTTGAGCATTGATATATTTCAGTACCTACTGCCAAAAACATTTCATATTTATTTACTCCCTTGATTGACTGGTTTGCTTGTTCATCTTTCTCTAGTGGGTCATTGATTTCAAAAGATCCTCATTTGCTTGTTTGTGTGTCGAGAATCGAAGATATGCATAAGACTTTATGTTGAGCCAAGGTTCACTTTAAGCCTCTATTCTCATAGTTAATCCATAATCCAAGTGAGGGGCACATGTCACTTGGGCCACATTGCTCAAAAAAACCTGAGTCATTATTCCTATTATTATATTCTTTGTGAATCTCAGTATAAATTTTGTTGTATATATTTATTGTGCCACTTTCATTCTTCGATTATCCCTAATGTGAAAATTGTCCTTATACTATAGTTGAATCCCCCCCCCCTCACCCACCTCGGTCACTTCAAAAGAATAAATTTCCAATGAGTATTCCCATATGCCACACGGGTGATCCCATTGTTCTACATGCTTTGGAAGGAATTTCCCCTTCGGCACCAAGAATGTTGACCCAAAAATCATCTTTGGGCTCAACATGGTGTTTAACACCTTCATTTCTCCACAAGTAGCACTTTGTGCTATGGTTCTAGATGAAGACAGTGGAGGGGGTCATAGTTACTATGGCCTTTGTCCTTGAAAGAGTATCAGTTGACTTCCTTTAGAGGTTTTTTGTCTAAGTATTTAAATACTTATCAGGCACTATAGAGTATCAGGTAACAAGGTCAAGTCAGTTGGAAACAGTCCAGGTCAGTTCGGGGTTGTTGCATTCAGTTGGGTCAATGATTCTAGGATTAGTTGAAGGATAGTAAGGTCAAATGGATATCAAATTCATGGTTTTCCCTACTCTACTATCACCTTTTGGTCAATAGTATAACAACCATGATCATCATTATGTCCATCGTCATCTTAAACGGTATCCAAATGGGCTCATCCCGGCCTTGCTCAGCTTGTCATGGGACCATGTTCTTTTCCCCTTATGGGAGGCCTTCTCAGGATAATTTTTGAGTTCTAAAACCCTCCCACATTGTAATTCCTCATGTCAAGGCTGTTCAGTTCATATTTGATTAGCTAAGCATGCAAATTGCGAAAATTTTATCATTGGCCCCTTTCGCATGTCACTAGGCGGGTCCTTTGGGGATGGGGTCCTTTCACAAAGATTAAAATGAAGTATCGTCACATTTTAGGAAATACAACATCATCGTCTTGTAGGGATCAGTATAATATTTCCAACATGCTATCATGAGCCTGATTCTGAGGTCGTATGACCCCCCTATGGAGGACGCAAAGTTCGCGTCACCCGAATGGCCAAAACCAACAGTTGTGACTTCCTGGTCTGGTTCTATTCATATTGTCGATTTAAAAAGAAAATCAAACCTAAGGATGGTGTAGGGAAGTTTGATACCTTTCCATTGGTATATCTCATACTTGGTTTTGACCCCTGGTTGGTGAGAACGAGCCTTCGCAAGTTCATGACCACTTTTGGACACCATATTGGTTACAGTGGTACATGGGTAAAAAATTATTGTTAAGGGGTTTTTAATTAGGGATTCAGAAATTCCACGCTATAGTGGACTCGTATACCTTTCCAGCGGCTCCTAATTTTCCACATTTTGACCTCGAATGGCTCGGTTAGAGTTGTCACAAGTTGTCAACTATGTCGGGCAAAGGGGGCTAACCAGCTTGTATAGTGGGGTTTCATGATTGATAAAAAAAGTCGTTAATGGCCCCAACACACAAATTTATGTCTATCTTGTCAAATTATTCGTCGATATATTTCCATCGGTACTTCATTTTCTTCGATTGGATATCATATGGTGATGTGGCTCCTTTCGCAATATTGGGTGTCATGTGGGCCCACCAACAAGTTAAGGCCTTTAAGCGGTAACTGTTCCAGGACAAAATTGAAGGGTGAGGTGGCATAATATCATATTTGTGACCACATATTCTCTATGGGCTCATTGAGATCATTCCAACGATGTGATCTGCGTCCAATTCCGACCCCATCTCATTTGGCAACATTTTCTAGCTAAGTCAACAAGGTCATGGTCAAAAGTTAAAGTCAAAGTCAAACTTTGACTTGACACAATTTTCGAGGGAAACATTAAAAAATAATGGAAAAATCAAAAAAATCAGAGAAAAGGGGAAAGGTGACACGCATCCCTCATGCAAAAAATTAGAAATTAATTTTTTTGAAAAAATCAAAAAATACAAAACCCTCCCTCTCCCCTCTCTCAAGTCATTTTGGCATTTTGGTCAAGGGGAAAGGTGGCTCTGCAACTAAGGTCTTCAATGGTAGAGGAGGGGTTCCAGACAGCAGGTACAGGTCTTTAATGGTAGTAATCCACAACCATGTACTAGCATCAGAGAGAAAAGACAGGTAACCTCCCGTTGGTCCCACTTCTAAAAAATTTTGTTGGGTTATTCAAATAAATGGTGGATTTTTCCAACCAAAAAAGGTTATTTCTGCCATTAAAATTTTTATTTCAGAGTTGGTTCATGTGTGTTTGCATGGTTTCTAGTTCAGATATATGGTGGCTAGTGTGATTATGGTTCATTATTTTCATATGCAAAGATTCAAAGGGAAGGGGATTCAAACCCCTCTTGGGCCCCAGGCCCAAGCCTCTAGGCCCCTTTATAGGATGAAATTTTCTGAGTTGAATGGCCATTTGCAAGACCTGGGATTTGAACCCCAACCCCCTCCCTTTTTCCCCACTGAAAAATCCCAGAAATTGGCTAAAAATTAAAAAAAGGAGGGGAGTGGGTTTGAACCTGTTAGATTTTCAATGAGCTATGGCTCTTGTATCCTCTTTAAATTTTATGTTTAACTATTACTTGAACCATAACTACTGCAGCAAACCAAGATCACAAGAAGAATAACCATACACAAGAACACAAGAAGTATCCCGGGAAACCCTTCTCAACAAGGGAAGAAAACCTAGCCAATTCTTTGTTATATTCCTCAAGAGAAAGACCTCCCACACCATCACCAAACCTAGCACACAAGAGGGTGTTGCAATTCTCATAATTTCAGACCACAACTTCTGAAATCATAAGATGACAATATGATAAGTGTGTTTCCTCAATGGGGATTCACTTCTATTTATATAAGACTTGTCGCATCAATGATGTGTCTTTTGGCACAATAGGGCCGACCTCAATAACTCAGAATATAATTAATAATTACCATATTAATTATTATCTTTTTATATTAATTATCTTTTACATTATTTATCTTTTATATTAAGGTGGGGTCGACTTGTACCCTTTACATTACAATTAGGGTTACAGGTAGGTATGACTCTTTAACAATATAGCAAGGGATATCATACACCCACTAGTGCTCAGCCACTAGGGGCACATCCATAGGGATCTCCATATCTCTGGCTCACTACATTACACAGAAGAACCACTTCTTCACTAGTGCTCAACCACTAGGATCACATTCACCTGTGCTCATCCACAATCACGTCCACTCAACGGATATTTTTTCCCACTCCATTACACAGGAGAACCATCTAGAGTTTCTCATCAACTCTCTACTCAGAGGAGGCTAATACATCATATTCATTTATGTCTCATGATGATGCACCCAGCACTTTGGGATTTCACATGTTCACCTTGTGCTCAGCCACAGGCACGTCCAACTCTGCAGATCTCCTTTCTCATTGTGTTACACATGAGAATCATCTGGAGTTCTTCTCAACTCTCTATAAGGAGGAGGTCATATATGTGTTCTAGCTCTGCCTCAGATAGGAACCACACACTCATCTCAAAGGCTCTCTCTCAAGTTTGTGTCTTGGAGAATGTCTCACGTAGTTGTAATCATCAACACTCCCTCTCATCTATGGAGGCATTCTTCATCAGGCCAAGTCTCACATGGAATTACTTCAAACTTTGTCTTGGTTGTAGTCATCAACACTCCCTCTCAACTAGGGAGGTATCCTTCACCAAGCTAATTTGGTGAATATGTCTACAATCTGCTCATGTGTAGGAAGGTACTGCATGTGTACTATTTTCCTCTGCATCATGTCTCTGATATTTTAGCTCAACATGTTTTGATCTATCATGAAACATTGGGTTCTCAAAGATCTTTATACACAGCTCTGGTTATCATAATAGGATCCATCTCATGATCAAGTAAATCTGTTAGAAGCTTGTGAAGCCATATTTTTTTGCACACTGAATGCGACATACTTTGCTTCTATGGTATTCAAGGCCACATGGTTTTGTTTCCTTCTGCATCAGGAAACCATGGCAAGCTTCATGGTAAGACAAAAACCAGATGTGCTCTTCCGGTCCACTATACTTTCTTCTCAATCTATGTAGGTATATCCATGCAAACTCAAGTCTGTACTGGAGACACATCATAGGCCATATCTAAGTGTGCCTTGTAGATATCTCAATACATGTTTCGTTGTTGTCCAATGAGTCTGTCTCGACTGACTCATGGAATGACTAAGTACATCCACTGCATAGCATGAATCAAGTCTGGTGTTAACCAGATACATCAATGATCCAATCAGTTGTAGATCATTCTCGTCTTAATCATCTTTATTCATTTCCTTCAAATCCATCACCGTGGATTTGCATTTTGTCATACTGAACTTCTTTAATATTCCCACTGTATACTTTCCTTGACTCAGAAAAATCTCATCGGTCCTCTGTCATACTTCTTGTCCCAAGAAGTAGTGCATCATACTCATATCCTTCACCTCGAAATTAGAATTCAAATCTTACTTTTACCCAATAGCAAGGCTTTCTGAATAAGTTATCAGAAGCAGGATCTTGTCACCAACACTATAATAATATAGGTTTGGATCAGCAATACTCTTGTTGAAACCCAAAGTCATCAAGAATCCATCTATCTGATGTAGTTTCCAACTCATCAATAGTAGTACATATGGAAGTGTATCGGATTACTGGATCAATATGTCTCATCATAGTTCACTCCCTCTGCTTGTGAGAATCCTCTGACTACAAATATTGTTTTATATTTCTTGATCATTCATTAGTTGCATGTATTTCTTCCTCTTACAGATTTTGTCAAGCCCAGACAGATCTTTTATAGCCTACTGTAAAGTCCCTGGGAATACCAACTAGAACAATTGGATCAAGTGTATTAATGGTTATCTCCCTCTGGATTGTTGAAGAGGAAGAAGGTATCGTTTCTCTTTCTCAATTAGTTTGACTCCTTCTGAATTAAGTGACTCCCTCTGAAGTTTGAAGGATAAGCTTATTCATTTTTTTTTATCCTGCCTAGAACAAGAAAACAAACGAAAGGAAACAAGACAAGAACATCTCCTAGAGGAGATTCATGAGTACATCTCTAGAATCAAAACATTTTAAGGATTGTTGTCACAGCTACAACACCTACTTGTAAAGTAGAAACCTTATAAATATAGTTTATAGTCATGACAAAAACAATCAAACCTGGAGTCTTCACTTACAGTCTGTTGTTCTTCTGAATGCACTGAGACTTCTCTGGGTCCATGATTTGCACCAGGGATTCCTTCGTCTTGCAAATACCATTATGAAAATGATGCAAATAATATATATATACAAGTGCGTACATGAGAGTGTACACCAATGGAGGTTCTTCTTATTTGGCTTGTAGCCACCTATACTCTGGTCTAGTACCAACTTTCTCCATGCTCAGGACAGACCTCAGGCTTGGTCCTTCTATACCTCAGAGATTCCTTCAAATTTGGGCCTGGAACTTTGATCAACATCATGTCTTCTATCAACAATTATATTGTGGTAGTGTTAACTGTCAAGAAACTTATACATGGCCCTTGTTGTTGGAAAGTGCATCTAAGGGTGCACAACTACTGCAGAATTTTGTTACTGGAAACACTGCCACATATTTGACACCATACTAGCATATTCATTTCTGGAATTACTGTGTGGAGGGAAGCTTGAAGTTTGCAGCATTTACAAGTCTCTTGATCCAAGTGCGTGGTGTGATTCGTTCCAAGTAA
This sequence comes from Picea glauca, assembly GCA_000966675.3. Classification (NCBI taxonomy): domain Eukaryota; kingdom Viridiplantae; phylum Streptophyta; class Pinopsida; order Pinales; family Pinaceae; genus Picea; species Picea glauca. Next base: position 153,836 of record JZKD02S1660478.1, on the reverse strand, counting down.
TTACAACCTCCAAATTGACACAGCTAACCTTCCAACGGTCTTTTCAAAAAGAGGCTAGTCGGCACCTCATATTTGTTGTCCCATATACCTCTGATCTTGACTACAAATTTGTAGAATTTATCATGAGCAGATGCAACTATTTGATCCACGATCTTGGTAATAATTGAGGGATTTATTGCATCTAGTTTCAGGGTGAATCCCACGATTTGATTTTCTCTTGGATTGTTGGTTTAATATTCATTGGTATTCCCCAGCCTATGAATGTTCTCAAGCTGTGGGGTAAAATTTGAGTTCATTCCAGCCTATGACAAAATTTCCAGGGGATCGTTGGCATATATTTTTGCATTTCTAATTTGATCTCTCCTTCGATATTTCAAGGTAAACTTCAATGACTTACAAATCCCTTACATTGTTCAATCCCCATTGTTATTTTGTATGATGTCTTTATAGACTAACATTATAGTCAAGGTTTCATCATTGGTTTATTGCAAATCTCCACAACTCTTTTATAACTTCAGATTACGTATATTTTGATGCTCTTAATGGTGAAACGTTAATGCATGACACATTGCAAAATCTGGGCACTATTTTCTTGGAATTGACACACTCTGTGTATCTCATCTCTTGCTATAACAATCTTATTTCCATAGAAAATTTTAGGAGGGATCCAGTCCTTTCTTTTACCACTGAAATTTCACCACAGAAAATTTAGAAGGGGTATGTCCCTTTTTCTTCACCACGGAAATTTTACCACGGAATTTTTAGAAAAGGGGTCTAGCCCTTTCCTTCTTGGTTGTGGCAACCTTAGACACATGCATCCAGTTTAAGGAGGGTTACCATAGGGTTGAGGAGGGTTCATCCTTCTGTCCTTCATGCCTTAGGGGTTTGTCCCTTCTCCATATACCATGGCTTATATTAAGGGTTTTCTGTGGAAGTTTTAAAAGGCTTGTGGCCACCTCATTTTGACAGTCGACCCTCCTCCCCATACACTACAAAAAATTTCAAAAATGAAGAAATCTCCTCATCATCTATCATAGGAATTTGTGAAGTGGTCTCCTCTTCATTTGTTGCAGTCTCCTCATCAACTATCACAGGAAGTTAAGAGGGGTCCGACCCTCTTCTCTTCACATTAATAGTAAAGTTTTGGCAGACTTTATCTTCAATTTCTAATGTGCAATTGTCTTCTTCAAGCCTGCTTCGATACCATGTTAGATTTTCAATGAGCTATGGCTCTTGTATTGTCTTCAAATTTTATGTTTAAATATTACTTGAACCATAACTACTGCAACAAACAAAGATCACAAGAAGAATAACCATACACAAGAACACAAGAAGTATCCTGGGAAACCCTTCTCAACAAGGGAATGAAACCTGGCCAATCATTTGTTATATTCCTCAAGAGAAAGACCTTCCACACCATCTCCAAACCTAGCACACAAGAGGGTGTTGCAATTCTCATAATTTCAACCACAACTTCCGAAATCATGAGATGACAATATAATAAGTGTGTTTCCTCAATGGGGATTCACTTTTATTTATATAAGACTTGTCACATCAAATGATGTGTCTTTTGGCATAATAGGACCGACCTCAATAACTCAAAATATAATTAATAATTACCATATTAATTATTATCTTTTTATATTAATTATCTTTTACATTATTTATCTTTTATATTAAGGTGGGGTCGACCTGTACCCTTTACATTACAATTAGGGTTACAGGAAGGTCTGACTCTTGAAAAATATAGCAAGGATCTCATACACCCACTAGTGGTAAACCACTAGGGGCACATCCATAGGGATGCTCATATCTTTGGCTCACTCCATTACACAGAAGAACCACTTCTTCACTAGTGCTCAGCCACTAGGATCACGTTCACTTGTGCTCGTCCACAGGCACGTCCACTCAACAAATCTTCTTTCCCATTGCATTACACAGGAGAGTCATCTAGAGTTTCTCATCAACTCTCTGCTCAGAGGAGGCTAATACATCATCTTCATTTCTGTCTCATGACGATGCACCCATCACTTTGGGATTTCACATGTTCACCTTGTGCTCAGCCACAGACACGTCAAACTCTGCAGATCTCCTTTCTCACTGCGTTACACGGGAGAATTATCTAGATTTATTCTCAACTCTCTGTAAGGAGGAAGCCATCTCTATATTCCAAATGTCTCAGATAGGAACCACACACCCATCTCAGGGTATCTCTCTTGGGTTTGTGTCCTGGAGAATGTCTCACGTAGTTGTAATCATCAACAGAACCCAAGACCTCCCACTCCCAAACTATGGAAAAAAAAAAAACACTTTGATCAAAAATTAAAAAAGGAATCAATTTTTGAAAAATTGGTGGCCGCCCACCTGTCCACCACTAACCTGTCGCCTCCACCCACACCAGTCCTCACCACCTCCCGTCATTTCCCCATTCCCACCTCCTCTCCTCCTCACCCCGCGCATAGCAACCCACATTCTTTCTTTATCCTCCTCTCCCCACGCACTCACCTCCTCGATTTCCATCCTCCCCGCGGCCTACTTCCCCCTCCTCCTTTCCATTCCCTCCCCTATAGGCTCCCTCCACCTCACCACCCTTCTCCCAATACTCCCCTCCTCCAATATACATTCCACCACTTCGCGCAGACCACCTCCTCTCCACACCTCCCTCCACCTCCTCCTCCTCGCGTACGGTCTTGTTCTCCCACAATAGAAAAACCTCTCCCATATCTTCC
>JZKD02S1660478.1:139346-151057 GCA_000966675.3 Picea glauca | reverse complement strand
CCTGTAAATAATCAAAACGATTGGGGTGAAGTCAAGAATGCACCCATTGCATTAACCTCCTCAAATTCACCCCATAATTTCAGTGGCACATCCCAGATTGGCGGGGATTCATTATTGGCCCAAAAACACATGTCGAAAGGACGCCTAATTGGGGTCCTCCGAGGCCAAATTGGGCCAAACGAGGAAAACCCATTTCAGATACATGTATGAAGGCATGTAGTAGCCTGTTAATTTTGGTGGCCATCCCATAATTTTTCCTCAATTTCAATTTTTCCCTCATCAATCTCTCGACCAACTCCTTCTTGTATACCTTTCTGAGGTCATATCTTACTCTTCCGAATTCAAATTTGCACGAAAAGAAAGGCAGCGGAAAGGTAGTGAACATAGATACAGCATGGACACATCAAAACTCAGTTTTTCAGTTTTTTTGTATAGTGGAAAATCCTCCCAAGGTTCAGGCCCAAGGAGTCCCTTCGTTGGAAAAGGCCCAAAGCAAAGCCATGCTTCGGTCAACTCACAGGAAAACTTATAGGAAGAAAAGGGGGTTTATAATCAGGTCTAAAAAGTGCTTGAATAGTGGCCATTTCCTTACGTACAATGACCGAGCCTAAAGGACCCTTTCCCTCCTAAGCAACTCTTCAATTTCCCCACACCATGGGGCTTCATCCCAGTGAATCTGTCAGCCATGGATGGTCGGGAATTGTCCTAGTTCACTTCATATATAGTTGAAAAAGATGGAAGCAATCAAAGAGTCTTTGGGATGGCACAAATTCGAAGACAAATGATGATTTGGCATACTGACTTTGTCATTTTATGAAAATGACCTTTTTGTAATAGTTTGATCTCGAAGGATTTACTTCGGCTTGTAAAAAATTGTAATTAAAGGGTCAAATCAAATCTTATTTGATTCCCTTTGGATAAGATCCCTTTTGGATAAGTTTACTTTTTGATTAAAAACAAAAACACTTTAAGGGTCAGTCCACTTGTCACTTTTCCAAAAGTGACAAGAGTCTTGTGACCTAACCCTAAGCCTTCACCTCTTCTTTATAAATAAGAGGGATGGCATTGTACAAAAGGAGGATGATAAATATAGTACCAAAGCTCTGCTGAAAAATTCCAAAGCTCTTTGTGTGTGTGATACTTGTTAAATTTTGGTTGTTGGGCATGTCACTTGTTGGTTAAGGCTTGAGGGGTAGTAGTAAGTACTTGTTATGTAAGTTATCTCCAGGAGGGATTGTGGAGATAGGTGTTTATTGTTCCTTCCTTGGGTTTAACTTACTTGTTTTCATTTACTAATATCCTTGTTTAACTTGTTTGATGTGTTGCAATGCATATTTTTTTAAGTATTCAGCTATTTTCAGCCTTAGTTAGTGGCCAAGAGTCCTAGGGCCCCTTAGGATAGCCCTTAAATAATCCCCTTAGATGGTTGTTTATACTTTATTGCTTCTTTATTTTTCATGTAAATTTTTGTTATGAATTTTTGTTATTAACCTTGTTGTCCCAAATAGGAAAATCAACCATTTGGTCTATTTCTCCCCCCGGGACAGCCATCTTGGTTGGTTGTTATCAAACTTTTATGTGTAAATTTATTTTTCATTTATTTGAGGTTTTTCATATAAAATCACTAAAATTTTGGTTCTTGTCTGCAAGGATACAATCCGGTCACCTAGTTTTCTTGTCTTAAGTGGTTGGGGACCATCTAAAGACCTGTTTGAGGCAAAGGGGCCAGCATGAGAGCGAAGAAAAAACATCATATCTGATCGGTAAATCCACCCATTCACACTAATTTTCACCTTTAATTCACTTGCACTCATTCTAAAAAAATTTACACATGTACCTATGTCAATATGCTTTGCTCGTGTAGATAGGTTGAGCAGTTTGCTTATAAATTTTTGTTTATAAAATATTATTTTCCCTTCATAAATAATCATCATTGTTTTGAATTTCATTAAGTAAAAACTTCCAATCCCCATACAAAGAATTAGTTGGGGATTGTAAATGTGTTGAACCTACACAGAATAGATCTAGCTAAAAAATAATACACACATTTGCAGAGAGAATTTAAGAAAGAAGAAGAAGGAGAGAGAGAATAGAAGAATTCTCATTAACTGTTACGAATAATGAATAATTTACACATGATATACTCTGTATAACTCAATGAGTGTGCACTGGAGGAGAACCAATGCACCATAGTGGTGGTATAGAGTGATCTGGACATGCACCAACAGTTACAAGAGTGAAATACCACCTAGTCTAGTCTCTCAAGCAGTTACGGGAGTGAACTGCTACCTAGTTGAGTTAACTAGTCAACTAGTCTTCAATTAACTGACTGAACAGAGAGTAGTGAGGATTTAACTCAGGGAATCAAGGGTAATGCACCAGTCTAGTGATGATCCCAAGGAAAGTGCGCATTAGCTGGTGATGATCCCAATGTTGCATGGTGACAAAACTAATGCAGCATCTAAACTCAACTCAACTAGTCAAACTAAAGTGTCAACTGAAAGAGAATATTCTCCAGGTGGGATATTCTCCCCTAAAATATAGGAGACTGGATAATGACTAATTATGACTAATAAACAAGGAAAAACCTTAGGAAAAATAAATCCTAGGTGTGTGTGAAGTAACTCAACCACCCCCCCTGAGCATCACTATGGTGAAAATAAAGAATGGGTCTTGGTAACTAGGCCATGTTAGGTACCCAAATACAAAATATACACTGAGAATAAAGTGAGGAAAGATGGAAAACCTCATGGGAAAAACCCCCCCTCAAAGTACAATGTATGTAAAAAGAAGAACTACATTTGCTAGGAAACTATGTCCTTCACTCCAAGACGACTTCGCATAGAATGGAACTTCTTCTCAGTGAAGGTCTTGGTGAAGATGTTTGTCGTATGTTTTGTTGAAGGACAGAACTATAGGTCGATGATCCCCTTGTGTACTAACTCTTGGATGTAGTGCATGTGGATCTCAATGTGCTTCATCCACTGCCTCTAAAATGGATCTCTGCATAACTTCAGAGTGCTCTGGTTGTCACACCAGATGACGATCGACCGATGAAATTGAATGCCCAACTTAGTGATAAAATGTTGTAGCCACATAACATGAATGATTATGTTAACTACCCCTCTGTACTCTGCCTCGGTTGAAGATAGAGAAATGGTTGATTGCTTCTTCCTGAACCAACAGATAGGCTCGAAACCAAGACTGAGTGAGTTACTAGATGTGGACTTATGATCACTACTATCGCCAACCCAGGCAGAATCAGTAAAGCAGATGAGATCTAATGTAGAGTTTGCTGCATAATGAATCCCAAAGGCGATGGTGCCTTGTACGTATCGAAGGATACGCTTTGCATCCTTCCAATGTAGCTCATGCAACTCCTGCATGAACCTAGAAACTGTGCCAACTACATAGGAGAGGTCTGGTCTGGAGTGTGTGATATATAAAAAGATCCCCACTAGTTGTCTGTACAGTGTGTTTTCAACCAGTGGAGTCTCCCCTCCATCCTTAAGTTTGACTCCTGATAGGAAAGGAGTCGGAGCAGACTTGCAGTCTGTCATGTGAAATCTCTAAAGGAGATCTCGTGCATACTTGGCCTAAAACAGTTTGATGCCTAATGCATCCTAATTGATCTCTAGTCCAAGGAAGAAGTGTAGCGGACCCATGTCCATCATCAAAAACTTATCATGTGGAATCCTCTTGACTTTAGCAATCGTTGAAGTCGAGCAACCGGTGATCAGAAAATCATCAACATACAGAACTAAAAGTAGAAGTGAATCATTTTTTATGAGCATGTATACATTCAAGTCTGATTTACAACGTACAAAGTTCTGTGACAACAGGTAGTTGTCCATCTTGGCATACCATTCCCTTGAATCCTTCTTGAGTCCATAAAGGCACTTCGTCAGTCAACAGACCAAAGATGAGTCCTGCATAAATCCCTGGGTTTTCTGCATGTATATCTCCTTAGAGAGATCACCATGAAGAAATGCATTCTTCACATCCATTTGATGAACCTCCCATAAATTGGCTTCCGCAATGGCAAGTGCCAATCGTATGGAATCCATATTTGCTACTGGAGCGAAGGTCTCATCATAGTCAATACCATGCACCTGTTGAAAGCCTTTGACAACAAGGCTGGATTTATATTTGTTAATCTTCCCATCCATTGCGCTCTTGGTCTTGTAGTCCCATTTATATCTGAAAAGTTTCCTCCCATAAGGAAGGGGAACCAGATACCCAATTTGGTTCTCAAGGAGGGAGTTGTACTCCTCCTACATGGCGGATTCCCAAAAGGGATTTCCAGCAGCCTCACCATAAGACTGTGGATCTGAAGACTCAAACAAGAAAATATGCCTGGAGGGCAATGGTTCAGTGACAGTGAGTGCAATAGGAGGCTCCTTGAAATCAAATCGAGTCCTCCTAGTATCGGCTGGATCACCAACAATATCCCCTACATCCTGAGGAGTAGTTTGTGCCCACTTGGACCTCTGCTCTGGCTCTGCAACTGCATCTAGATGCTTTGACTCTGCATATGACTATACTAACTCTGAATCTGAATCATCTAAGTCCTCTGAATCAAAAACCATTTCTAAATAAGAGTCGTCATGTGCATGTTCATCATCTCGGACACATGGAAGAATGAAGGTGTCTGCATGTGGTTGTTGAGGTACATGTGAGACACTTTCCTCAAATTGGACACTTCACTCAATGATGAGTTGGTCCGAGGAAATATCAATAACCCTATATCCCTTCACATCATCAGGGTATCCAACAAAAATACACTCAGTGCTCTGTGGATCAAGTGCCTTCCTCTTTTCAGAGGGAATCTGGGCCCATGCACGTGAACCGAAAATGTGAAAGTGGGTCACTTCTAGTTTGAGGCCGCGCCAAGCCTCATAGAGGGTCTTATCCTTGACATATCTATGGGGAGATTTTTTTTGGATGTATGTTTCACAACTAAGTGCTTCAGCCCATAGTCTCTGTGGTAGTGACTTTGCATGTAGCATGCAAGATGTTATCTCCTTTGGAGATTTGTTTTTCCACTCAACATCTTCGTTTTGCTGCGGATTATAGGGAACCGTGTGATGTAAATGAATCCCTGCCTCATGGAAAAGATTATGGATCTCATTATTTACATACTCTCCCTCATTATTAGTTCAAAGGACTTTGATATTCTTTCTAGACTGTGTCTCAACCAAGGCTTTGAAATTTTTGAGGTGTTGAAAGACCTCGGATTTTTTCTTGAGAAAGTAGATCCATGTAAAACGTGAGAAATCATCAACCAAAATGAGAACAAACCTCGCTTTGCTTATGGATGGATGTGGAAAAGGACCCATAAGTTCATTGTGGATCAGATCTAAGGGTGAAGAAGCTCTTTAATACTTTCCTTTGTCGAATTTCTCTTGAGGATGTTTTCCAAGAACACAACCCTCACATACTCCCTTAGAGAAATGGATGTCTTGTAGACCATCAACCAATATTTGCTTGTTAAGTTGTTGAATGTATCTCAAATTAAAATGTCCAAACCTTTCATGCTATATCCTACTACTTTCATCAAAATGAGTAAGCAGTAAAGCAGAATCAAGTTCAATGAATTCAGAAAATGCATACAATCTATATTGATGATTTACCTCACTAGTAGCAACCCTGGAGTTGGTTTGCATGTCATAGATGTCCATAGAATTTATTGTGAATATGACTTTATTTTCAGTGCCAGAATTCATCATCTGATACATGGAGAGAAGGTCGACGAAAATTTTGGGAACGTGCAGCACATTCTCGAAGATTTCATTGGTGAGTTCAATCGTTCATTTGTCGGTGACTTCGACAAAAGATTTGTCCCCCATCAGAATAGGAGGATGCATCCAATGAAGAATCGTTCAATAGTTCCACATGCATCCAATGAATAATATATTGCTTTTGATGCAGCCATGTGATGTGATGCTCCTGAATCGACGATCCAAGCATTGGGAGAGGAGTTGATGGCAATCAAGGCATGGCTAGAATTGCCTTTCTTGGAATTCTGATCTTATGACTACTTCTTCTTGGCGCCCTCAAGGATGTGATATCCAAGTTTGTTTTGTTGAAGTATTTGATACATTAGATCTATTTTCTTTTGCATGCATGCAAATTCTGGATGGAATCCTTTGTGACAGTACGTGCATTTCTCCCCTTTTCTTCCCTTTTCCCTTTTGGATCCAAAGGCATCTGTGAAGGGTTTTGTGTACTCTTCCTTCTTCGAATTTGCATGAGTTTTCCATTTATATTTATCTTTAGATTTATGATATTTTTGGCTGTCATCTTTCACAGTGAGTGCATGCACCCTTGGGCCTTTGATTGTGCCCATGTTGATGAGCTTGGTTTGTGTCAGGGATTTGATAAAGTCCTCAAGAGAAGGCATCTTCTAGGTGGCTCCAGAGGTGAATCTAACGTAATGGAATGTGGATACTAATACAAATAATTCAGGACCAATCTTGGAGAGAATGGTGAGAACCATTTGTTTCTCCTCCTTCGATTTATCAACCCCGCAAGTTTTGAGTTGCGACAATAAATCCTTGAATTTTGTAAGGAAATATTGGATATTATCGAAGATTTTTGGATCCAATGTGAGAAGTTCCACCTTCAGCATGTGTCCCCTCATCTCATCCTATTTTCCAAAGAGCCCTTCCAAGGTGGTCCAGGCTTCATTGGGAGTCTTACGGGAAGATATGTGAAAAAGGAGATCGGGAGAAATAAGACTGCAAATTGTTCTGAGTGCTTCATCCATGCGATTTAAATACTTGGATTTCTATATGGATGATGTCGGTTATGTATCTGTATTCAAGGTTAACCTATAAAATCCTCTAGTTCGGAGATGAATCATTATTCTCTCCTTCCATGCAAAGTATTTGTAAGGTGTAAGAATGAATTCTTTTTGGAAATCCATCTTTCCATTGTCTTCAATATTTTGTACCTGCAAACAAACTTTGGTGTAGCTTTTGCTTAGCAGTCTGTCAGCTCTGATACCATGTAAATGTGTTGAACCTGCACATAATATATCTATCTAAATAATAATACACACATTTGCAGAGAGAATTTGAGAAAGAAGAAGAAGGAGAGAAAGAATAGAAGAATTCTCATTAACTATTATGAATAATTAATAATTTACACATGATATACTTTGTATAACTCAATGAGTGTTCACTGGAGGAGAACCAATGTGCCATAGTGGTGGTCTAGAGTGATTTGGACACACACCAGCAGTTACAGGAGTGAACTGCCACCTAGTCTAGTCTCTCAGGCAGTTACGGGAGTGAACTGCCACCTAGTTGAGTTAACTAGTCAACTAGTCTTCAGTTAACAGACTGAACAAAGAGTAGTGAGGAGTTAACAAAGGGAATCAATGGTAATGTGCTAGTTTGGTGATGATCCCAAGACAAGTGGGAATTATATGGTGATGATCCCAATGTTTCATGGTGACAAAACCAATGCAGCATCTAAACTCAACTAAACTAGTCAAACTGAAGTGCCAACTGAAAGAGAAAATTCTCCAGGTGGAATATTCTCCCTTAAAATATAGGAGACTGGATAATGACTAATTATGACTAATAAACAAGGAAAAACATTAGGAAAAATAAATCCTAGGTGTGTGTGAAGTAACTCCAATGGGGCTTTCATGCATATGGCATCTTTGTCGCTCGGAGCCTCAACCCATTCCCTTGGGTTGAATGGTATAATTTTTTACTTGTAATTAGTTGATATTGTCTTTCTTCATTGTATATTTTATCATATACTAATCTACATGTGGTTTACCCTAAAGGGGGCATGCAAAATCAGAGAGCTAAAACATTCAGAAAACCACAAAAAACACGAAAACAAAGCAGGGGTCTGCCCCATACACATTCAAAACAAAACCTATAGTATTTAGCTATATGCATACACATACTATTTAGTTGTGATGTATATCTCACATACTTATTTACTTATTTTTTTATAAATATATAGATAGATTTCAATTTATTGACCAGGAAGCACGCTTGCGAAAGCGAGACGTGACCTTGCCACATGGATGGTCTGGCCTTTTATTTCAAGAAATTTAAATTTAATAGAATACTAAGTGTCAAAGTCAGGGAGTCTTCATCAGGAGCCCCTCGAAATTTGTCTAGTTAGTATAAATTGAGTGGTATTTCCTTAGTACCACACGTTCAAGGAATTGAATAGCTCATCTTGGTTGGGATACTAGACTACTTGGGTAAGCTCAGCTAAAACTCCCTTTAGGGGGGTCCTGGGCTTCTTCCTTTTCATAGGTATTCTTCTTCCATCCAAGCGGCTTTAAGAGCCCAAAAGAGAAAGTGACGAGAAGTGGCTAATCCATGCGTCTCTAAATTGCATGGGGCACTCTTCAACCTAACCACCGTGGTCTACTAAGACTACTCTCATTATATTGGTTGGCATAGTTCCGGAATAATAGGTGTTTTCTTGATCGGGATAACCTTTAAAATGGTTCAGTGGCCAATGCATGTGTTAATAAACTGAAAATTCACAAATAAAATACATTTTAAATTCAAGAATTTTGTCAGTCCACCCTTCATCCATGAACAAAGATTGCATTTGTAAATACTCTCTTAAACATAGCTATAACATCTCGTAAAAAGGCTTTCCATCTTGATTTACAGACCCTCCTTTTTTATTTGAAAATTTTCTAGGATCACTTCCTGGGTTACCCCAGGGAGTACCAAGTCATTATGGGCTTGTTTCCCTACCTTAAAATCTTTGAACAACTTGTTGTTCGCAATTTATAGCCATCTGAAAAGACTTGGTTGTAGCTTTTAAACTCACTTTTCACCCTTATTTTTCACTTTTTTCACTTGAGGCATCCACTTGTTTATTGTCCAGGACCCTGGTTTACCCTGGTTTACCCTGGTTTACCTTGGGAACCCATTCTAGGCTATTTCACAAGGATTTAAGGGAGTGAACAACTCGTTATTCTCTTTGTTTAGTTTGTTGTCCAAAAAATCAGTGAACTTATTTACATCCCATTGTCCATAATTTTAACCCCCTGGGCCATTTTGGCCATCCTTGATGCTGAGGGAGGACAACACCCAGGGTGGTTGGTCCTAAGAAAGACTTCTCGTAAGTATTTCACCTCTCCTTTTTCCCCTTCTTTACCTCCTCGAGCGAAGGACCATCTGAGGTGCAGATAGGTTGGATTTGTCCCAATGGACATATTTTTCTTATAACAACAGGGGCCTAGAATTCCAACTAGTTAAGTTGGAGCTCCCGAGTTGAAAACCAACTGGAAAGGGATAACTTGGATTGTTAATGGCACCCGAATTCCAGGAATATATTATGAATGGGCCAATATTTTGGTTAAATCCTTGCTTACCTTGGTTATATGGAGGAATACCTCCACCCATCTGGTTCCAGTAAGACAGAGTGGGGTTACCCCCTGCTGACATCCCTTGCAAAGGAAAAATTCCTTGCATTGGATAGTTCTAACCGAGAAATGGGTTTCCCCTTAATGACATCCCTTGTGAAGAGTAATACCCTTGCATGAGATTCCACTATGCTTTGAAGGGGTTTCCCCCTGCTGACATTCCAGACGAGGGAAATGGATTACTCTTGAACCCACCAAAAAACGTGAAAGGGTTAGAGGAAGATTGCATGCTGGTGGATTGGAATTTGTTGCCCATAGGAGTGCCCCATCCCACGAAGTGATTAGGGATGGAATATGGGAAAGGCCTGTTCATGAGAGAGGAGAATGACAGAGGGATATATCCTCCACCCCAAGGAAAATCTTGGAGGAGAGTTGAAAAAATATCGACACCAACATTAGTACTTTATGGAATCAACTAGGAACCAACTGACACGTTTTTCATGTTGATCGACGACATCCCAAATGAAAAATAATTATATATAAATGACGAGGAGGAGTCCACACTCAATGGCTGAGTGGACCCAACTATCAATGGTGAAGAGATATTGATCGATGTGGCTATCGTGGATTGAACCACACTAGTTGTTTGGTTAGACATAAAAGGAGGTAGGATTCCCCTTGTCACTATTACCAAAGTGGGTGTTGTGAGGGCCCCCGACCTAGAAACTTCTAAAGTATCGTCCATGATGGCCCACTAAAGAGGGTGACTATCGGTGTAATATGAACTAGAAGTCAAAATTTGCAAGACAACTAGATCGTGGGATCCAGTCAACAAAGGATTAAAAGGATGAACGAAGCCTTCAGCTTCGAGATCCAATATTCATGTAACTACTGGCGCAGAATAAAAAAAAATTGTGGGGTCTATCTCTAAGATGTCAATGGGAGAAACCGGTATGAAAGTGTTGTTTTAATCGAGTCAAAACCTTGAAAGAGGCAGTAGATAAGTCACTTCAATAGGCGGAAGACCCTGAATTCTTATAGATCGATGAGGTCGTTGATCGTCCACTTTAAATCACAGACTCAAGGTGACTACCAATGCACTTACCTAAGTCGTATACGTATGCAGAGAACACCACTAGAAAAATCCTAAGGAAAAAACCATCACAAACAACTTCACCAATACTCCAACTCAGGTGGATTAGGTCCCAATACCACAGTAGTAACAAATAGGCAAGGACCTTCTAGGAGAAGGCACAGGTTGATTAAGTCTTATGAACCAATGAACGAAGGAGTGAGAGGAATTTACCTAAACCTCCACTACTAGCCCTTCATGGTGCAATTACCCATGCTTTGTGGGGCACCCTCTAGGGGCACTGAGAAGTGTGATGTGATTTCTTCCCCAGGTACCATGGGAAAACCCCCGCAGACACCTCTGAGAAACATAGGAATGACTACTAAGGATATTGTTGATGAAAAGGAATGGATGTCCTTATATAAACATTTCGAATCTCGCTAGGCTAGGGCAAGATAAGAAGGATTATTATCCTATGTTTATATCCTTCACAAAAATATCAATTAGTCCTCAAGCAATATGTACTTGGGCCTAATATTTCTTTATGTGTTTGTTGTTTTGTCAAAGAAAAATAAAAAAAAACCTTATAAAAAAATAGTTATATTAGATTAATGAAAATGATCAGAAGACAAATCTGAAATAATATTTGCACATCAAGTCAAAAAGTGAGATCAAAATCAGCAATGATTTTTATTAATTCAATTTTGAATTACAGCCAAAAACATTCTCTTCATACCCTTGTGTGTGTAAGGACCAAAGTAAGACTTAGAAGTCAAAGGTGCAGTGTTACATCATGACATAGAGACTACTGGTGTCTTCTAAGAAAAGACCAAGATTAATAAAGTTGGATCAATAAGCCACAAATGTGCCATTGTCTTGACTCTGCAAAACAATTATAATCAGCACTGGAAATTAATTCAAAAGTCAAACAAGAATGAACAAACTATCAAAACAAGTGATTGAACTTTGGAAGCATGTCAAACATCTATGTTTCTCAGTCCTTCTTATTGCCACCTTCAGTAAAACCTTGCTATCAAAAAGAAGATGTAGCCTTCAAGTAATTCATAAGTGAATGGAAAATGAATGTAATCTCACTTTAGAGCAAGAGCAAACCTTATCATAGTTTGTGCCTCTCTATGTCGCATGTCTTGTCCCTTCATCAAGTTCTTCTTTTATTCCTCAAAGGTAGTTTTGATTAGTTCAACTACCTTTAGTTAGGTAGTTAACTAAATTTAGTTAAATGGGACAAATTTTAAATAATAATCATAATAAGGGTTTTTA